>VXBR01010365.1:1964119-2066462 GCA_013400215.1 Cisticola juncidis
GGGGCCGGGATATCCCCCGCCTCCGCCCGCAGGGCCGGGCACGCACCGAGGGGTGAGGGGGAGAGAGAGGGAGCGAGAGGGACCGCCAGCCGCGCCCGCTGCATCACGCCTGGCTCCCGGCAAAAGGGCGCGTGTACTGAGCTCGGTCTCACAAACTGTCACAAACATCCCAGATGTCCTAAATCTTCATTTAATATTTACCCCGTTCCAAATAGAAGAAGTTTTAGAGAAGTTTTAGTTTTAAAGAAGTTTTAGAAACTGACCTCAAACGTGCGTACTCGACACAAGATCGTTTTACCATATTTGTATAAAACCCTTTCTGCCATTAGGGCTGTGCGTACCCGGGTTCCTTTGGCTTCCCAGAGCGTAGGGCCCGGGCAGGCTTCCCATTCCGGACAGGAGACTGCCTGGCTCTGCACCTTGCCTTAGGCCTGCTTTCTCTTTCCTTCAGGAAAGAAAATGGGGAAAATGAGGACAAGCTGTCAAGGCCCTGTGTGGGCACAGGCAGGGCACTGCACTCTTCGTGGTGAATCTGTGCTTTGTTACCTTGTCTGCAACCTCATCACTGGGGATTCAGGATGCATGCCCTGGTCTTCAGTCTTGGGAATGCGGGCTGCAGGAAAAGAGCCATGAAATAAGTCACAGGTGAAATACAGAGAACGGAGGGTCTCACCTGTGGGAGTGGCTGTATTTGCACAGACTGAGCGTCTGCCCAAGGGGATGCACCATGCTTTAAATCCAGGCTTTACAACCTACCATCCTTCACAGACAGAGCTGTGGGACGAGACCCGTGGCACTGTGAGAACTGGGGGATTTACCACAGAAATGTGTCTTAGGCAAGAAAGTATGACCTCTAGATCATAGTGTTTGCATGAAGCAACAGTTTCCTCCCAAAATGATTACCAACTTGGGAGTATCTGTCAGAACCGAGACAAAGGGGATTTCTGTCCACACATGGTCTGTCCTTCTGTTTCTGTTATTCTTGGGATTAACTTGTCATGGTTCAGCTTTGCTAGCAGTTATGCATATTTTCAGAAAAGAGAAGTTGTATTTGGTTGTGATTTTTGCATCTAATTAATTTAAAATTCCTATTTTACGAAGAAATCTGTTTTCACATCTCCTTTAGTAACAGGAAGTAAGTTTCTAGAGAAAACAGTACTGCACTTTATCTGTCTGCTTATTTCTGTTATATATTTTTGTCACCATGTGAAGTGAAGGTTAAACAGGGTATTTTAGTTTTCTAAATCATAATTTACTAAATTGCCATTCAACTTCCATTTTTGTAAAGCAAATTTCTACATTTGCTGTTAATCAGTGGTTAATATGAGGTGGCATAAGATTGCCATCCATGCTAGCCATTGGATTAACCCTGATTTTTTAAAATCAAGATATGGCATTTTTCTCATTGCAGAGGCATTAATACTTGGAGGGCAGTTTTAAATAAATCATGGAAGCCAAGATTTTGAATAGAATCAGTGTGACAGCATCAGCTTCTCGTTCATCCAGTACTGGAAAATGAAAACAAAGGATGGCTGCAATCCTTGGAGCTAACAGATTGGATAACTCTGAGGCTCACCATCTAGCCACAGACTCGAAATCCCATAAAGAAGAATTAGATCTTCTATGTTATGGTTTTCAGCTGGATTTCCAAATACAAGATGGCCAGTAGAAATAGATTTTATGACCAAGAAAGAAAGAAAATAGAGCAATACAATCATGAAAGCATTCTGTTAGCCAGAGATTTTTTTACAAAGCTTTTTTTTTTTTTTACATATCTTAATTGTAAACCCCCCCAAACCAATTTAAACCTATGAATTTCAAAATCTGGGTTTTACTTCCATTTATAAATTGAATTTTAGTTCAATTTATACAGGTAGAAAGAGAAGACAAATCTGCTGGATAAACTAGAATAATATGACAGGGTCAGTAAGTGTGAATGTAGAGGGAGAGATACGCACCTAAATTCTATATTTGAATGTTTTCCCACCTTTCTACATATTCTTCAGAGGTCTTCTGAACTGCAGTCAGAAGACTTTTCAGCAGCCTGAGCCAGGTCTGTACATAGTTTGCTCCCTCCTTTTCCAGTAGCCAGTTTATGCTTCTGCTGCAAAGCTGTGCCTTTGAAAAGTCCTTTCCTCACACACTGCCTGCTCTTGCAGACTGCAGGAAAGTGCCCTCTATCCTCTCTCTTCTCTCTCCAGGTTTTATTTATTCAATGCAGCAGCTAAACCAAGGCAAGCCACCTGACTTTCCTTCTCACTGTTCCACTACAGCCTTTTAAATGAATGTGAGATGGCTTTTAAAAGACCTTAACACACAGTCAAATGCAAACAAACAGATACTGCCTGTTAAATGCACATGCCGTGAGGGACCGTGGGCATTGCATCTGGAAAGACAGAGGATGACAAGAACAACATAAGTGGTTGCTTCAACACATTCCCCATCACGGAAGGTAAGGCCTTCTCAGAAAGAGAGAGAGCAAGTTTACTTCAGTCATGTTGAAAAAAATCACTGCTTCGGAGCTCCAAGGAAAAGTTCAGGCTGTGTTCCTTGTGCCTTCAGTGGTGTCATGGTCTAGTCAGTCCCATTCCTGGAGAAGGCAGCTGAGATGGGCTGTGTTACTTGCTGACCTTGGGGTCCCTGAGAGACATCTCACACATCCTCCCCATAAAAACAAACTTGCACTTTTTTTGTTGTTGTTTATTTGTTGTGGTTTGGGTTTTTGCTTTTTGGGGCTGGGGGGGGGGAGGCAGGAGTTTGGTTGATTGGTTTTGTTTGGTTTGGGTTTGTTTTGTCTTTGTGTTTTGTTTTTTTTTTCCACAAAATCATAAAGGGAAAATCCTTCATGTGCATGTATTTCTCAGGAATGAAACATAGGAGTTTTCATTTAGGGCTGCTTTATTCATCTTAACTCCCATTATTGGCATTTCTTAGAAATACATTGTTGAATGAGTTAAGATGGTGTGTCAAGCTTAAATTTGAATTTCATTATTGTTGAAACCTCAATTTTAAAATAACATAGGGGTTTTTGTGTTTAATTTCCTCTTTTTTATTAAAAATAAAAAATATATATTTGAGGGAAAGTTATTGAAAGCATATTTTTTAACCCAAAGACCACCCAGACACAATGTAAATGTGTATTTAAGCATTTTTTTAAAATAATACAAGATATCGGAGCAATTGGAAGAGCTCCACAGGAGTAATTTTTTTTCCTGGTATATCATCATGTCAATACAGATCTAGATGCATGATGATGAGATTAAATTCTAAGTATGTGAAGTGGCCAGTCCTGTGACTTTATCTCTTTCTTTTGGACAAATTGAATTGCTTTGCAAAATTGATTGTTTGAACTTCAAGCCAATTTTAGTTATGGGAGAACAAAAGCAATTTTAACTTCCATGATTTATTCACTTAACATTAATAAAGCTGAAAAATAGCAGTCTGTTTGGTAATGGTAATCAAAATGGGCTTGCAAACCACTGGAATTAAAGTATGGTAATGGAAGTGCTGACAGATCACTACTGTAGTGATGGGAAAAGTATTTCTGCTTTATCCACACTATAATCTGTAAATAACACTTTGTTCTCTCTGTGAAGTGTGGAGGGTGATTTATTGTCATTGTTAGCATGGACAGGCAAATAACCGAACACACTTCTGAAAATAATGGTGTGTAAGTTAAATCCAGTCTGTCACAAGATAAAAAAAAAAAGACTGGATTTTGCGCTTCGTCATCCAAGGATCTCAAAGCGCTCGACTACCCTTAGAATGTTGCCTGGTTATTGCCACCCTGCAGATGGGAAAACTGGGAAGATGACAGATCAAAGATACAATACTAATATGATTGACTTTTTGTTTTGGTTTGGTTTTTTTAACTGATTGCAGTGGAACCTGAACTGGGTGTCTTACAACTGGATTACAGGAAATGTCCACAGAAAAGCCCATGGTAACAAAAACTTTTTCTTTGGTAGCTAAGGACTTGTAATAGTCCCAAAGTTTATCAGTGATCTTCATCAAGCTTGAACTGCAGAATCACACATTCCAATTCTATTGAGTCGTACTGAAAATTTTTTTTTGTGGTGGCTGGAAAGTAATACTGTATGCTACTAACGCCAACTAATACTTCAGTCTGGTGATGAAGCTCAGGGTTCACAAGTCCAAAGTCACTCAATATTCAAAGGTGATGCACAGATCTGTGAAAACCAAGCCCTGGATCCATGGACCATATGACTCCAGGAAATAACCTGTTAGATGTTCTGGTGGTGATCCTACAGATCAGCTTCTTGGCAAGGCCTTCACCTAAGGCAGCTAGGTCTTAGAGATGTAACCATTGCTGAAAGGGCTAAAAATTGCGGTTTCTATGATGTGCACACTTCTCAGTGCCATTTAATACAGTCTTTGGGTACACAAGCACACTTGTAGTCTCCCAAAGGACTCCTGCCTTTTTCAGCACAATGACCAGGGGCCTTAATTCATGCATGGAGGTATTTTGCTTCACCTTCATCGTTTGATGCTCAAGGCCTCCTGCCATATCCATTGCATGCTACTTAAACCCTGTTCTGATGACAGAACTAATTTCCTCAAGAGATTTGCTCCAGTGCTTAGTCCTAAAATAGATAGTTGCCTTGCAACCTATTTATTAATTTATTTCCATGGCAGTCTTCTGCAGAGAGAAGGTCATTTTGCCCCCCTTTGATGGTTAGAGTATTACCAGACAAAATGGAGATGAAGTCAAAAGTAACCACTGCTGTTGGCTCTTCAGTTTTGGGCTGCCTACAACCAAATTTCTAAACTTCTAGAAACATTATGTTTTGGAAATGCAGCTGAGAGTGACTAGACTGCACAGAGGAGGGGGAAACACATGCAGTGAGACTCTGAAAAGGTTACTGGAAGTGATTTTAACTATGCACTGGAATTTTACCATGACCGCATTTATGAGGCTTAATTGTAACATACCTTACCTGAGTCCAAACCTCTGGATTCATTCACTTTAAGTGCCTCAACAAGTGAGGTGGTGAGCTAACAGAAACCAATCTTCTCTGCCACTCAGCCATGATTCTTTCTCAGAAAGAAAACATGTATATCATATGAAGTTGTAAAGCAAAATTTATTCTGAAAATACTTTATTCTGCACCTGTGTAAGCCTGTATATCCATGTGCAGAAATGTTTTTCAGATTCCAAAGAAAGTGCTCACTACTGTTTACTCTTAATAACTATACATCAGACCTCCAGCCAAAGGCCATCCATGCTTTATCAAATTCCAAATAACTGTAATTTTTCATGCTCTCAAGCCCCATGGATACCAGTGAGGTCACAAACATGCCTAAGGTGTATAAAGACAAAAGTGTGAAACAATGAGAAAAAACAAGCATCATTAAGACCTACTTCTGCCTGTGGGTTCTTTTACCATTCATAACGTTGCAGGGCTGTAACCACACATAGTTTTTTAAATGGTGACTGATTCTCCAGAGCTGACCATCAAAATCAGACAAAAACACAATCTTCAAATCAAAGTACTTATTTTGTCACCTAGTTATGTCTTTTATAGATTTTCTGGCCATTTTTCATTATCCTTTAAAAAAATCAGAGGCTGTGTAGATTCTCCCAGACGACATTAATGTTGCTCCTTTCTGGGAAGTAGCTAATTAGGATGAGGGGAGGAAGTTGCAGAGTTTAAAGGGTATGGCAAGGTGGAGAGTAGGGGTCCCAGGAGAGACTTCAGAGCCTGTAGATCATACTCAAATGGAGAGGTTGCTGATTTGGGCCACAGAAGGACTGGAAAGAAAACCTGCTAGGGAGCAGAAGGGAAACCACAGAGTTTGCTGCTACTTAGAA
The DNA here is from genome assembly GCA_013400215.1 of Cisticola juncidis. Classification (NCBI taxonomy): domain Eukaryota; kingdom Metazoa; phylum Chordata; class Aves; order Passeriformes; family Cisticolidae; genus Cisticola; species Cisticola juncidis. Next base: position 1,969,953 of record VXBR01010365.1, read on the forward strand.
AGTTAGTGAAATGACTGAAAACTGGAAGTCAGCTCTGATTTAACCCTGCCAGTGCATTGCAAGAGGAATTGGCTACAAGCATTTTCTGTTTCTGCTCCGGGTTCCTCACTTTGAGTTTACTGGAAATATACTAGCCTGTATTTTAACACAGTCTGGCTTTTGAATGGAAAAGCCATTTGATCCACTTTGGAAAGTTCACTTTGGGGAAGGGCAGAGCTTGCCTCACCTCATCTCTCTCCTCATTCTGTGATGCGTGTTGTACACTGAAGGAGAACAGCCTAGTGGTGACAAGGGTTTCTGAGCTTTGCCTTCAGAGAGGATATGAGGCAAAGGCTATTTCCAGAAGCAAGGTGAGACTATAATGGACCAGTTGTCCATCCTAATATGGCAAATTCTGTAAGGACTCCCAAAACTTTCAGTAATTTCCTGCCCAGTAGTTAGTTGAAAACATAATATTTTTTTTGCTCACCAATGGATATTGATTATTTCTTTTCTGTGGGATAAAGAATAAAGCACAGTCCTTTCTCTCCATTAAAAAAGAGCACCTGAACTGGAAAAAATTGACATGCAGCAATGAGAATTGTTGTTAATGTGCTTCTTATTCTTTGACACATGCATTCTAAAATAAACTGACATTGGTTTTATCAAACAAAATGTTATCTTGCTAGTATAAGATCTTACCATTGAACTCAGTTAGTCTTGGAAAATGGGAAGACACTGCCATAGATAATATTACTTAGCAAGTGAATTATATATTTTCACGTGTAATTTGTGTTACTGTTCTTTTATTTTTTCCCAAAGCAGAAAAGCTTGTGTTTTACACCCATTTGTACAGAAAGCCTCTATCATTATCGGACTAAAGAGAAAAAGGAAAAAGGGATAAAGTAACCTGCTTACAGACATGCTGTAGCTATGGTGGTCGTTTTTGCATTTTCAGCTCAATAGAAACAAGTACCAGACAAAAGCAGTGCAGACATTTAACAGACAGCAGCCAGGAATGCAGTGGCCATTTGCTGGCACGACCACAATTGAGCTCTACTGAAAAACTGCCAAGACCCAGTTCATCTCTTAGAAGAATTCTCCAAGATAAGAATAGTATCTCCTTGAGTAAAACAGTATATTTTGGTTTGAAATCTGAGCATCTGAAATTTGTTTTAATTTGTCTATTACCATCAGCATTTACCAAATGATTAGTTGTTATCACATTAATTTTATCTTATCAAGTAGTGCTGTTTTGCCTTAGTGACTTGTATAAACTAAACTTTGGACATTTTATATTTTGGGTCTCCACTTTGTATTGTGGATGTTCATTTGATGCAAATTGATCAAGAGACTGGAAAGGTTAAAATAAACAGATTTTACAGAGAAAAGTGTTTATGGAAAAAAAAAAAACCACAAGAACTTGGTGTGCTTGACAGTTTATCAGTCCTTTTGTCAACAAAATGAGCTTCTGCAACTTTAAAACTTGTCTTCATAGACATTTGCACCTTAGGTTAGTTAGCTGCTAATTAAGATACTACTTAAAATATATTTTCCCTGGTCATTGTGTACACATACAACAAGTGTATTCCAGGATTGGACCAAGAATAAATATTTGTGGTTTGATGAAAACACAGGGGAGTGTTCATATGAACTTCTATAAACAAGTGAAATGACTGTAGATAACTCAGCATTATTTATTTTGACGTAAAGAGTCCTATGCTGAAATAAACATCCTCAATGCAAAATTACTTGTGACTGGTTTTGTAAACACAAGACCATAAACAAATCTCTGGGGACAGTTAAAACAGGAGGATATTAGTGACCAATATCACCTCCCCCAGGATGAAGAGCAGGAGACTTCATATTAAGAAACTGCAAGATAATTTGTACATACTTTTTCATGATAAACACTGTTTGGCAGATGATTTTGTATGTTCCACAACAGTTTTGGTTTCAAATGTTCTTCTTTCATATACTTTTCTAAGTTCATACATTCCTGTAGGTATAACCAATACCTCCTCTCTTGAATGCAGCCATATATTTGACCTCGTTGCCATTTTACATTAAGAAGTTCCACAGGCTAAATGAGGAATTTTTTTAAGTCCCTCCTCTTCATCATTTTGAAATTCCCCTATTTTCAATTTTCTTTAGAACTTACATTATTAGTCTGCATATATACTAATACTTTTCCTTTTGCAGCACTCGTTGTTTCAAAAAGTTTTTTCACTTTTTTTAAAATTCAATTCCTTTGTAAAATAAACATGTCTAATATTTTCTTCCTCTCTTCAAATGAAACATTTACATTCCTGTGCTTTCTTTATTCTGTCTCTGAGCATGCTATATGTTTGGCTTGTATTTCAGGGAGTGGAAAATAAATATTGGACAGAGAATTGTAAGAGTAAAAAGAAATATCTTCATAAAGCCATTGTAGTGTTTTCTGTATTAGATTTTATCCCACTCTTTATGCATCCAAATAGTCTTATTTATTACATTTTTAGCTTCCCAGTCCCTGGTGTACGTAGAGCAGGAGTTTCCTCTACCTTTTCAGAGTAAAGCAATGCTATTTTCCTGGAATGGGCACAGATACTATAGAATCTAAGTTCTATAGTAAGACTGTAGCAGATGCTACTGCTTCTTCCAATGTATAGCAGAAACACATTGCATATTTTAAGTTTTCTGAATAATTTGTTGTAATGACTTGTCTTACCTCATCTCTCTTGTGTACATCAATCTGCTTGTAAATTTGATTGTAAATATTTGTATGCATAGGCAAACAGTGAATTCCTGCATATCCCATACTTATGGGAGCAATTAAGCATCCTTCTTGAGTTGCAGGTGGCCATTTTGAACCTGGGCTTTTTGAAGACTTGCAAAATAATTCCGTACTAGGACTAGGATTCTTATTTAGAATCTCCTGCTTGAGAGCTGAAGGGAACAAGGATCCGGATGCCTCTGGGTCAGCGAGCTGTTTTCTGTTTTGCTACTCTGAAATGTCTTCTACCTCAGGCTGTAGCCTGAGGTTGTGACTTGCAACTCAGTTCATTGTCTTTTCCCTGAAAAACATGAAGGGATCCCTATGTATTCCAGATGGATAGAAACCTGTTGTGCTGGTGAAAGCTTGCAGGCCTAATCCTTGGACCTGTGCCACTTGACACTAGCCAGTTAAGGAGTTTGTCTTTTTGGATATTACTTTTCAAATCAGTCCTTTGGACTTCTGCTAGGGAAAAGTCCAACAAACCTGCAGAGATTGCTTGTCTGTCTCCTTGTGCTGTATTTGATTAAGAGGGAAAACAGCTACACCTCTCTAACCATTTCCTTGGAGGCACTGGCAGTGCCAGGTAGTCACCACTAAGCTCTTCTCCAACACTCTTCACTCCTCAGTCTGCATGTTGGGCACATGGCTTGAGCAGGGACTAGGTGTTAGAAAACTCTTGATGTGCCCTGAATAGTTCCTGAACTTGGAACCATTCTAGTCATGTGAGAAGGTTTTTATCCTGGTGGACTGGTCAGGCTGAGTAAAAGAGAGAGGAAAAGTTTGTAGGATCTGCCAAATGTTTTTAGGATGCCAAAATTCATCCCCTAAAAAGAAAGGGAAATAGCAAAATCTCCTGTGAGCACTTCATATACACAGACAAAAATTTCACTTTTTGAAAATATATTTGGTTTTTGTCAGTATTTTTAACCAAGAGAAAGGAAGTCCTTGAAGGAGCTTTTTATTTTGTTTAGTTTGTGCTATCCTTAAAACTCTGGGTACCAGCATATCTTGCTTACCACTTGAACTGTTAAATCAGAAGGCACTACATCCTATCTTTTAATGTGACACCCTTTCCCCCTTTCCATCTTCAGAAAGTACCCCCAAACCAAACCCACACTACGTAATTCTGGTGGTCTAGTCCTCACCTCATATCTGCCATCTGCCAGCATCTGAGGCAAGGAGCAGAAATGCCACACAATGATTTAGGAGGACAGACAGCATTTGCTTATTTTATTATGAAACATTAATCTGACAAAATATTTGATTAGTAGTATGGAAAATGTCCTTTGGAAAATCATTTGCATCAGCATGCTGCCCTCTCGTTATTCTTTCTGCTGTAGAAAAGTACTTCTCAATATTATCTATATGAAAAGCTTTGAGATTTACTTTCTTTAGTTTGTAGAATTTTTCCCCTTAACTGCTGAATAGTGCAAATAACCTGTAGATCTCTGCTGAGATAAGGAGTAGTGAATGGAATTTTTGCTCAAGGCCACTGTGTTCAAGCACAGCAGCCTGGGCACCTCCTACAAACCCCTGTAATCAAAATTTTTAAAATGACCTTGCCCTACCTCTCCCTTCAAGCCCCCAAATGGGTGCATGTGAGACTGTGGATACTGAAAGTTAATGAGGCTGAAGCTAGAATAAGTCACATGTAAGATTGTGGATGAAGCACAGATGGCTGAGGAGGATCACAGCTTTCCTGCTGGAGAGAAGGATAGGGAGGCTGCAGTGAAGTTAAGCCAGGACTTCAGTAAGAGTGGTGAGCGTCCTGGTTCCCAGTGGGATATAGGAATGAGGCTGATGGGCTCAGCCAGTCAGTCTGCATGAAGCAGCTCATTTTCAGCACTGCCTTAGCCATAACAACTGTCCCAACACCTGCACTCCCAGCACCTCACACTGCTGCAGTTCTGCCATCCTCAGATATCCCCCGATGAAGAAGTACATGCACAATGCACAGATTTAATATGAATTTATTATGAATGTTGCATTGGAGGAAAGTATTGGGTCAACCAAGCAACTGATCAGGGACTCTGGAATTCAGGACAGCGACATTCCTTTTTTCTCTTGGCGCTGAATCTTGGTATTTACTTAATACTGATTTGCTTTGATTAAAAAATATGTTGAGCTGTCACAGACATGTCTTTCTGTGCTCATCTTAATTTTAACTGACTGTGTAGCAAAGATGAAAGCAACAGTCAAAACCCATGAAGAACAATACTGTAAAAGATGTGTGGGTAAAAAAAGTTATAAATTCCTAATAATACACAGTGTGTTTCCTTCTTGATTTTGTGACTAACTTTTATGCCTGAAACATGAATCACTGTTTTTTTTCCTGTGGTATTCAATTTATTAGGTAGTCCATCTTTTGTGTTTTAATAGTCAAAACCAGTTTGGAATACTTTTTGTTGTGGTCATATTTCTTCCAAAAAAAGAACAAACCAAACTTGAGTATGATTTTGTAGTATTGAAAAGGTAATAGATTTGTCTTCTATTCATAGGGCATAATCTCTTCTCCATGTTCAAAGGAGATCTGAAGTCAGATTCCATGACAGCAGAGTTGAGTGCCCATCAAAAAAATAGGACTTTCCAAAATTCTGCTGAGAGTTACCTTGTTAAAAAGCACAAGCAAAGAACAAAAGTTTAAATATTCATGTAAAAGTGATGTGACATCAAGAATAATAACAGCATAGGGATATAATTTCTTCCTCTGAAACTGGAAATTATGATTTATAATTGATAAGTTTTTTCACTTGCCCTATCTTCTGTTTCTAAAAGTAAAGCAAGGTTAAATGCAGCTGATAACTCTGAAAGCCAAGAGCCAATCTTCCAACTTAATTCAGAAGGATGAAAAAGCAGAGGCATCATATGAAAACAATTAGAAGATCCATGGCAATTAATTATGAAGAATGTCCTTATAGCTGAGCTCAAGAACAGAGAGTATTGTTGTAGTATTGTACAGTCATACAACAAGCAATATATCCTAATTGGCTTTATAGTTAATGAAGAATGACACAGAATGCAAATCTCTTATTAATCTGGATTAAGCAGAGAAAACAAACTTGTTTTAAACCTAGCCTTATAAACAGAAGGTCTAATCCTGAGCCTGCTTATATAGAGGTGTTAAACTAAATACAGTAGGAATGGTGTGTTTGCTCAGTGGTGGAGAACAAAGCAGGAGGCAGCCCTACACACTGCCAGTGAGGGGGTTACTCTTTGCAGTGAAATATGAGTCACGGGATCACACACACAATTAATAAGCCAAAATCAACAGAGGCGGGAACATTAGGCTCATTTGTTTAATTATTCACTACAGGCAAAGTCTGTTGTTCATTTGGTTTCAGAATCTGGGCAGCACCATTTCGTGCTGGATCGGTCCCCATTCAGATCTGCCTCTAGACCAAACAAGGGAGTTTCTGATCCAAGCAATGGCCACATCTAAGAACTTTGGATAAAGTAGTATTTAACTTTTGTCTAGGAGTTACAAACTGTCTGCAAGGTATAATGCCTTAAATTGACACATGCCAAAAGATCACTAAACTTTCAACAGCTGTATTATGTATCAAGAAGCATTTTTCATATATAACATTCACAAGAAAAACAATAACAGACTAAAATCAGATTCATTCAAACACTCAGGAATTCTGTGAGAATCTTGATTATTGTTTTTTGAAGAATATTTATGTTGTTAAAATACACCATTGTGGCTACAGGAAATATTTCATGCAGAAGTGTCAGTGGTAACAACAGTTTAAATGGAGTACTGTGTCACATCTATAGGAAAGTTTTGAAAAGATAATGATTACTGATTTTTCATCATCAGAATTCATGTGGCTGGAGACAATTTTATTCTGTGACATTGTTCCAAAGACTTGTGTTCAGCTCACTGTGAAAAGAAAGATGCTCACACTTCATAATTCGTCAGGAAACTGAGCAGTGATCTGTAACCCATCCCTACAGGGCAGTAATTATTTTGCACAAAGGAAAACTAGGGTATCATTTCTCTTTTGACCATTAAACACCGCCTGATAAGAAACCAACTTGAATTTTACTATTCATTTATTTTCTAAAGGAAAGGTGAAATAAGCTAGTGTCCCTTGGGTATTAGCAGTAGGATCTGGCCACCCAACTAACTCAGTGCTTCTATGAGAGAACTGATGGCAAATGTCAGGCATCAGCTTTTCTGCAACAATGAAGAAAACAATGATTACCTAGATAAAACTGTTACTAGTTCAATCTATACACTAAGCTGAGTTAAAAGGAAACACTCTGTACTATGTTCCTGTGAGTATATTCAGGCACTTAGTGCATGTCTGGATGTTGAGGAGTCCTGACCTCTCAGCTGGTCTGTGGATTTCAGTATTTAAGTGGCTGAGCAGCAGCTTGCAGGCTCAGCACTTCTGTGCGTTAGGCCACCTGTTGAAGTGCCTAAATATAGTCCTGTGAGCTTAACCTCAGGCTTGACAACCTTGGCTATTACAAACTGCTATTGCATCTCTAGCAGTTATTCAAAAAACAGTTCAAGGATCTTGCGGGTCAGGAAATTAGCAGGAAGACAACTGCAGCTCTCTCCTTGTGCAGAGAAAGGCAAAGCTGAATGAATTAGCAAATAATATAATGAGATTTCTCAAATAGCTGAAGCATGAGGAACCACTGTGTTACCACTTAACACTAAAGCTGATGCCCAGCTGAAGCTTGCTACTAAAGAGATAGTGCTAAATGAGCTGTACACACTTCTTTGATTGGCTGTATCATGTTTAGGCTACCAAGGATAAAAATCTAACTGCAGTTCACAGCTCAAAAGCGAAAACTCATAGAATTTCTCCGTTACTAGATGTATCTCTTAGTCTCTCCTGGTAAACATTGATTTGGTTAGGGAGCTGAAAAACTGACTGGAGAACAGATTTTTGTGATTAAAATAAATCAGGTAGTCTCTAAGCTCTAAAGATGGAATTATTATGCACAGGAATGCTTTCATGTGATCATTTGGTTTTTAAACAAGATAATTGCAGCAGCGTAAGTAGATAGATTTGTGTATACAGCTGTAGTGTTTTTGAGGAGACTCACACCAGCCTAGTTATTCCACTTCTGCTGAAATGACCACTGGCAATCCTGAAAAAAATCCTTTTATAGTGCTAGATCTGCAAAGATGTTACATTTGTGTACATTTCTGTGTATATTATGTAAACAGTGCCACTATCCTGAAAGTGAGCACAACCCTTGGATTAGCAATTTTCACAAGATCATCAGGCAGATCTTGTCAATAGGATTAGCTCACCTCATTTTCAGAGTAAGAGGGAAAACAAAGATCTGGTGTCTCAGCAAATTTGGTAAGCAAAAACAAAAATACCACTGCAGTACAGTCACTTCTCAGTTGAAAAATAATACTGTTTATCTGTCCTGAATGCCAGAGGACCCACTGAAGAACATGTGACAAAACACCAGAAAGGAACACAGTGTTACAAAAGGAAAAGCCAGTGCAGTTACGGTAATGGCTGTTCTACTCTGCTGGGGGTCTTGCTCAGAGTTCTGGACAACACTTTCAGCTGGTCTTGATTAAACAAAGACTGGCAGCACAGGTACTGAGATGTATTTCCAGGGAGATCTTTGAATCTTGTTTGTGGCTAGCTGCCCCCAACAGCAACCACCTGAGAGCGGGTGATGTTTCCCCCTTGTCTGCCGAGCACGCCGGATGCTCCCGTACTACGCAGCCAGAGAAGCACAGCCTCCAGCCAGGACACCAAACATCACTGCCAGCATCAATATCCCACCCCATGTGCTCCCCTACAGCTGTGCCCCATGTACATCTCCACCACACTCTGCTTTCATACTGTGGAGATCATTAAAGCTGCAGAAAATTGCTCCTCAGAGACACTTTGCACTCACAGACGACTGCTGTACTGCTGTGCAAATAAAGTCTTAGCTACCAACTTTCATATGCAAATATTTTTTGATGAACTTTTTATTTAAATTGGAGTGATGAAGATCATGCAGCGTCAGGCTGCAGGATTTGTCAGATGGATTACAATATCCTCAGAATAGAGGTTTTGGTCCTATTTTACCTCCAGTTAATTTATTACTGATTAACTTGAGTTAACTGAATTCAACACTAAGTGCTGGTCTAGACATGCCAGAAATGTTTGTTCCAGAACATTCAGAAGAAAAACCACAAGTATTTGAATTCTGAAAGAAAAAATGTGTGGAATATCCAGAACAGCATTTGCAATTGTGCTATTAGGTCAAGTTAGCATTGTAATTAATTACTGTGGGGTAGAGGGTACTAAAAATGCTGGCACTAACATTACCTAATAAATTTGGTGTTCCAGATTGCCACTGACAGAAAATTAATTCTTTCATGTCATTTGTAGATGGTCAGGAGACATGTGAGAATACATTGATCTCAGAGTATAAGGTTGTAATAAATATGTAAATGTTTTGGGTAAAATAAACTTAGCTACAAAAACATTAGCAACTTTCTTGTTTGTAATTTCTACGTGTTACCTAAAGTTCTAACAATGTATTTACATTACATCTTTGCTTAGGTATGTTAATTAACTGAAGCTTAACAGTCATAAACCACCAGGAATGTAATGAAGAAAACTAGTATTTGCTTTACTACCTTTTTTCCATACTTTAAAATATTGATGTAAGCTCAGTTTTTACATTCTCATGCTTTTATCGTCTTTTAAGTCTTCCCCTTTTGTCATCTTAAATCTTTGTTCTTCATGGGTGGGAGCAAGCAGCTCCACATCTCAAACTTTTCCAATTAAAGTAATATAAAGAAAACCATTGTAATATTTTCTTTGACTGACATCTTCCAGAAATAAGTGTTATGATCAAATGATAAGCCAGTTCCTGCCCAGTGCACTGCACACTTATGTTCTTAGTTGCAGCATCTCACAGTTCTGCTGCCAGCCAAGTGGGATATCTCAGTGGGATAGTATTTGCAGTTTGCACCTAACATTCTATCCCCTGCCTTTCCACAGGCAAACCTCCTAGTTTCTTTGTGTTATGTGAAAAAGCAGTGGCAGATGTCTGGCCTTTGGCTCTTCCACAGTCATGTAAATCCCAGAGTCTCACAGAGGAGGAGTAATTAGCATTATGCTGCTCTCTGGGGTGTGGGCTTTTCAGGAAGTCCCTTTGAGCACAGGGCTTGAAGAATCCCCTCAGCACCCACAGTGAAGGGGTGCAGTACTCATCCCACACAGTGATTGCAGGATGGGAGCCAAACACAAGCCTCATACCTAGAGTGCATGTCCTGGGGAGTTTGGGGGAAGGGGCTATCAGAGAACTTATTTCACATCTAGGCTGACCTACCATGGACTAACCCGTGCATGGAAGATCCCGCCCGCAATGCCGGCTTCGTAATTCCTTTCTGTCTATGTCCTCTGCGTGAGGCAAACTCTCAGAAAATCCTTGTACCCACAATCCCACATGTAAGTCAGATGGTGAAAAAAAGGCATGGCAGCAGCCTTCCAGTACTTAAAGAGGACTTGGAAAAAAGGGAGAGGGACTTTTTACAAAGGCACATAGTGATAGAACAACGGAGAAAGGTTTTAAAGTGAAAGAGGGAAGGTTTTGATTAGCTGTTAGGAATAAATTGTTTATTCAGGTGGCTGTAAGCCACAAGCATGTGTTGGCCAGAGAAGTTGGATGCCTCATCCTTGGAAGCGTTCAAGGCCAGGTTGGGTTGAGCGACCTGGTCTAGTGGAATGTGTCCCTGCCCATGACAAGTGCTTTGGGACTAGATGATCTTTAAGGTTCCTTTCGACCCACACTGTTCTGGGATACTCTGATACAGAATGGGATGATCAACCAGGAGTAAGAGCAAGGGCACTCCACCAGGAAGAACAAGCTGGGAGATGAAGATGACCACAACACTGACAAGAGCCTCACCCACAAAATATAGTCCTTGTGCAGGGGCAGTCAGAGAACAGGAAAGCTACAGGCTTCACCAGGACCTCACTGAGCACTAGGAGGTGAAATAAAATGTCAGGACCAAGACCAGCTCAGGAAAACCAGCAGCAATTTGAAAGAAGCAGGAGCTGAAAAAAAGCTTGCTGTAAAAGGAGGTACCAGTCAAATTTTCAGCCCTGCTGGCTGCTGAGGCAACAGAGCTTCTGCTGAAATAAGTTAAAGTGGCAAACCCTCTTGTATTTAATACTCTGGCTGCTTGTACCTAAGGTTTTGAGGTGTGTGATCTGGGCTGGTGATGGAAAAGTTCTGGGTGATATGACTTTAGCAGGAAAAGTTGGAAAAACTAGATTTTGCTAGGACTGAGGGTGCTCAAGGAAGTTTGTTACTGGATTGATGTGATCAGCAGTGGGAAACAGCTACATACAAAAATGGCCTGGTTTGATGTGTTTTCTAGAAAGCGAAACCTGGCTACCTTTGATAGCAAATGTGTAGAAATATGTCCTTGCTGGCCCTCACAAATTCTTCTAGTGTTATTTGTGAGAAGAATATGAGCCTGATGAAACTGGGCAAGCAGGCTGTAGGAATGTGGGAAGGGGATGGAAAATTTTGGTGGTAGAAACTGAAATGAACAAAGGATGGAGCTTGTGGTGTAGGTATGTGGATATTGTCATCAGCAAAACTCTGACTGTTGAGGGGAGGTAACCCAGCCATCTTGGAGAAAGCTCGTGTTGTGCTAGAGATTACAGGATTGTTACAGGATTTTATTCACTGTCTTTGTTTCAGAGTCGTGGAACAGCTGAGACTGAAAGGGATCTTTGGCAGTCACCTTGTCAAACCCCCTTGCTCAGGAGCATAGGCCCATGTCCCGGAGGATTTTCAGTGTCTTCAGGGGAGAACACAGTTTGGGGATGTTTACACTGGGAAGACCCATGAGTTTCTTCCAATATCTGTCTTTGTCTTGAGCCTTACCAATCCTTAATGATTGGAGGTAATTATTCCTTATTAGGACCTTTGGGGCACTGGTAAGATTTTGGCTTTTCCAGGGTAAAAGAATGTTTACAAAGGAAAGCTAAATTATACTGATGGCTTTTCTTTTTTCTGAAAATCAACAGAAAAAATGTTACCTGATGCTGTTCTTTAAAGCTGTCATGCAGAGACTGTATGTTTAATCTGGGAAATTCTTCCACACTGCTGCTTTTGAGCCCATTGCTCAGGAGGATCAGCTCCCTTGCATTGTTTTTTGTACTGTCCAAATCAGGTTACCTGTTTGATAAAGTTTTCATCACATCAAATCAGTAGCTGCAAAAGTCTTCATGTCCTTTCCCTAGAACATGTTCACTGTTAGGCATTGTTAATTGTATAGCTTTTTTTCATGGAAATGTGCCTCTTTCAGAAAGTGAAAAGGGTCTTCATGCCTTTGGGTTTAGCTGATAAACTTCTTAATTCCTAACCAATGTTCTTATTCAGCATCTGTGTTTGTGTCATCAGGTAGCTGTGCTTCCTGTAGGCCTTGTTTCCATATAAATACACTTACTGCTTATTTTCTATGAGACCTTTTCAGATCCAGCTGTATTCTGAATCACAGGTTATATGAATAACATCTCTTTTATCTTGATTTTGATTTTCCCTGATTTCCTTTTACCTATAGAATGGTAACTTAGAGCTTCAGATGGAGTCCATTATGAGTCAAATATTAATCTTTAAGAAAAGAAAAAAAAGCACACCTGTGGAAACATCTTTCCCAGTTTTGTTGCTATTGGTAAGCTTCTCATGCCTTGTTTCATAATAGTGCCAAGATGTCAGTGGGAAATGGGGCCCTACTGATTTAAAGCTCTTTCCAGATATGTATGAGAGTGTCTCCAATCAGGTGATAACAATATAAAAGTTAAAATAGACACAAAATGAAAAAAAAAAAAAAAGAAGCATATGCTCTTGCTAGAGCTCAGCAAACATGGGAGGACATGGCAAAGGGGATAATGGGAAGCTGTTGCACCCTCAGGTCATAGTCTGTTTACCCACGAGCCCTCCCAAGCAGCCTCATTCAAACTGCTTGTGCCTCTGCCTTCCAAATACAGGGAATATACAGGGAAGAACTGGATATATATGAAGACTTAAGTGCCTTCAAAGCTTCAAGTCCTAAGAAGGGAAGCTACAGCTTTCTTAACCTGGAGAAAAGAGGTGTACAGCACCAAGGGCTGATTTTCATACATATTACTTCCGATCAGTAAAATGCCTAGAGTAGCAGCACATACAAGATGGCTGTGATAACTTCTTTTTAGATAAGGATCATTATTTTCTACTTAATGGATCAAACACAAGCTTTATGCAGCTATTGTGCTTGAAAGAGAGTGAGCCAGTGAGGCCTTTCTGTGTTGGAGGTGACTGATTTCTTTGCTAGGTGTAGAGTGCCACCTGCAGCACAAAGTTTGAAGCTGAAAATGAAGTAAATAAAGCCACAGCCGTAACTGAGTTGAAGGTAATATTATTATTAGTGATGTAGTGTAAGGGAAAAATTCACATGAATGAAATTTAAGAACATGTAAAAAACCCAAAATATCAGGGTGACTCTTACTTGTCTTTAAAATGACATAAGGAAATTAGTGAATAATCAGTATGAGTAAATTAATTGATAAAGTAAATACATCCTTTAGTAAGAAAATATTTTGTTAATTGTTAGGTGGGATATATCCAGAAATATATGTGAAAAGACATAAGGAATATCAAATGTATATTGCAATTGCATTTACTTCAAGGAGTCCTTAATAGTCTTTTAAGATTTCTTAAGACTTGGAAACTTACACTTTGATTACTGGTAATTTAAAAAGGTGTGTTTGAAAAGATACTGTTAGTATTCATCACTGAAATGGATGGAAACTCCTTATTTCCTAAGTAGCTAGATGGGATCTGAGCTTTTAAACAGATTTCATAGTTGTTTGTCTTTGTATGTGGACAAACTACCATCCCATGTTTCCATACACTTGAAATCTGAAAAAAATGAAGCCTATTACAGATCCAAGCTTTAAAGCTTGCTTTAAAAATATTTACAAAGTAATTTGGAAACATGTCAAACACATTTTACACTTTAGCAGAGTAGTGCATGCAGTCATTAAGTAATCTGCAGATGGAAGGTGATCTTTAAAGAACTCAGGAGTACAAGAATCTGCAAAGGAAAAGGAAAAAGGCAGATGGTGGTGGCAGCTCTGGCATCTTCACTGATGCCTTGTAACCATCATATCTCTGGCTTTGAATGTAAAAAAGAAAGCAAGAAAAGGCACTTATATAGTAAATATGCACTGAGCTGGATCCATGGCTTCCAGATGCTGACAGCATATTGCTTAGCATTTACTCAGAACACTACAAAAAAACTACTATGCTAACGCTGAAAGACCTTGGTGGCCTTGCAAATTCCTCTAAGAATTTGTTTTTAGGTACCACCAGCCTGAGTTTGAGATATTGTTGTTTAGAGGCCAGTGGTAATTTTATTGTCAAGGTACAAGGACAAAGGAATTGTCCTGTATTTTTAGGGCTGAATGGAATCAGATACTGTTTTTTTAGCAAAACAACATCTCTGCTGCAAAGGAAAGCAAAGTAGTCAAAGAAAAAAAAAAAATTGGAAGATAGAGTATGATACCAAAACACTCAAAAGTACTCGATTTCAGAGACAAATCGAAGCTTTGAGATTCAATGAAGTTTTTAAAAAATACTTGTTTTGATCTACTAGTCTGAGCGACACTTTGTACAAGTTTCCATACTTCTGTTCCCTGCCCATATTTCTGCTGGCTTCTGAACTAAAAAAACAAAACAAAACACCCCACCCAAACAAACAAACAACCAATCCACCAACCAAACAAACAAAAACCAAACAAAACCTGAAACAAACAAACCAACCCCACAAAAAGCAACAACCAAAAAAAAAAAAAAAAAAACACCAAAAAAGCCCAAAACAAAAGAAAAACCTGAAAAAAAAAATCCCAAGATCTAAGCTGAGAAAAACACCATCATTAAAATCCCCTTTGCAGCCAGGTGTTGCTAATGAGTCAAGAGGACACTGGAGATATCAGGGTGCTTTTGATTAGGGATTTACTTTTTCAAACTGAGCAAAAAAAGCTGAAAACTCTAATGGAAAATTTAAATGGAGGTATAACCAACTTCTGACATATGGATTGTTTCTAAAAATGTTTTCTGTTTCTTAACTTTATTAGGCACGGCCAGTTTAATCAAAATAAGCCAGTCATGGTTAACATGGCTATCAAGAGTGGAAACACATTTTACAGGTCCAGTTACTTAAAGGACAGAATGAAGCCTCTTAGGTTCTTAATGAAGGATCTGAAGAAATGATGTCATATTTCTGAAATAAAAGAGTATGGAAATAACTCTATCATTCATTCTGAAAAAAAGCTTTAAAATCATAAAAGTGAATTTTCAGTGAATACAAAATATCCAGCAAATAAAAACTGTAGCACTTTGCTTTTCTGTTCCCTTATTAATGGTTTTCAAAGGTTAAAATTCACACTTTGGGGTAAAAATAGAATTGCAGTGGAAGACTGAAACATTTACTGATTTTGTCTTCCTATACTTCCAATTTTAGCATAATGCTGATTTTTATATGTATACATTCTTGCATTATGTTAGGTAATATTCAAGGAACCTGAAACTGCAAAGTGTGAAAGTCTAAGATAAAATATTCAAATCTAAATATCTTGCAGTAGTATTATTGCTCTCTCTTACACTGCTGGTGGAAAAGAAGAGGGGACCCTTTTATCCCATGGGACCTTAGAGAGAAAACCCTGAATTTGTGATATTTCACTAATATCCGACTGTGGTACAGTTTATACATGTGTCCCAAATTCCAGTTTACTTGGTGGAAAGGCCATGAGTGTGGAGTAGGCTGCAATCCCAGCAGACTTTTCTGTTTCTTTCACCCAAAGAGGCATGGTTTAAAGCCTTGCAAGGCAGGCTTGAGTAGCCTAAGCCACATAGGTCCATGCACACCAGATGGGGAATAACTGACCTTTATGCCATGTGCCCTTTCCAAACCAACAACTCAACAGCAGTGGTGTCCCCGTCTCTTCCCTTTTACATTACTTGAGGTACAAGGTGTTCCCTGGAGTGTTCTGAGAGAAAGCCAGGCAGAGCTGCTGCAGGGAATTTTAAATGGGTCTCTAAAGAAAAAAGACCAGTTGAGACCTGTGAGAACAGCTGATTTTGACTAAGCCTTAGAATAAAAAAATCTAGTATCAGAATCTCCACAAGAGGGCATTATTAAATACTGAAAGAGCATTAGTTTCCAGAGCCTGTGTGTGAAAGTGCTGGTGACAATATGATTCATCAGATGCAATTTATTTTCACTCAGATTTTCATGGGGCTACCCGAGTTCTGAGATTAAAAACTCCTAAGACTGAGATAAAGGCATTAAGAGGCAGCAAATATCAGTCTTCCTTGTTATCTGTAGCACAGATTATGCACACACTGTTGCCAGCTCCCATAATCCTGGTGGGACAGAAAAAAGATTATGAAATGAGATCCTGGGGGTCAATGCGCTGCAAAAAAATAACCCCTCTCTAGTCAATAACACGAGGCTGTGCTTAATACTAGTTACCCTGCTAGGAGATAATGGATTTACTTGGAGATATAGGTATTTAGTTACTTCGCTTGTTGGACTCACACTCAGTCAGAGGGCAGCAGGGGACTTTGATCTTGTGGTGGGAAAAGCTAGAAAAGCCAAGATAAATGGAAGGAATAATTAGCAAAAAGAGCTTGTGATGTCTGGGAAGGAATTGTGCCAAATCCTGAAAAAACAATACAAAAAAGGACAAAAAACACTGAAGGAAGGTTAAGAGAAAAATACAATGAAAAATACAGGAAAAGGTGTCCTTGATGTTTTAGTTTTTGCCAGGTACAGAGAAGTGCCCATGTCCTTGACTGTACTTGCTCCAGGTGGTGTGCAGTGATGAGCACAGCCATCTAGTCATTCTGGGTTGTCACAGCCCTGTGTCCTTCCATCCAACACAGTGCTGTTTATTTGTCAGGGCTGTGTGTTTGATTGCTAGCCCTGACAGCTCAGCCATGTCAAAGGGTGTGAATTCAGAACTGTAGAGAGAAGAAATAAACAGAAGTGATTATAACAAAGAAAAAGAGTTCCAAGGGGCTTGTGTTTATAAAGACTTAACAATTCAACCATATGGTGCATTCTGCTTGTACCAAATGCTTTTTTTCCATGCAATAAATGTTGCCTATAACCACTGAGATTCAGCCTGAAATCTGCCACAAGAGTTTTCTAAATTGCAATATCCTTTTCTCCTGAAAGAATTCATCCAGATTAAGGAAAGACTTGAAGCCAAAATATTTTCCCATGCCAAAGAATATGTATACACAGAGCAGCACTGTGCTGTATATCTTGTTGATCTGGTGTTTTCCTCTTTAGAGTACAGTTAAAGCCACTAATGCTCACAGAATCTGAGGAAAATGTTCCTCAGGTCCCATATTACAAAACAGTTATATTCAATTGTGCAGAAACAGCTCCCTACCACACATTGCTATTGGATCTCTGTTAAAATACTTCCATTTTTATTGCTCCTTCTCCCACCTGATTTATTTGTTTATGTATTATTTTGTTAACTTGGAGGATTTAACAGCTTCTGGTGACTATATAGGACTGACTGAACTTGAAGTAATTATTTTTCAAATGAGTTTTCATGCTTGAATGATTCCCTCTTGTGAAGAACTTGCTTTGGCTCTGAACTTTTTTTACATAAAATGCATTTGAAAAACAGCTTGCAAGAAATGATCGCACCTTTCAAATCTGCTCTTCTAGCTATGCTTCCAGCAAATTTGCTGTGAGGGAAATTGTTAATATTCTTCTGAAAGATTTAAAGTGTATAAACCAAACAGGAGCTGTTTTTTAATGGGAGGGGAAGGGTAACACTTAGAAACCTTGTGTCCTAAAGGACTGAAGGTGGGAGAGGAGATATTTTCAGCGCCTGTAAGGAAAAGATGAGACTGGATCCAGCCAGAGAAGTAATCATCACCTTGGTTATAAGCAACCAAGAATGGATCAGGAAAAAATTAAATGACCAGAATTCTAGAAGAGTCACAGAAGGAAGAAGCACCTGGGCTTTCCCCCTCCAGATAAACCTGAAGCATCTGGTGAGCTCTGATCACCTGGCCTGAAGAAGGTCACCTAGAACCCACTGGGATGTGCTGGTAAAGGGATTCCAGCCCTGCTCATCACTGGTATCCTTCCCCAGGGGTACTTGAAAGTACCTTAAAAGGCAGATGTATTCTGCTTACTTTTGCTGGTTTTGCACAGTTTCTTGTGCCAAACATAACACCTCCATCTCCACTGAATCTCAAACGCATCCACAATTTAAAAAGAAAATCAAGTTTTCCTTTTTCCTTTCAAAATATCCATGTTCGCTTAGTTTGTCTTTTTTGAGATCAAATACTGAAACTTTTCATTTGTGTATTAGAGGAATTTTGCTATATGTAAAATGTTGCAAAGATTAATACAATTCTGCAAGGTTCCTAGTATTGTAGCAAGGAACATGTTAACTTTGAGAAGGAAAATTCTAGCTTAGTTCTGGGATTTGCTACTTGTTTCTTCTTGTGGTGGCAGCAGTCATAATAAGCTCAGTTTTAATATAGAAATACTTTCATTTTTATTAAAATTTATTTGTGATCATTTTGCCATCTCTAAGCACCGTTCCATGTAGCATTACCCAGGCACCAAAAGTAACTGAAAAAAGCAAGAAATGTTTCCACATAGCAACAGCTATAGCATAGCTTACACATAGCAATATTAATATTTTGCCTTCAAATTAGAATTACTCATGTATAAATTGAAGTTAATGCACAAATATTTTCAGAGCAGAAATTTGCAAGGTGTTGGGTGCATGAGCCTTCTTCTGTTAGCTTTTCTAAGGAAGCCAGTCTTTGGGAGTGCCATGATGTACAGTTTTACTGAGAGTGGCTGTATATGGGCCCATTTGGTGCCCTGGGGTATTTTCTGGGTCATTCCTAAAAGGATAAAATGAAATGAACATAAAATGTGTGTGAATATGTATAAGGATATTAACTAAAAAAAAATTAATTGGATTATAAGAGGAAACTTGTTTTTCCACTGTGCAAGCTAGAAATTGGAAAGTTCAGGAGTCACCAAATGAAAAAGAAGAGTAGTCCGAGTTGCAGGACATGGACTGAGAAATGAGCTTACTCTCTGTCTTGTTTGTTTTAGCCAGAAAGACCAGAAACAAAATTCTGAGTTGTTTCTGAAGATGTATCTTCAGCAGAAGAGGAAAGTTGGGTTAATTCAAACAGTTTTTTATTGAGGAAGAAGGGGAACTGTTTGATTTTGACCAGATATTTGATGGACAGTAAAATGTTTAATTAAAAAGTGAGAAAACATAGCAGTGACAATAGGTGGCAGAGTAGTCTCAGAAAAACCCATTCTTGTATTTTTTGCTTTTGCCTGGATTTGCTCTTTTAAGGGGAAGGGAGGGAATAATAACCCTCTTTTGCCATGGAGAGCAGCAGGAGTCAGGAGTCAAGATTATTACTAGCTTTCATCTGAGGTTAATTTTCTTCCCAGCTATTTTTTCTCCTTTTTTTTTTTGTCATCATCTTGAAGATTTGTGTGAAGATCTCCTATTTGGAATTGACCTTGAATCCTGCAGTTACAAATGCAGACCAAAAGGTAGTTTTTAATACTTGGTCTGTATTGTAGGCTTTGAAAGCCTACAGGGCTTAATCAGCTGGAAAGCAATTCAATTGATTAAGGGATGAGCTGAAGTTGTTTAGGATGCTCTGCCTGCCTGTCAGCTCTTCTGGTGATTCCTCAAGGTTTCATATTTCCTGCCCTTGCTGGTAGCAGTCTCTTCTCCCCTGCTGCAGTGTGAGCCCTCGCATGCAGCAACAGTGGGCAATGTCACTGGGCAAATGAACAAAAAACTGTTCACTAAGCTGGTAACACGTGAGCAAAAAGCTGCCTTCCAGGCTCACGGAAGTAAAGCTTTCCCTGTACTTTCAGTCATAGTCTAAAGGAAAGTGATGGTCTGCAGCTTTGAACAGGGTTGAAGGCATCTCAGCTCCTCACACTACCACAGATGTTTTCTCCTGCGACCTCTGGCAACTTGCCTAATCTCCCCTCTGCTGCTTAGCCTGGGCAATGAAGATAGCACTTTCCTTTGCCTGACTTCAGGGTAAGGCTTGTCTCTCACTCTGCTGTCCTCTTCTAGAGGAGTTCTGATACTGAATTAGACTTTCAGTTGTGTAATGTGAATAACATTAGCTGTATCTGTTTAAGGTTTCCAGGTTTGAGGGGAGCTACAGAAATAAAGGTAACACGAGTGAAATCACCTGATATGAAATACTTCAGCGGACCAAGACCAGACTGGAAACCAGCAGCTAGACCGTTGACCTAGAAAGATCTAGATTAAATTTTCTCCTCTGCCAAAAAACGTTTAAAGTTTCCAAATTGCCTGAAAGAGCATTGATTTGTAGGAAATGTGATATTTATGGGAAAACAAGGCTTGGAATCTTCTCATATTAATTTTGTGTACAAAAGAGTGAAAATCATCATGTGCTTACACACTTAGATCATTCAGATGAGTAATAAGAATTGTGGCACAGGTCTTACCTGCTCAGGCTGAAATAAGGTGTAGTGGTGTGTTAATCAGATCTTTATATTTTACAAGTTTTTCTAAGTTCTCTGTAAGATGGTTCGTTCCTTGTACCCCTGTTTTCCTTCCCGTCAGGTGTCCCTGGAGCTCCCCCAGTACCTGTTGGGTGTCCATCCTTTCCCCCTCCTCCCTGGAGCCCGCCTGTCACCTCAGAGCCTCAGAGCTGGAAAGTTCTGTGAGGGGGTTCGAGCGATAGGCTCGGTTCGGGGAGAATTCCCTCCTGTCCCCTCTGTGTGCTCCTCGTTTGTGTCAGTCACTTCCCAGCCCTTCTGTATTGACCACAATTGGTTGTACCCTCCTCACCGCCCTCTGTGCCGCCCCCCCATAAAAGAGCCCTCCCCCCCAAAAAAGGCAAGAGCGGCTCAGTCTGAGGAGGTCTTGTGGGGTGTGGAGGCTGTGCCTGACCCCTCAATAAACCCCCTTGGCCTTACACGGCCGCTCCTCCCTTCATTCTCCGCCGTTCTCTGCCCCCTGTGCCCTCGGCGTTTGTTCGGGACCGAGCCCCGCTGGATGGGCCCGGCCTGCGCTGCTCGCCCGCCGCGCCTGCTGCTGCCGCGGTGCCTGAGCCGGCCTGGGCAGGGCGGGACTGAGAGGCACCTGTGACAATAAGGAGTGCTGCTTGTGGACAGGTATCAAAAACACCCAGACGTGATTGAAATTGCCCTTTGTTGTCTCTTCTGAAGCAAAGAACTCAGCCTTGGTTGCCTTCCCTTGCTAGTTTACTGCAGAAGACTATATTGGGTAAACTCCTTTTATTTTTTTACCCGAAGAATTTGGGCATTCAAATTTTGCATAGATTTTTTTTTTTCCTCTCTATTACCACTGCAGTCTTTTTTCTGGGCACCTCCTGGGTTTGGGCTAGAGTCAAGATGCGGTCTGCAACATTGAAATATTCAGGAGTCCTTCCAGTAGGAGATAAACTTTACATAGGCATCAGGCATGGCGAAAGATTGTTAATCTGGAGGTTCTCACATACCTGAGAGGCAGTGGGCTGACTGTTCTGTATTCCCTTCTTGGTACAGGATCCACACACGGTGTAGGAAGCCCAGATAGCGATGGTGCTGTGATGGCTGATGCTCAGCTGCAAGCATTGCACATGTTCGGGCTCTGAATCCTATGGTGAATTAGGTAAAAGGGATCTTGCTTCACTGACTGACCTGAAAGCTGTAAACTCCCACTCTGCTCCTGCTGTGAGCAACTGCTGATCCATGTGGCTAAAAATCAGGCTTCTCATATGTTTTCCTGTCAGAGTCTTGAAGCTGCTTGGTGTGCAGTGGGAATTAAGTCTCACTGTTGGCATAATCGTTTTGAAATATCACCCTGTGAAACTTATTTGCTATGCAGTTAGATGAATTCTGGAAAATAATTGAGCTTTTCTCTATCTGTAGGTGTGTGCACTGGCTACTGCTGTGATTACAACTAATCCTGGAAATGCTTGGCTCAGGGAACTGGTGTGCATTGGTGGAGAGAGCTGACACTGGTATCACCCACAGGTTCCATCCTTTGGATCCTTCATCACTTGTGCCCTGCTCTGTAGAAAAGAAGTGTGCATGAAGGTAAATGCCTTTATGATTCTATGAAAATAACTCTTCAGTAGGTCACAGCTGCAAAGGAGGGGATTTCTGTGTGCTAGGTCCTTGCCAGATGACCTAGGACAAAAAACCTGTAATAAATATGGAGAGCAGAATTATTGTAGACACTCTTGAACAGCAGTGAAATGTGGGATGCTGTTAAAAGAAGAGAATCACTTCTTAGCCTATAGATTTTGGGCAGCTGGTATTTTAGATATACAATTGTTGTCCAGATTAATAGTCTTTTGCCATGCTTAAGGAAATGATGCTTAAGGAAAGTGTTTCTGTTACTGGAAGGACTCCTGAATATTTGCTTTCTTTATATCTGCCCTCACTGAGGTCTGTAAGGATTCATTGGATAATGACTGTTTTCAAGACTCCCTGAAGTATGAAAATACCTAAATCCCACACCACTTTCAAGAAGAATTAAGCACCTAAACACATGTGAATATCTGGGTTCTCAGAATAGTATTTCAATTAAAAATCCTAGATATAAATATTCAGTTTTGAATTAACATGAAAGATGAAATATATGGTTATTGTTTGAATTACTATAATATATAGCACATCATATATTAATCTGTATGCTATAATTCATGTTCAATTGTAATTGCATATGAATAATGAATATAGTATGGTATGAATTAATATGAAATCTGTGGTTAAATTTGCACCAACCTCCATTAAGTTAGATAGCTGTAGAAGAAAGAGATATCTTTGCCCTATTCTAGGCAGGAATGAGGTAGCAGAAGATAATCCATGAAAACTGATATTCTCTGGTTCCTATTCCCTCATCCACTGCTATTTAGTCTGTGCTGCTGCATTTTTCACCATGGAGTGAGTGGCTGTTTGCAGAGGATGAGCTGTTTTCCTGTAAAGCATTGCCCAAAGTACATGGAGACGGGGAAGGCTCTCCCACATGGGGCCTTCTACAAAAATACTGTCAGCTATTGATGAGTCAGATACTTGAGCCAGCTACAGGAGCTTGGATGTGTACTAAATATTCCAGCTGCAGAGCAGATATGAACAATTTTATAGGTTATTTTTGAAGTAGAAGAACAGGAGGAAGACTGCAAAAAGGTGAACTTGCTGAAATCTCCCACCTCACAGCATTCAAAAATATTACTCCAAATAATTAAAATTATCTAAATGAATTATTCCATCAGTGTTCATGTCAGTCCATTGTGTCTGCATTCTTTTGCATTATTTCTTTAAGAACATATTATTCTGCTTTCTGTTTTCATATGAAGTCTGAAATTGTGTTTACCATATCTGTCAGAGCTGGCCTGAAGCACTTCCAGTCTTGTCTAAAATCTCAATATATAAAGGAGAATGTAACTTTATTATGCTTTCCTCAGTAGAAGCAAACACCATTATTGGTTTTCTTCTATGTTTCTTTTGTTTGGTTTTTTTTTTGAGCTGGGGAGTGGGAGAAATGGAAAGCCAAACTTTCAATAGCAGCTACATTATGATGTGTATTAAAGCCATATCATTTGTGTGTTAATATCTGTTCTGTTACTAAAATCAAGTCTTTCAAGAGCTAAATAAAGTATTCATAATATTTCCTTGCCCTAATACTTAGAAATGTTAGTAAATGGTAGAAATATTCCCTAGTGTGGATCATACTGCTAGCTGCTAAAGCCTGAAAATCTCCTAAATCTTTACTCTTAAGAAAAATAGTATTGTACTTAAAGCAGTAAGCCTTCAACTGTGATCTTCCCTCACTTATCCCTCACATGGCCTCACATCTCTGTGGCCCCAGGTTATACCATGACAGCTTACTGTATTTGGGAAAGTGAAATATATTAGTATACTTCTGTCTATGTACAGTTACTATATTGAGGCAACTGTCAGCAGAAAATACCAACAGATGATAAATCTTCAACTGATCTATCTGTGAGTAAAACTTGTGGTAGTTTTGGTAATATACATTTGTAGGTGCCTGTATTTCCAGAAATTAAGAGGAAAAAGAGAAATATTATTGAAAGCGAACTGAATTTTCCTGAACTTGACTTTTAAAGTTTTATCTTAGGTCCGAGCAAAAGCACAACTTTTGGTATGAGCTGGCCTGTCTCGAGTGCAAATACTGATTCTTTCAAATCTCCACATGTCCCCTTGTTCCTGATCTAATGTGCGAACACATTTCCTGCCAAATTAGTTTCTACTTGGCATCTGTTTATCAATGGTCCTTTCTGTATCAAATCAATTACTAATCAGAGGTAGAGGTTGGCAAAATTCTGTAGAAATCTGCTTAGGAAACCTTGCTGTGAGCATTCAGGTGGGAAGCCTGAGTGCTAGAATAGCTATTTCTTTCATTAATATTTAAGTACTGTCTTAGAGGCTGGTATAGCTATGGAAAGTAAGTTGCTATAGCTGTAATTTCAAGTCCAAAATACATTAAAATAGAGTTTCAGTAGAAATGCTATCAAACCTGAAGTATTAACAAGCCAGGTTATGTTGCCTGGCGTGCAATGTATTGCAATGTATTTGCCTTCTGCAAATACAACCTTTTTCCTTTCCTTGCTATTCCCCATCCCTATTTCTCCTGTTTGCTTATGACTTGGGGGTGTGATTTCAATCCACTAAGCATTTCCTATAAATTAATCTTCGGCATTCTGTGGAAGCAAAGGTGGTGACACTGGAGCTGAGCTAGCCTGCCTCTAAAAGATAAAGTTTAAATGAAAGAAATACTGGCTTCTAGTAATTGCCAGGTCAGGCCAAAAGTACCAGGAAGTTGTTTCAATTGTTAAATGCTGTATTTACAAGTACAGATGGGGAAGATTGTTTTTTGTTCCTTTGGACAGCCTTAACAAGCTACCTATTTTCCTGCATCCCAGACCCCACTCTTCCAAATGCTTTTGAAGAAGTACGGGACTGCTGCTTTCATGTTTCATTTCCCCACCTGCACTGTATTGACTGAGAAGAAAAACGGGTTTCCTAATGGGCTACAGTGAGAAGGAAAAGGGAAAATATGATTATGGAACCAATCTTGCTGTCTGTCAAACTTAGTAAAATCATTTAAAGTGGCCTCACATATGGATGCATGCAGATACCAAATTACTGTTTTGCTCAGTGCTTGCTTTTTGGGTCACCAGGTTCGAGATGCTGTAGACTGGATCCTTGAAATGAGTCTCTAAGCTAAATGCAGAAGCTGTGTACTAAGTGTAATGGAGTTGGTAATTATACTGTAGCATGGTATAATTCATAACACAGTTGTTTAAGTTCCACATGTGACCAAGAGGTACAGAAAAGGCGCATTTTATTTTGCAGGATTATTTTTATCTCTTTGTTGTAAATACAGCCCTGGATCCATCAAGAAAGATGCTCACAGTAGGGTTCTTCCATGTTTTCAAAGCCTGCTCTCTCCCACTGTTTGCTAAACAGCTATTTGGGATCTTTCTTGAGCACCTGTGCAAGAAAAAGGAAAAGCTGGTTTGGGATTTAGTTTCCTGTTCAGTGGGCAATAGGAATGACAAGATGGGAGGGGGGAGGAGGGGTTAGTCCTTCTCACTGTGGCACTAATGAAAGTATGCTTCTCCATGAAAGAAATTTGTTCTGCTTTGAAGTTGGTGGAAGGACTAATGATATGGAGGAGTTGACTAGTGATGTGTAACACCATGCAAATGTCTGTATTTTAATCTTTATACTGAAAGCAATTAGTGCCTTCTGTCTTGTCTTCCAAGGAGGCATTTTTCTGCCACCTGCTGTGGATATTGTTCCCAGCATATCCCAAGTGCACATAGCACTTCATCCTAACATAAAGACCTTTGATCTGAGCATAGTCCCTGCAGGCATAAATTCCAGTATATCCAACTTTATCCTACAGAAGGGGGTGTGAACAGGACTAACAGTGTTCTGAAGGAAGTAAATTTCTTTGTAAGGAGTGAGTTTACAGAGTCTTTCAGATGTTTATTTTCTGTTTTGTGGAGATAGCTTATGCCACTCAGATGGTTTAATGTTTTCCAGGACCACTAGACCCTGGAAAGAAATTCTTTCATACCTGGTTTGAGGAAAATAATCTGAAGTAAAATATAATAAGAGGCATTATAATGCAAAGTGTACTTGTGGTGCTTCTGGAACACTGTGCTGCTTTAGACAAATAGATGGATGCTTGCTGATTGTCACTTGTTTAGTGACAATCCCTCTGTTCCCTCCACCTCTTCCTTCCCTGTTGGAATAACTGTGGAATTCCTACTTCAGTTTGTTTTGCTTTTTGATAAAGATATCAGGAAAAGTTCACTGTGAACCTCTTTAAAACAATTCTACTGCGTATCCATGTCTAGCGGGAATACAGAGTGGTTTCACCCATATATAGATATACTGCCTTTGGTTTTCTTAAAAAGTGAAATTCTGCAGTGAAGAAGGCTTCCTCTGAAAGCCTTGCTTCCTTTTTCTAGTACAAATTCCAAATAATTCTATATTGAATTTAAACTCCCAGCTGGGCCTAAGTTCAAGCAGGTTTATGAAACTGTCTTTGTCATATAAAAAGCTTTAGGCAAGATTTTACGGTGTTTAAACTTCCCCCACAATGGGGAAAGAAGAAGGAATTCAGAAAATCTAATTGCCTTAGCAAAAACTGAGCAGCCAAGGAGTACTTCGGAGTTAAAGCAATCAAAGAAAGATAACCTTTTTTCTTAAAGAATCATAGACCCTGAGCTGATAGGAACTATTGAAAAGTTTGGTATCGTTTTTGCTGGGTTTTCTACTTAGACTGGATTTCAACCATATTCTTCCTTTTCCTGCCTTTTCTGTAGTGGGCATGTGATTCAACTGTTCTTGATGACTTTTTTTTTTTTTTTTGAATACTACTTTCTCGCGCATTTCAATATATGTTTTAAATACATACTACATATGTAATATTTCAGCTGGGAATGTTAGTGCCAGTTTGTGCATGGAAAACATGCTCGTCCCAGGCTCTGAAACATTTGTTTTTCTCATAACCTGTAAATACTTCCACTTGATATTTTACTGGGAGTAGTTTGCCAGTCTTTAGACATTATGTGCATTTGCCTAGGACTCCTAGCAAGCTCTGTGTCAGAGAAACTGCACATTCCTGGGAGCTTCCAGCAGCCTCAAAGGAACAGGGAGCAGATTTCACATGTTTAAGGTCAGGAAAACAAGGTTGGAAAGGAAACAAACAAACTTTAGCTTCATTCCCAATTGCTACTGATGTGAACATAGTATGGTGCTGGTGAAAGGTAGTATACTTACAGAAGAGGCATCTTGCAGGTATCTGTCAGCTCACTGTTCTTGCCTGTAGTGCCCAGCCCAGTGGAATACAGAAATGGAGCTATCCTTCCCAGCACAACAGAGAAACACACAAGTTGCTCTTCAAAATGTCAACTGGGTTGTTGCACTTGAGGATGCACCCAGCAGTATCCATGTTTGCCGGCATTTATTCTCCATCTGGCAAGGAAGACAAGTGACTGCCTGGAGCCCTTCCTACAACCCAGACACTGGGAGGGCTTGCTGGGCAGCAGATGGGAGTCAGCCCATCTGCAGCCCCACTGGGCCATATGCTGTTATTGGGGTCGTCAGCTCCTGTGAGAATAAAGACTTCAGCCCCTTGCTGCCAGCTGACAAATCACTGCTGTAGGTTATTCTCATTGAACTTGGCTTGCTGGCCACCATGGAAGCTACTTTCCTTCTGCAGAAGGGGCAGGGAGCACCAACATCACCACACAGTGTTGGTTATACCATGTTTCCTTTTGGGTTCCGTACCACTTCCCCACTGAAACTTTACTCCAGGCTCTTGATCATGGCTGGGAGAGTTACCAGGTGTACCAGCACTCCTGTGTTGTGTGCTCTAAGCTCTCTGGGCATCTTGTAGGAGTTCCTCCAGGCCTGGAGCCAGGTATGTGTGCTCATCAGTGGGTGTGTGGCCATCCCACTGTGCTCCAGGAGCTTGCAATAGCTGGGAGCACTGCTGTGCTGCTGGCTGGTACACACACAGTCCAGAGAGGGAGACTGCAACTTTTCTGCCTCTGGGGCTCTTCAATTACTAGAAGTGAGGCAGAGATGATGCAATCAGTTTTCCTAATTAAAACTGTTTTGAAGCCATTATACCAACTTCTGCAAAAAAATTCCTGATGGCTCTTCAGGATGTAAATGAGCGTCCTGTTCCCCAGGAAGGTCGCTAAACTGACACCATTAATTTGAAGTTTCTTTGTCTCTCTGACCATTGGTTTAATAACTCCTTTCCCCTCTGAGCATCATCTATGGATACAGGTTTTGTACTGCTCCCTTGGAGATGACTGTTTGCCACCTGCTGTTCAAATCAGACAGCAGAGAGATTGTGGTTTTGCCTTACAGAACTAGAGCTAAAAATTCAAGCTGCTGCCAGGGGCATAGCAAAACATCTCGTCATGCATGGGTATTCCCTTTTGTTGTGGCTGAAACCAGGACACCCTTCTATCACACAACTTAACTTCCCACAACTGAGCTGCATTGTTGGCACCCCTGCACTAACAGTGGCTTTTGAGAGGAGCTGTCATGTATGGGCCCCCCAATGTCGTGTCTGTTCCCCCATCACCCCAGTTCTCTGCAGCTCTGCCTGTTCCCATGTACACCAGACTGGACTCATTTGCTTTGCCATGAATTCTTAACACTGGGCACAGACACATGTGATGATGCATGGCACATAGCTTAGATTATATACAGAAATGTAAACTCCTGCTGCTGTCGTGATTCTTCAGATTAAATGATCAGCAATCCAGTTAAAGCATATGTTCACAAAGTTTACAATTTCAAGATTACAAACTCTGTTCACAGATATAAAAACCTAATTCACAATGCCATGCACTCCTGTAAGTGTTAAACATCTAAACATATTTGTGTAGCTGTCTAACAGAATTGTAAATCTCCTGAACTTCCCAGATTTCACTCTAGCTGCCAGTAAGTAATTTATTGTGAATTTGAGACTGAATTCGCATCCTGCTTATGACTGGTATGAAGGTAGGGGTGATAAAAGGGGAGATTCTGCAGTTTTCTTGAGAACAGTGGATGCTGCTAGAAGCAATGACAAATGTGAACATTTCAAAAAGCAAACGTTGCTTTGCAAACAGTGCGTACCTGCCGAGCATCACTAAAGTAACAGAGCTGTCCACCCACAGGCTGGTTCTTTTGCACCCTCCTGGTTGCTGGGTGGGACAGTCTTGTGTCTGTTCCACTCCCAACCTTTATGATAAAGACACTGCACTAGTGTTCGTGGGCTGTAAGGTGCCAAATGGGAGCTAGAATGCAATTTCTATCAAGACTCACTATAAGTCATCACTATCAGATGCTGAAAAGTCTGAATGTTATTTTGTGCTCTTATTAGAAACCATATGGCAAAACAAGTGTAAACAAAAAAAATTATTTGAGCTTGATGAGAACTCTAGTTTAGCAAATCCATGAGTCACAATTCTCTAGCACCTTTATGCCTTTGCAGAGGTATCATCTATGTAGGTACCTCACTAGTTCCTTGTTGCTATATTTACCCTGTACTGCAAACCCATGGAACTGCCACCACACTGTCTGTGGGTGCTGGATTTCTGACACAGCAGCATCACAGACCTGCTGGCTGGAGTTCTGACTTGATTGCCTGCCTTGCCTCTAAGGAGAAAGTTTATAGCCGGCTGCCTATTTGTAACATGGCAGTTTAGAAATGCCAGAGACTGGAAATTGGACCAAATTCCATTCATAGAGTTACAAATGGGAATCATTTAATGCTAAAAACATCTCCTGCTCTTCCTCCACTTCGTCTTTTCTAAAGGTCAAGGTATTTGTGTAGAAACATTAAGCCAGCTGTAGAGAGGTTGCAAGACCATTCCAGCTACACTGTGATGTGATTTTTATCTCCCACCCTAACAGGGAATGTCAGTCATAATTAGTGTTATACATAAATTTCTCACTGGGATTCAGGTTTCACATGATTAGGAACTAAACTATGTAAAGTGCTGCTCTTCTGACTCTGTAGTTTCAATTACCAGATTCAATGATGAAAAACCACAGTGAGAGATAATGGCTGAGGTCAGAGAGGTTATCTTTTTTTATAGCAGTTGTCATCTTAAATGAGAAAACACAACTGAAAGAGGGTTTCATTAACCTGGCTAAGGAAATGGCTGCTGCAGACAGTGTGTCAGCAGGAAAAGCATGATCAGGACAAAATCCTTCCTGTGGCCTTGGTCACTGCTATAATCATCCTAATCCCCAGTGGGTATGGTGATGATGTGCACTACAAGCTTGCTGTAGCTTAGCTCTGTTTTATTGATGAAGCATGTAAGCAGATTATTACAGGTCTGATCAGTGCTCCTGCTGATCAAGAAACCCTCGTTACTGCATAGCAAAGCATAAGAAAGCCAGAAGATGAAATAAATACTGCACAGTGCTGGGTAGAGACAGACATCCACCACTGTAGTCCTGGAAAGTGACCCTGGATTTCTTCCTTTTCTTTCAAGGGCCTTAGAGCTCCGTAATCCCATCCTCAGAAATACTCAAGGGATAGAGTATTTAAAGGAGGAAAAAAAATCAGTTATAGGGCTGGCATTAGCATTGGAGAAGTAGATCTGCCTGGGGCAGGAGACTGTCAGCAGTGGCAAGGTGCATGGACATGCTGCATGCTTGATCTGTGTGGATCTTGGGGAGCTGTGTTGGGTGACTGCCACCATAAGAGATATTATTATGAAACTGACTCACTGTTAGAAGTGGTTAAAATGGTGAAATGATAGAAAAATCTATGAAGAAATGCCTTATTTTATGGAGGAACAAACACATTCTACTTCTCATTGCTGTTTTCACAGTATGGCATTCTGTAAGGGGTCAGGAACATCTGCCTGCCAGCCTGCCATTTCTGCTTCTCTCTTTTCCTTCAGGAGCCCAGGAGTGTGATGGCTGGAGGGAAGGGATATTCATGTCTTCCAGGAGTTGCCTGATCTAAATACTTGAGTTAAAAGGCTATGCAAGTATGTCATACAGATGGTGTCTTTGTGCTATTTGTAAGGTCTTAGACCAGCAGGGAAGAGTTGGGAGTAGTTTCTTGTTCAGTAGACTCCTCACTACATACAAAGAAGGCTTTGGGTATCTCTGCCTTGAAAAATCACTTGTAGGTTGAATGTTAGAATGAGGAGGGGCAGAAGAGTATTAAGCAATCCCGTTTTCCCTCAACTTTTTAGTCACTGATGCACAGTGATCTTCATCAATGTCACCTAGTAGTGGCACAGAGTGAGTTTTGTGTATGCAGATAGCTCAGAACTTTGGCTGTTCACATCTTTCAGTATTAGAGCTCATTTACATCTGTAACTGTTCACCTTGATGATTGCAGAGTGTCACATGCTTGGAGTGGTCTGCAGTTCCCAGTCTGCATCACCTGGCTCCTCTGGCTGATCTCCAAGCTATCAGGCTATCTCCAAGCAGAATGCTTATGAAATAAGGTTATAAAATGAAAAATCTCTCTGCTTTCAACTGAAAAGGATATGCAAAGGATATGCAACTGTTGTTTTCAGAAGCCAGATGAGTTTTGATTTCCCTTTTGATTTTTAATGACAAAGAATAATTTAATAAAGAAAAAACCTTGTAATTGCTTACAATTTAAGGCAAGGACTGAACTGCTGTCTTCCAGCTTGTCTCTGGTTGTACTGGTCCTTACTGGATGGTTGAACCTGGTTACCAGCTGTTCTTGAAAGGCTCTCGAAGCAGACCCCTAGCACTTGTTCCCCTTCATTCAGTGGGAATTAACCAGTTATCTCTGGGGATAGTGAGAGCTGGATGGATTTTCTTCCTAAATCTGAGCTTTTTGTGTCATAATGCAGGGAGAGTGGAGAGTATTAAAACAAAATTACTTAATCACAGCCTTCCTGACTGTGTTATGAGGGGTCAGCTGTAATATGGGAGAGCAGATCTGAAGTTACAGGTAGAGAGCTGCTTTCATTTGAAAGTAACACCATTAAAAGAAACAAGAAAAAAAAAAAGCATTAAACATCTGAAATACATTTTAGAAAGATAGAAGTAAATGTGAGTTCTAGTACTTTGCAAGGAGTTGTATCAAACAAACGCTTTCAAGCAGACAGCATAATGGCCTATTAGAGAAACACAATGTCACTTGTAGGTGGCTAGAAGTACAAAGTAGGAAGATGATAGTGTCACTAAATGCATTTTCCAGATTGAAGGGATGGGTGTTCACTGAAATATTTGCTGGCTGAGTAAAGATACAAGTGCAGATAGATGGGGGCAGGAGGAGACAAACAGTCTTTTCCCCAAAAGGCTGTCTGCTCTTCCTTCATCTTTATTCTGACTCAAGCATCCAAAATTTGTGGGCTCTTCACTGAGGCTTTAACATCATTCAGCTATGAATAGATACCCAGTGACCATAGAGAAGTGTCCATGTTTGTTTCTCTCTCCCTTTAAAGCAGTGTCCCCAATGCTATGGTACTGCTGTCATTTTGGGGGAGGAAAAAAAAAGTCAGCAACAAATTTTGTTTTCTGGAGTATGGGGGAAATTTTTATCTGTTTTATTTTAGCACTGTAGAAAATTAGGCATATCTATAAGGTGTGCTGCAAAATGCAGTGTAGGTTCTGGATGTCTATGCTAATTCTAAAGGACTCAGCTTGAAAAATCAGGAGTTATATAGCTGTCACTGTACAGTGCTCTGCCCTGACTCATATTGTTGTGTTATTCAGCCAAACTACTCGTCAAGAGTTAACTCAGTAAGTGCATCGCCTTAGCAACCAGAATATTAACACACCGCAGCAGCAAAGTACAGCCAGTTTATACTTTGATTTCAGACACAGGAGTTTGAGGTGGTGATATATGTGCTGTAGTGCTGTGCAGGATTGGGATAAAAAGTAATGGTAAAGCTAAAGAAGCACCAAATGTAATATTTATTGTTTATCTAATGCTTAGGCAGTTCTGGTTACTGGAGTGATTTCAAAGCAAAAAAAAAAAAAAAAAGGAAAGTGAAAATAATGCATGAGCCAGAATATATGGCCAGATCACTCCATATTCTCTTTCCACTTCTTTGCCTAACCTTCATTAATTTTACATTTCATTCCTTCATGAGCAAAAACCTATCATGAGCTTTTTAGTGTCCCTTCTTTTTTTCCTGTCATTCACGCATTTCATCCAATATGTAAAACATATTGCCTAAATGGAAAATACTTTTAAAGCAGCAAAGATTTAGCAAGTGGCAGATACCTGGCAGAGCATCATCTGAGAGAATAAACTGAGCCCTTAATATGACTGAAAGACAAAGTTTAATTTTTAGATGACTCAGTATTTTTCTGCATATGGATCTGAAGTAGTGAGAAAACCACTATGAAATGCAACATTTATTATTATCCATCCAGGACAGCCCTAATTCACCTTGTTTTATTGCTTGCTGCAGCTGTAGGTACACTTTACATTACTTCCTGAATCCCATTGTGCCCCAAATGTACTTCAGATAAGACACTGTCTGAATAAAGAACAAAACAACTATATTCAGTTTCTGAACAGGCCGTTCCTTCCCATGCACATGACCTATTATTACCATCTCCAGCCTTGGCACAGGGATGTGAGTGTGACTGACTTCCACTCATGTAGGATGCAGACGACTAGTTTTACTTCAAACTGTTATCTCTAATTTGCAAATCAAAACGGGTGTGAGCAAACTCTAGAGCATTCTAATGGCTGCTCTAAAGCCGTATAGAACAGCTTCATAGAACTCCTCTGATGATCAGCTGTGGGACAGCTTTATGTTTCAGTTCTGTTTTGTCCAGGTCTTCAGAGCTATGTTGTAAAAAAACTTGCTCCGGCATTATATCATCATAGCAAATGTCTTCCTTTACCTCTGTGAAGCAGCTCTTTTTTATGCTGATATTATGCTTCTGAAGGCTGCGATCATACCTGTAATTTCATTTAAAGAAAAATTAAAATGTGATTTTAATTTTTTCTTACATTGTTTCCTGTTCACTTCAGTCTTAGATGCAAAAGGGAAGTCTTGAATTCTGTTGTTTGAAGTCTGACTTGGTCTATGCAATAGGGACCCAAACAAAAGCCTGCCTAAAAATGATCTTGTATACTCTGTTTATGTCATATATTTAATGCTCTTTTGACAGCCTCTTTAATATTGTGTTCTGGTGATGCCCACAGAACTCCATGCAGTTTGACAAACCTGTATGAAATTGTCAGTGAGATGCAGATTTGCACACATGGAAGCAGATGGTAAACCAACTAGCAGTTCAGGAGGACAGGAATCAGGAAATTACAGCAGTGGCAGAAATTAAATACTTGGTGCCAGTGGCCCAGTTTCTTAAGTGATGTGTATTTCTGCATGGGATGGACACTGTATTATGAAAAAAAGGGAAATGTGACTAGATACGGCATGTTATAGTTGCTCTTTTAAAATAATCTGGTTCCTGGGCACCAAATTTCCCACAATAAAGTCTCTCACAGGGGATAAATGAAAAAAAAATAAACCCCTGCCTGAAAAAACCCAATTAAAAAATAAAAAAAAACCCAACAAGAAACTGAATCAAATCTAACCAAGTCCAAATTCTGAATTTCTTTTTCTTTGAAAAGTTTTGTCCCCTGCCGTGTTCTTTAACTTTTCCACAAATACGACTTGCCACTTTGTTCTTGTGGGAAACACTGAATGTGCAGCCCAGAGGGACTAACTTCTGGGAGGCTGCAGTTAGAATAAGGAAGTCCTCGTGGTGGGTTAGAGAAGCCAGTTTGATGGATGAAGAAATTATTGCCCCTACCAGCATAAAACGTCTGGAGATGCATGCAGCTGAGTCATAAGCCAAGAGTAAAAAAAATTTTTGTACAGGTTTTCCAGATCACCTGATTTTACATCTTAGATCAGGCATCTGTTACAACAAACACTGCATTCTAAAAATAGCACAGGCAGATCCTGAAAGAAACAGTTGACGACTTCTGTTTTACTTTCTGTGTAGCTTTTTTCAGGAAGGTGGAAAGGGTAAGGAAAGTCCTCTCATGCCTCTCCAAGTAGTCAGGACCCCATCTTTCATTATTTTCTCCCTTAAAAACATCTTCGTTGCCTCATTTCTGCATCTTCAGAAGGAAAAGAAAGTCACACTGCTGTCTCAATTCCTGCAAGTGCGCATGATGTACGTGTCCTTTTTACTGTGTAGGGCAAAGTAATATTTGGCACGTGTTGATGGCCAACATCTGTGTTTGTGAAGCAAACTGCTGCATTGTATGCCTTCAGTCAGGTATACTCTGGAGGAAAACTCCCCTGTTTTCATTCAACTGAAAATAAAGGTTGGGGAGAAAAGATTGGGGATGGGGAGAAATGAGTGGGAGGAGAGTGCAGAAGAGTAAAATGCATTAATTTGATTGTCAGGGCTGGGAGAAGGAATAGAAATTTGAAGGAGTGCTGCTTCAGAATGCAAGCTGTCTTTCTCATCTATAACTCTGGAAGCAGTATGAGCCTTCAACTCATTTGGATGCTTTGTCTAATGACATTCAGACCACAAATTCAGTGGAAATGCTCTGCTTGATACTAATCCTGTAAAAATCTGTCTTAAGACTAATTGAACTTTTTATTTTGGGTTCTGCAGAAAGCAAATACCCAGACATTTTGGACTTAGCACAAAGCTGAACAATGTTGCATAAATAATTCCTTGAAGCATGATGCTGTTAAATTTGTGTTTGTTTGTTTGGATTTTTTTTTAGAAAATAATTTCATTGATGCGAACAGCTTATTTTTTCTCTTTTCTTACCCAGTGCTCATTGGGTGGCTACAGAAGGTGTTCCAACATTTATGGAAAAGACAGAAATCTTAATTCTGGGGTTCTAAGCAGGAGTTCTGCCCATGGCCTGGCGACAAGGGTCAGATTATGAACTAGCATAGCTATGATTTTATTGGTTTCAGTTGTACAGAATTATTAAAATTGAATGCTTTGTAGACCATCTACTTAACACGAGTGCTACATTTGCTGAAATTACTGCCTGTTTCTGTTCCTTTTATGACTTCCACAGCCTGATATATGTTCCTACTATGACATCTCTTCCTAATATGAATGTCTGGCTTGCAGTGAACCCTGAAGGTTCGGGTTCCATACATTAACCCAGATTCTGAGAGCAATAGCTCTTCCTGAAAGATGTCACAGCCAACCACATAGCTAATTAGTAATAAAGAACTGCTTATACTGCTGTAAGTATCTCTTAGGTCCTTTGACAAAGACATGTGATAGCTGTTAGAAACTCCTCAGAAAATAGTATCAATTTAGTAAACAATGCTGTTGGTTATTTCCAACAGTTTCAGTACTAGAAAGTCTTGGTAATTCGCTCCCACTCACAGATCCAGTATATGCTTTTCCATGAGTTTAGTTTGGTTTACAAAGAAATTGCAAGAAGCATTAAATGTGGAGTCTGCATGAAATTAGTGCATCCTGATAAATATTTTCCTGGTGTCTCTTTATTGTGGAATAAAAGCAATTATGGATCTTCATCAAGTTAATTCTGCTGCTGCTAACTGTCTATATGTACTGAAAGATTCTTGGGGGGAAAGCCATGGAAAGATGCAGAAAACCCTCTTCATTTTTAAGGGATTATTTCATTATTTTCCCTAGCAAAAAATAAGGAACATAGTTTCTGCAGAAATAGGTATTAAATAAGTATTTCTTATTCAAAACCTAGAAGTGCTTACAGTGGAAACAACCCCAGCAGACCAGCTGACTTGCATAGAAAAATTGCTTATGGGTTAATTGGAATTAACAGGACATTTTGAGTGTGCCGCCTTGGGATTTTTTTTTTCAGGGATAGATCTACTCTGGAACTGTGGGTGTATATGAGAAAACTTTGTTTAAAAAGCATACCCCACTGAAATTCATAGCTCTAAGCTGAGTAATGGATTTCTGATTACCAATGGCATGGATTTATGAATTCATTATCTTCATTTAATCATACAGGAAAAAACTCCTAATCTATGTGGTTCACAACTTCAGCTTTTCATCACAAACTAAGACTGGTACAAAGAGCACAGAGCTAAAATTCTTGAAATAATAATCTTTTGAAGGTTTGCCAATGAGAATGGTATCCACTCAGATTATCAATCAGCTTTGCCAAACATGCTAATATATTAGCTTAATATTAATTAAGAAGAGAATGCTTCTGTGCATGTTCTTCTATTGGAAAATTAGTTGCTTTGAAACTTGATGATTTTGCTTGATACCTGTTCTTTTTGGAACATTTCTCCCAGTTTTATTAAAAAATGTCAAGATGCTCCATCTAATCAGGTGGCTGTTTCTAGCTGTGCTTTTGGAAAAAACAGTTGTTTTCACATCTACTTCTTCTTTTATCTCTGAAAGCATGCAGTTGCTGTCTTAAGTTCTCATGCATGCTACATGGAAATGTGTGTATCCAAAAGCTATATTTATTAGTCCCAATAGGATACATTTGAAACCAAATAACCTTCAGAATTTCCCTAGCAAAAATTATATGATTTACATACGCCTTTTATGTTTATGGTTGCTCCGATTCTCTTTCTATATCATTAGGGAGATGTCTGTAATTCCTCACTGCATGGAAGAACAGAAACACTTAATCTTTTCTACAGTCCATCTGTGTAGCATTAGATATCTGCCTAGGCTGTGGGGACCTCTGCACAGCATAGCACAGAGCCAGCCTGAGCTAGATCAAAGATTTGTTTGGTCCAGCATCCTGCCTCTGACAGTGCTAAATGCCAGAGAACAAACTCAGCCTTCAAGGGCTTTACAAGCAGCAACACTGAATACGGCAGGATGATCACATCTTTTGACTGGCTGGTCATGCTGTGTTTGATGCAGCCCAGGGTGGGGTTTGGTCTTTGAGCTGACAGGGCACACAAACTGCTCTCTCAAACTGAGCCTGCTGCCAGTCCATTTATGGGCCCCAGGATTTAAAAAGGAGGTGAGAGTCCATGAATGCATCCAGAGAAGCGCAAAAAAGGTGAAAGGGCTGGAAAGAATGTCCAATGTGGAGCACCTGTGATCTTTGGTCTTGTTTGCTTTGAAAAAAGGAGGCTGCTGGTCAACCTCATTGCTCTCTGCAGCAGTCTGAGGAGGGGAAGTGGAGAGGGAGATGCTGAACTCTTCTCCTTGGATTGCAGTGGAGGATTCATGGGAACGATTCAAAGCTGTGGCAAGAAAGGCTTAGGCTGGATGCTGTGAAACATTTCTCTGTTAACCCGGAGATCTAACAGTGGAAAAGGCTTCCTAGAGAGGTGATTGATACCCCAAGCCAGTCAGTGTTTAAGAGGCATTCAGACAGTGCCCTTAATAATATGCTTTGACTTCTGGTCAGCCTTCAGCTGGGTAGGCAGTTGGATTAGATGTTCACCATAGGTCCCTTCCAAATGAAACAGTCTATTCTAATCTAGTCTAGTCTAGCATTTTTAGCATAGGGGTTCTATGCATTTATATTGTCTCAGCGGATTTACCCCTGAACTTACCCAGTCATTTTCTCACATTTGGTGTAAAATTTTAATTTATCACATACTATGGTATATTCTGTATTTTCACTACTTGCTATGTGAAGAGTCAGGCCCTTCTGAATAGTGTAAATTATGCAACTGGTAATTTTATTGGAGGCCTGCAGCCCTCATATTGGCAGGAGAAGGGAGCAATCAGTTCCTGTCTATCTATTTCTATCATTATACACAGATTTTATAGGCATCTGCTATATCCTAATTTGTTTGGTTTTGTTTGCTTGTTTGTTTGTTTCTTCTTTTAGAATCCATTGCGTATTTTAAAACCTTCTCTGAACCTCCTCTGGAGGGAAAAGGAAAGCCAGTGTTGCATATGGTGTTCACCCACAATCATGTACAATTTGAGAATGTTGCCATCCATTTTGTTATTTAGTCCTTTCTTAGTAATTCTTCTCATTGATTTGCTTTTCTGACCACTACTGAGCAGTGAGTTGATCCTAACCCCAAGAGCACATTCTGATGGCTGGAAGCACATTGTTCCACATCTGAATATAGAACTGCTTTCCTCATGTTGCTTTAACTGTCATAAAGATACTTTTTTTCTCAGCAACTTCATGAGAAATCTCAGATGTGGTTCCTTTTGTTCTAAGGGCTGAAAGTCAACTGTAGGAGAAAATCAGAGAGAAATCCTTAAGGGCACAAGAACTGAGTTTAAGCTGGTTTTATATTATGTAACCTCCAAGGGGCATCATAATTTAAAGTGTGTACTTTACATTTGGATTTTTTCTCCTCTCAAAACTTTGAACTTCTGTTATGCATCCATGACACTAAATGGTGCCTATGGGCAGCTGTCAATCTTTTGCTGCATGTTTGTGCATTAAATTTTATGTACTGTTAAAGGTGAAATGGTGCCATTAAGAGTAAGCAGTTTTCCTCTCTAGGATAATGGATACAAAACACTGAAAAAAAAGGAAGGAAAATTAATATTTGAAAGAGACACAGAATTTAGGCTGTGTTAGCAAAACCTCTGCTGAACATTAAGCCATGTCCACCTAAATCTTGCTCTTTCTAATGGCTAGGCCTTCTGAAATTTGGTCTATTTTGCATTGAGCCTTGCTCTGTAGTACAGCTTTTGTGTAAAAGATAGATTTTGTACCTGTGATGTCACCAAATCTGGAAAATAAGCTATAATTTTGAGGAAGACAGACACGCCAAGTTGCCAGGTGTGTTATTAGGACTATTCTTGCACTCACAAAAGTTTGGCTGCTTTATCAGAGTCCCATCCATGTTACAGGTGTGCACTTTTAAAGTGATGAGAAAGAAGGGAAAAGGATAAAGGGAGACAGTGTTTTATTGGCTTCTGGAAGCAGACAGATTTTTGTAAAATCTCATAAATAGCTCTGTTCCCAGTGTATGGACTTACAGAAAGATTTTTTTTTCTATTTCTGCTTACAGACATCTGTTCACATTTTCTGGTGGGAATTCTGGGATTTAAACAGCCATCTGCTTCCTACTGTAGCAGCTCAACAACAAAGGGCATTTTCTCAACGAACAAATAAGAATCTTTGACTACTATAAAGGCGCAGTTAGGAACATATGCTACATTTTCCTTTTAACCTTAGTCAATATATTTTTCAGTCTATTTAGATTACACCAATTTGCCAAAACAAACTGAATAAAGCGTTCAACATTTCACGCAGGGAGTCGAAACTTTAAATAAAGCTGCAGGTGTGCAGCTATTGTGTGCCTCTGCATGAGCGTGTTGCTGAATTCTGCAGCTTTGTAAAGATGGAGAAATTCACTGGGGTTCTACTACAAGCTTATTTGTTTCAACACGACAGAGAAAATGGCTACATGGCTTGTAGGCTAGAGAGAAAACCAGACCACACATGCCTGGGAAGCAGAAGGTGCCTGGGAAGCAGAAGATACCTGGTCCTATACAGAATCTCCCTGTCCTGTTTCCCTGAAGTCTTAACTGGTAGCATGCAGTATGAGGCTTGTAGGGCTAGACAGTTTCTGACATGTGAGCTTGGCTCTGCAATAATCAGGCTAGACAGCATTTATCTTAGGTTTATGGGCAATATGTTGTGTATTAACTTCCTATAAGTGATGCACATTAAATATAATATTCAAAAGATCAGCCTTCCCACCTTCCCCCTCCCTCTGTGAGGGCATTCCAAGTATTATTGACAGTGCTTTGTATTATGTGAATAATCATATTACACTTCCAAGATATAATCTATCCCCAAGCCATAAAGAAGACCTTCAAGGATTAATTCTGGGACAGATCTCCATTCAGACTAAGTAGCATGTGCATTATATACACTTAATGAATTGAAATGAAGCTGTAAGTTACTGTCACTAGAGAGGAGATTAAAACAGAGAAGAGCTAAAATGACCCAGAAGAACTTACAGTGATAAAAAGGGGGTATAATACAAGGTCATGAATAAGAATTTCTGCCAAACAGCAGGCTGGGTCTGTACTCATTAAATCATCATGATTCTGGGATGCAATTTTAAGTTGTACCCAGACATGTTTTTCCACTGGTCACATACAGGATATCTGTGACCCTAGTGATATAGTGTATGTTGATTTTGTTACTGCACTTGGGTATATTCCAATAGTTGGGATATTTCAAGCAAACTAGAGACAAAGAGATAGGCTAGTTGGAAGAGTAGACACACTTAACAGGCAAGACTTAAAATTATGTTATCACTGGCTAAGAGGAGGTTAAGAAGACATGGCCATACTCTCAGTACATTCAGTGGGGAACAAGCAGTAGGAAGAGTAAACTGGGAAGTGGTCAGGAAGGTGATAGTGGCACAAGAGGAATAGGTGTAAACTAGCTACGAAAGCAATTTTTAAAGGATATTTCATTCTGGAATAATTTTTTAGTAAGAGTAGTATAAACAAGGAGCAATAACCTTCAGAAAGACTTCAGTCAGTTTATGAATGGGATTAAATAATATATTTTATCACAGTGACCCACAGTGTTTCCCCATCAGAATTTGAGGAGGTTTCACTCCTGTTCTACTGTGATCTGGAAAAATACTGAGAAATTCTTTTTGATGGACTTGCCTTCAGAGCACCAAGAAACACCAAGATAGTTGTGAAGTTTTCTACCATAGTTTTCAACCTTTCTCTCTGTGTCTTTTCTTCCATTTCCTGCTTTTCTGGTTTTTTTTAACCTTTTTGTAGTTACACCTGTACTACTCCATTTACAGTTACACCTCTTCTCTCCAACAAACACTGCAGTGTTTTTTTGGAATATATCTCCTCTCCTCCCTGCACCTGTTCTTCTCATCCAACACTGCATAACTAGGTTCCTACCCCATTAAATTTTATACTTACGTTGTTCTGGATAAGTTTCTGTGATACAGATCCATACTTCAACTATACTTACTGTTTGTTAAAAAAATGAAATCAAGCCCATCTTAGTACATCAAACCTTAACATGTATAAATTTGTGAAGTTACTAGGGACAAAACCTCCACAGTCCATTCATTTTCTGGACTTCACCTTGGCAAAAAAAAATCCTATACAGAATCTTGAAATGCAGTGAAAGGTCTCTAAATGAAGGGTTTTTTTCATTACAAATTTCAGTAAGTCTGCTTTTATGGACTACCAGTGGGTCGCAAAGATTAAAGAGCCATGGCCAGCCTTACATAAAAGGTATTTTTTCTTCAGTGGAAGAAAAATTATTTGCTTTGCTCTCAAAGTACTCATAGGCATGTCATAGAAGTGAGTTTTGTGTTGTCACTCCATAGCATCCCATTGCTGGAAATCTCTACATTTTTCCAGATTGACTTCATTTTTGAGTGACAGCAGTTCAACCACAATTAGAGAACCACCTAAGAGAAGAGAGATTCCTGTTCTGCTTGGGAGTGGGCACATAACCTGGAGTTTTGGAAGCTATTGGCTTCTGAGGAGTTAGCTGGAATTTTATAAAGCACTGAGCCCTTCAAAGACCTGCTGTTTTCTTACCAACAAGACCACCTAGAAAAAATAATTAATTTTTAGCTCTTGGCCTCTGTTATTCAAAAATTATCTTTCTCTCTGTCCACTAAAAACCTTAGAAATGTATTGTATTATGGCAAGTGGAACTGCTTGTCAGTCAGAAGACTGTCACTCTGGAGTCACTTAAAATCAGTGGATGTTGGCCAGAGGGCCTTGAGACCTCCCCTCCTGCTGGTACTAGAGCTAGAAGATTGGGTTCATCTCCTGTCTAGGTACATATCTTTGGTGCTGGGCTCAGGGAGAGGAAATGGGAAAAGTGACCTTTTTCTTGCACGTACAATAAACAAAAATATTTAGGAGGGAAATGGCACACATCCGTTTCAATGAACAAAACAAGACAATTAAAAAGGAAAAAAAAGAAAAAAAAAGGGCCCAAAAGAATTAAAAGTACTATCAGATGAGACTAGTCCAAGATGCTGCTGGGATCCATGTACGTGCACACAGACCCTTACACTGAATTCTGAGAGGTTGCTTGAGATTAACTGTCATTTCAAAACCAATAAAGTTGTCCATGCAAATCCACATTTAATATCCTACTGAGATGCATTTAAAAGCCATTAGCAAGATAATATTCATATGCCTCATAGAAAGGACATGAAAAGACTTGATTTTTAAAGAGATGAATCTTCACCAGTTTTACTGGGAGCTTGCCTGAGGAAGGACAGAAGAAGTCCTTTCACCATCTCTGTCAGTGCTGGCAAAAGGAGCCAAGGGGCCAAAACAGCCAACCTGTTTTGGCAGCCAGGTCTTGGCAAAGAGGCAAGCCTTTGATTTCCTTCCTCTCAAGGAATTCTTCTCAAGCTGCTGCCCCTACCCAGTCAAAAAGGTGTTTTTCAGTAGGAGTTCATCTATTCTGCTTTCCAGTGCTGGAACAGACTATTCAAGGTCTGTGTTTGGAACAGTTCAGAGTATGAGATCACACTTCCTCCTTTGGTTGTCTGTGAATGCTTCCTAACACATCCTGCTGAAATGTTTCAGGCCTGATCCCTTGCTGGTGACCAGAATCTTTTCATTAGTCTAAGTGAGGGAGGATTGACTCTCTCTTATTGTTTTACCTTAGATTCATCCCATCAACAGAAAAGGGTGAGTCTGTTACACTTTAACCAGTTTTTTTGCTATCACAAGAAGATTTATTTTCTCCCTAAACCTAAAGATTTTATATTTTTCAGTATATCACTTGCTAGCCTTGTTTTCTAACTACAGCTGTCAAATTCTATGTGGAACAGGTTTTTGTAACTGATTTCCCTATTATGTTACGTTCCTTCAGAACTTTTAATTGTGGTGCTCTCTCAGTGTTATGGTCTCATTTGCTTTATATAAGCATCATTCTTGCCCCACCACTCTTCTAAAACTTCTCTGAGAGAGACTTACTTTATCTGTTTGGATGCCTCTCTTCCAGTTGTTCTTCCTCTTGTGAAATTTTGACATATGAAGTAAACCGACCTTCCTTCAACTGTACTAAAACTAACTTCAGAAGCAATCTGAATGAAAGTGCAAAGAGAAAATTTAGTGTTATAACTTCAGACAGAAAAATATAGTTGGGTTGAAAAACAGGAATGAAAAACATGCCCTCTACACCAGAGCTGCACGAAAAATAATTTATATGGTTGTTTTTCTCTTTGACCATTCAATTCAAACTCAAAAATGAAATCCTACAGAACAAAACTGAGATTGTGTTTGGAGATGTATCATTCCTGAAAGCTGAGAGGAAAACGAGAAACTGAGCTAACTCCTTGAAATCTGGAGTGGGGAGGAAGTTCTCTCTCCACTTTTTCCTGTAGCCCAGAACTACAGCAGTTGTGCACCATTGCTGTGGGTGAGATAGTCTTTATTTCAGGAGCTTCCTTTTAATGCCAATTAACAAACTTCAATTTACTGATTTGGGTACAGGAAAAAACCCAAGAGGATAAACAATTAAACATTTGCTGAAATAATCTTTCTTCTTGCTTCCCTGGGCTCCGTTCCAGTCCAGTGCTTCTCCTTCCTTTCTAGTGTCAATTCCTCTTGTTTTTACCGTGAGTTATGTTCAGTTCCCTCTCAATTCCCTCTGTGAGGCAGCAAGTGGTGCTGGAGGCTGGAATCAGTGCATAATGGTTTCTATCAGCTGCTTCTTGCTCCTTACTCTATTTCACCTCTGTACACCTTAAAAACACAGAACCTGTGAGGTCACACCAGTTTGAATAAATATTGCAAACTTCACCTTTTATTTCTACACAGTAGACTACATAATAAT
This sequence comes from Cisticola juncidis, assembly GCA_013400215.1. NCBI lineage: Eukaryota > Metazoa > Chordata > Aves > Passeriformes > Cisticolidae > Cisticola > Cisticola juncidis. Next base: position 2,014,491 of record VXBR01010365.1, read on the forward strand.
ACAGGTTTGCATTACAAACTTATGGCCTTCTCTGTGCAGCACTCTCAGCCAAGAACAGTACAGCAGTTTTGTTACACATGCATTGCAAATTCCACACTTTATCACTGCTAGGAGATACCTGCTGTGCAGGAGCAAGAGGATTTGGCCATCACTGATGACAAGGTCATCTTCTCCTGCAGGGCAGCTTTTATGAGGGGAACAGCCCCGAAATTATGCAGCTCCGTGCCTTCTTAAAAACATCATCTCTATCCCAGCCGCATCACTTTGGTTATGTTCAGGGGGAATGTAGATCTGTTATCCCAGATAGCAAGCAATAGGGAAAGAAGAAACAACCTCAAGTTGTGCTAGGGAAGGTTTGATTGCATATTTGGGAAAAGAACTGCCTTAAGCCCATAGTGTGTGGGCTGTGGCCCCTCAGGGCTGCTTTGGCCCAGCTCATGGCCTTTCTCTCCTCATGCTCCTGTCCATGTGCCTTAGTTGGCCCCTCTGGCTGGTGGAGGTTCTGAAGTGGGTTTATCAGCCAAAGGACCATCTGCAGCTGACTGCAAGAGGCACAGGGCAGCACACATTCACTCTCTGCCCCAGTGTACCCCACTGGGACTGGGGAGAGCCAAACTCAAATGTCTGGAGAGTATTCTGAGATCTATGGAATGGGCTGTTCTATAGCAGGGCTCTGGATAGGGGCAGTGTTCTACCGGCAGCAAACATTGGCCAACCCATCACTGGAGGGATGGTGAGCCAAATGGGGTGTCCTTGGTCACTACAGCTGGAGGAGTCTCTGCCATGGTCCAGAGAACATTCCTGTGATACAACAGAAACTGAGAGAATGACAGGGAAGCTGTGGGAGCCCTTTGGTCAAAAGGGGTGCAGTCTGAAGCACAAAAGGTAAAAGCGCAATGTAGAGAACTGTGCATGCAGCCTTTGCAGTTCAAAGGTCTGGTGGAATGGAAAAGAAACAGCCAGCAATAAAAGGATTGGGGGAACATGAATCTTTTCCTCAAATCTACACTTCTGTTTTCCTTCTGCAGTTTTGTAGAATTATTTTTGTTACAGTTTTTTGATGGCAAGATACTTTTTCTCACTAGGCTTATTTGTTGTTGGTAGCTCCTAAGTGATTCCCAAGCTGAGTGCTCCTTGCAGGTCACAACACAGGCTGCAGAGTAGTCCTGTGCAATTTCCTTCCCAGCCCTGACTCTTTGGGAGGCAATGACAAACTGTTGTCTTGACTTGGCTGTCAACAAAATTGGATCCTTACTTACCAAGAGTGATGTAGACTTTTAGGCTGCACTCTTATTGATCCTATTTGTTTTCTTAGCAATTCATGAATATTTATGTCAACATACCAGCTGCAGTCTACTGGTTCCCTTAGAGAGAAAGTTGTATTAAATTGGACATAGTTCAGTGACTTAAAGCATCAAATATTCTTCAAGCTCCTGAGTGATGCATCCCAACAAAGAGGAAGTCAGGCAAAAATACCAGGAGGAACAAGGAGCTCTTGAAGCAGATCCATCTCAAAAAGGAAGCCTAAAAGGGCTGCCTACACAGAAATTGACTGATCAGCCAGGGATCAGATTAGTTAAGCTAAAGCACTGATAGAATTATATCTGGTCAGGGACATCAAGGGCAACAAGAAAAGCTTTTATAGTGATAAAATGAGAACTAGGGAAAATGTTGGCCATCTCTGGAAAGAAATGGGTGACCTGGCTGGCCAGGACATGGAGAAGGCTGAAGTACTCCATGACTTTTCACCAGTCTTCACTGTCAAGTACTCCAGCCACACTGTCCTCCTACTTTCCAAAGGCAAAGGTAGGGACAGGGAGAATGAATTACCTGATGTGGGAAGAAATTTGGTTTGAGACCATCTAAGGAACCTAAAGGTGCACAAGGCACCTGTTGAAATAAATTTTTGGATCCTGAGGAAAGCGGTGAAAAAAGTGGCTAAGCCACTATGCCCCATATTTGAGAAATCATGGCAGTTCGATGAAGTTCCCACTGAAAAGGAAAGGAGAAACAAATATCATTTTTAAAAAGGGAGATACAGGCCAGTTCGTTTCACCTTGGGCCCTGGAAAGATCATGGAGCAGATCCTCCAGAAATAGTGCTGAGGCACATGGAAAATCAGGAGGTGATTAGTGACCACTAGCATGGCTTCACTAAGCAAATGGTGTCTGACAAATTTGGTAGCCTTCTATGATGGAGTTACAGAGAAGTTGTTGCTGCCCCATCTCTCACGGTGTTCAAGGCTAGGGGTGCTGTGCAACTTGGTCTAGTGCAAAAGGTGTTGCTCTAAGGTCCCTTCCAACCTAAACCATCCTATGATTATGTTTCTGTGTTTTTATACTCATGTATTTATGCTGAATTGGTCTCCAAGTAAATATATATGTTGTATGCTTTAGCATCTCCCTCTATCTTTTTTCAGTTGAGCCTAGAAGTGGACTTACTCTGATCTCAACCTTCGTCAAATTCTGATTTGCTTAATGGAAAAAAAATGCTGTTCTATAGGGACTCTCCAAGTTCAGTTGTTTCAAGTCTCACGGCAAGAACCAAAGTGGGTACTATATCCTTAAACAGATGAGGAAATGCCACATGTAGCTGACTGAGGGCAAGGATTGTGAATGCAACTCAAAACCATTCTTGCACACTCCTCATCTTTGTGCCTTTTGGAATTTGAATCACCAACATTAAACTGAAGGGTTCCCCATGTATGCAGCACGGATTAACACGCCCTTCTCCATAGCTTGATTGGTTTGCACGCAGTTTTAGAAAATAATGTCACTTCTAATACATGTAAGCTGCAGATGGAAGCTTGAAAAGGGTGTCAAACACACTTCAAGCTGCATTACAGATGTCCTTTCTGGTACTGAAGATACCTCTCCACATACATACTGCAAAGACAGCATAAGCAGTTCCCAGTATCTGAACTGTAGGGACCTTCTGTTGGACATGTGTTAGACTGAACCTTGTCTATCCTACTTAAACACCCCTATCCTTCCTAAACGCCCCCTCCCATCAGTAATTTTTGCTGGGGTATCCCTTGCAGACAAGTTTCTGCCACAGATGTTGCTGAGGTATTGCTTTTTGAATCTTACTTTAGAGAGTTTTGTTTGCTGTCAGAATCTTCTGGATAACTACTGGGGCTGAGCTGAAATGATTAAGACTGAGCAATTAAAAAGAAGGGGTAGCAGGGAAGGCAGCCCACAGAAACCAGCCTGCTACTGCAGTGGTTTCACAGTTGACTGAGCAAGTGGAGATCTGACACAACAAATGTTGCTTTGAGCTCTGTTCTCTGCTGAGCCATGGCGGTGATTCCACGGAGGCTTTCTTGTGGGTTATTATTTTTAAAGACTTCTGATTAGAAAATTAAACCAGTGGTGTTCTGACTGCTCAGAGTGTGTCTTTGGGGAAAGGGAGGAAATGACGATGTGAAGACCAACAGGGAGGGGTAAGATTCTTGGGACTGCTGTGATGATAGTTTCTGAGCAAGCTCATGAAATCTGTCATTCTCCTGCCCCATAAGAGGCAGAAATCCTAAAAGGCAGAAAATTTTGAAAGTGTTTGTCAAGTCTATATTTCACAGATTGAAAGTGGAAAAAAGAAAGGGATGGAAAAACAAAACAAAATAGGAAGAAATGGACACACCTCTTTCTGGGAAACCAAACTTCAGCCTCTGGCTGGTAAATATGCCAAAGTCTGTCAATTGAAATGAAATTTTGCAAAATTCCTGTATAACTATACAAAATGTTTAGGAGAGACCGGGCTAACAGAAGGGAATTCAGCACAGAGGCTAGAGGAGATATTAATCAGAGAGATATTAGGCAGATATTAATCATTAATTAATGAGAGAGCTAAAGGTGGTGGTGTATGTTGGTTCTCTGAAAGAACATTAAAGAAGCAAGCAATGCCAATTAGTTCAAAATGGAAGAGGAAAACATGAAAATTCAATATATTTTATGTGTTTATTTTATTTTACTTACTTTTTCTTCAAGGTTACGAGAAATACATTTTAATTTCACTTTTCTGAGGTCACAGTGTATTATTGGTCTTGATGAGAATATGGGCCCAGGCATGGAAAAGTTTATGCTTGCTCTACGTTACAGATATTATGGGAGGACTTTTCTGTGGAGTGTTGCAGACTGTAGTGGTGCCAGTCACAATCTACTGTATGACCACAGATGAAAATGCCAGAATACTTTCTAACCCTAATGGGTAGCAGATTATATGCACTATGGTATGAGATACTGCAGCAGTGTTTTGATATTAAGTTGAAATAATGAGAAATAATGGAGGTATAAACCTGACAAAGGACTTTTTGTCAGCCTAGTGCAGAAAAGCACATCATAAATGGAACAAAAGCTGTCATTTTACAAGGGAAACAACACAATGTTGTTTTTATTTCTTTTGTAGAGAAGTAGATGGCGGTAATCAGTTTGCCCTGTTTTAAGTCATTATTGCCTTTGCACCTACCCTTAATTATATATTTAGAACCTCTGGATCTATCTGAAACTGTCACTTTCATTAGTAGAGGCTGGAACTTGTACCTCTTTCACAGTAAGCCTATTTAAATATTAATTCAAAAAGGATTTTGTGCTTTTAGCAGGGGAGATATGGATAAATTTGTCTGAAGGCAGAACGCTAGTAATTTAGAGCGTCTGCCTTGTCAGATGGTGGCTTGCTTCTAACCTGAGTACAGTACAGTGAGTACCTGAAGGTGTGATGTAGTCGTGTCTTCTGTCACACACACATGTAGTTCACAAAAGGACATATGGACAAAATGGTGTGAGGAGAAATTTAGAAAGCTGTTTCAAAGTAATACCACAGACCATCCATCAGTTGGTAGAGTTATTTAAGGAAGTGATGACATAAATGCCGCATTTGGCCTCTGATCTCTTAATGCAAGCTCCTTTAGACAGACTTTGACCTTCCTTTTCAGTGTGTGTATTTATGTGTGTTTTTCTCTTCTTCTACAGTGACTTAGAGATCTTTTTTCCTCACAGGAATGACAGCCACTACTTCATTCCAAAAAGCCTAAAGGGAAGATCCATTGCCATGAGTTTTTGGACCCAAATACATGACAACAGAAACATCAGATTGCAGGAGGGCAGAAAGGGCTCAGAACTAATTACCTTTCTTAAGAAAATATCTTCCAGGGATTCTTGAGCTAGATGTGTAAAATGATCCATTTTATGAAAAAGTAGGCTCCATTTGGGAAACCTTGCCAGATGGAGAGTGAACTCCCTCTTTCCTGTATTGGGAAATAACTGAAGCAGCAAAGAGGAGCTCTTTGCCTACACAAAGAGACCTGTGGCACTGCACTTAGGGTAGCTTTTTTCTTATAATTTTCCTGACAAAACCAAAGGAGGAGAGCCCTGAGGAATTAAATCATGGAGATTGGTGCAGACTGTCAGAAGCTCAGACTGCCTTAGTGACCTTCAGATCTTGGTTATGCCACCCTCTGTGGAACAGGAAGGATGTGATGTGCCTCTTGACAAACTTTCAAGTCTATCCTGTGTGATTCTGATTTTTATTTGGAAGATACTGGAATGCCAGCTAATGTTCTCTATTGTGGAAGCAGTCTTGTGAATATAGATGCATGACATTTTTTCTTTCAGGATTTCTGTTCTCTCAAATCTTCTGTAATTTTCAGACTGTTTTGATTATGCAGTCTGGATAGGGATTCTCTTGCTGACTGAAGCAGCCCAGAGATTTGAGTCTGACCAAAACATTTTAAAATGCCAAGCAGTTCTGTGGGTCTTTGAAGGGATTTGAGGTCCTTTAGCTTCTCTTGGGAGGATTTAGCATCTCCTGTCAATTGTACTAGAAGCTGCAGTTGTCCTAGTAAGGGATGTCCTTGATGGCGTAACAAGCTGGTGGATATCCTTGTCAGTTCAGCATTTCCTTAGGGCTCTCTCTGTGTGAGAACACAGCCTGTTGAAAAACAATTAGCCAAAGCAGCTCATCCAGATAACATGCTGCATGTGGACAAAACCATAATCTAGTGGAGATTGGAGTTTTCCTCTTGGGGAGCATCTTAGGGAAGGGTAACCATTCTTTCCTAAGGAAGCTTGTTCTTTCACCTGACTACTACTATATTTAAGGGGATATTTAAGATAATGGTCGATTGCACCTTAGTGGCAGCCACAGAACTGTTGTGAAGCATTCCCCTTAGACATCTTTAGTGCATTTTATGATGGCTTCTTTTTTTCTCCTTTTGCATCAATTTATTGCACCCTTCACAACACAACCATGTCATCATGGAGTTTAGTCATTACTGCATAACGTGAGCTATTAATAGGGTGACACAATTAATCTGTAGTTCCTTCACTAGTTTGTTAGTGTAAACCCTGGAAAATGTGGATTTTCTTTTAAAGCCAGCATGTTGTTGTTTGTTTTGCCCAGCCTAAGTTTTAGAGTGTTATAATGCTTTTAAGTGCTTCAGAATTCCCAGATGCTGGTAGCAACAAGGCTTGGTAGGTAGCTAATAAAAAGTAGCTTTTTCCTTGTGAACCTCCTTTCCTCCATCCTTTCCTTCACATCAGCCTTTACTATACAGAGTTTGTGTACATCTTTATATGCATCTTCTGTTCTAGGGAAGTACTTTTTCAATAAATATGAGTTGGAGTAGCAATATTTTTAGACAGCAATCATTAGCTAATGGATGGAGCACTAGACTGAAATTCAAGAAATGGAAAGTGGTTTAAAGTGAAACTTTACAATGGAAGTAGTAAAAAAAGATTATGCTTTCATTATTTATTGTGTTTGATTTTAGACAAAGCGTGCTCAGTTTTAAAATAGAGAGAACGAAAATGTGTGAATCAGTCATTCCAAGTACTCCCTTTGGGACCCAGAGGTCAAACTTGTGCATTAATTTATGAACCATTACCAGCACCAGAAATTTCCATTGGCAAAGTGATATAGCTGTCCTGTGTCTTTCACCTTTACAGCCCTGATTATACAAATGAAAACCTGTGTGGTACAGGTGGCTTTGTCCGTGATGTCTATTTATTCTGTGTACTATCCTTTCACATTTTAAAGAATTAGCTGCCTATAGATAGCCCTAGGCAAAGAAGGAGATCAAAGAGGATGCACATTGTATTCCTGAACTGGAACTTCTGATTACTTAAGTAGCTGCTGCAGGTAGTTATCAGATTTAAATTACTGCTGAAAAGTTATCTGGAATGCAGTTGGGGGTTGTTAATACGTGCTAATGGCTTATGGTTTCCATTGTGTGGCACCAAGGTGGATGACTTCAGTTCCCATGACCTACATTATGTCCTGTGTGGGTGCAGAGAAGACAGAAGGAATATTTATTTAACATAATTTATTTGAGATGCAGCTTAAGCTAGGGTCTTAAAAAAATACCTCAGTATTTTTAAGGTCACTATCTGTAAAAGACACCCTGTGAAGAGCAGCTGTTACCTGTTCACACCTGGGAAGGCCTGGAAGGCTGGAATAACCTGATTTCAAATTGTGCCCTGTTACACCTGTGACCAGCACTGTGAGTCTGCACTGATGGACTTAATTGTCTTCAGTGGGACTGGGGCTTATGGAGGGTAGTTTGGCTCAGCAGCTGAAACCAAGGCAATGTGTTAATGTGTCAGACTTCATATAGTCAAACAAGCAAGCCATACTTTCCTTACCTGTGGCTGTGTTGGCTTTGCAGTGTGTTGGGAGTAGGAAACTCTTCAGTGAGTCAACTCAGCAAAGCTGACTGAATATTTGTGGAAGGTAAGTCTGCACAGTGAGCAGGTGCCATCTTTACAAAGTATGATTTTCTTGCATGGAGACTGAAGGGTGGGTTTGCTGAAGAGAAGGTACAGCTAAATTGTCAGACTGCTTCAGTGTTTGTACCTGTGCTGTGTTTTGCAGCTGCAGGCATGGGAATATGCAGCCTGCTGGCTCTTGGAGAGGGTGAGAGCTCCTGTTTGCTTAACAATAAATTCTCTCAGTCTTGGTGCTAACACGTGTGAGATTAGATTAGTTCAGAGTAAAAGTGTTGTGGCTGCAAAGGGCAGGTAATGTATTTATGCCGAATTTGTTGAAAATGGAGGTTCCTTTGGATGGAGCTCTGAGGTGAGTTTAGAATGAAACCTGGCTGGAAGGGCTGTTGGTGAGCTTACTTGGGAAAAGGCAGGAGGGTGATGTTTTTAATCTGTCTTCATGAGGAAGATATTGATAAATGAAGGTTAAAAGATGGTTTGATGTAGAAGGCGAATAACTTCTTGCTGTTACAAAGTATCCAAACTACTATACCTGGAAACATATGTCTAATCAAGTAATCGTTGGGGTTTTTTGTTTGTTAATAAGGGAATTTCATTCAGGAAAGGACTTTGAAAAGAGAGGTCAAAAAAAGAACAATCAGCTGCTTGATACAGAATCCATTTTACTATAACTCTATATGTTGCCTTTTCTTTAAAGATATCTTTGTAGCAGGAAAGACTCTTCTCTGGCAGAGACAACACGTGATGGCTGTAGAGATGAGAGGATGTGGTCTGCTAACAGTGATTTCTATAGTATACTCAGTGGTATTTTGTGGGGAAAAATAGGATAGAGACAGAGAGTTCCTCGCCTTTCTTTTAAAAAATAAAGTTATTTCACAGTTACTCTGTGAATATACTGTTCCTTCAAAAACACACTGGAAACATGATAACTGAAATAATGATTCCTTTTTTCCTTTCCTCAGTTAAATAATAAACCTTAGACTGGGAAACCCTTATGGGAGCAGGGTAATGGGGCTTACCAGATAGGTCTGACACCAGGAATAATAATCACTTTGTGAATGGACCCAGTGGATTAAAGAAGAAATGATAGAAGCCCTTTTCCTATCAACACCAAAGTATCTCTGGATAGGAGATTCCTCCTGCTCTATAGAGTGGCTTGGCTAGTTGGAACTGGTAAAGAAGGATCATAATGGTTTGGGTTGCATAGCTTTTCGAGATGCTGATGGTGAGTCTGATTTGGTAGCCTAATACTTGGGGCATTCACTTGGAAGGACAAAAATGAGTGCCTGATGTTTAAAAGCTTGAGAGATTTCCTTATTCAAATGTCACAGATTAGAGTCTGTAGAGTATATTGACTCTTCCTGGTCTGATAATGAACTGTACTGACTATTTCTTATATTAAAAGAATTTGATAGAATCTTCTATTGGAAGAATTTAATATTTGATATTAAATCAATTTGGTTAATTCTACATAATGTGCTGAGGAAAACAGTTTTGCTGTGGTTAAGCTTCATATTTGCAGTTACTGAGTCATAGGTCTGTAAACCAGATAATGTTTTTGTTAAACTACTGCTGATAATTTCTGTGTATTTTCAAAGAATTGGTCTGGAGCTGTCTCTTCCCAGTCCACACTGAAGATCACTTGCTTCCCTTTGCACAGAAACAGGGGAGTGCTCATGCAAGCACATAGCAATTCACTCAGTGCCTTGCCAGAGTACCTGTACAGTTTACAGCTCTTGCTGCACAAAGGAAGAGCTCCATCTTCAAAGCCAACCTGACACAAGCTCTGTATTCTGGTCAAAGAAGGTTTTCAGGTATTGTAGGAAAAGAACAGAAACTCTGGAAAGGCTGGGAGAAATGGTCTGAAAACTAAGGCTCAGATTCTAACTTAAATGGTAATTTGTCTTGCTGAGTGGATATGCCTCATGTTAGTTAATTCAGAGTCCTTCTACATGTCTGCAATGTGGAGTTCAGTGTAGATGAATAATAAATGAATGTAAGAATGTTAAATTCAGAAGTTAATTTTAACAGCATCACATGCATTAGTGACAGCAGAAAAAAAATGCATGTGAGTTTATATTCTGCAAAGCTGTGACAGCTTTTTATGTGAATCCTCAGCACTTGTAAATGCACTTAGATGGTGCTCTTGCATTCTCTACTCCCTAATCTTGATGTTCTGGGCCGGAGTTAAAAGGATTTTGACATGAGGTTATTCTAACTCTAATACTCTAGTAGATACGTGATGTACATGTGTGATAGCTCTAACTAGTCTGCATATGGCTAACAATTTAGCTATAAGATATAAGAGTACTTTACATGACTGAGTAAAGGAATTTGTGGATTGCTTTAGTGAAATTTAGCAGGATTGTTGTGCCTGTGCTCTTTGCCTGACCTGGTTTATCAAACTGCACATTCAAGAATCTGCTTAAATGTCTAAGACTTAAGGATAATGACATTATGTAGCCTAAATTTTGTAAAGAGAGATCTCTTCCTGTTTGTAGCCTCTCCCTTCCCCCAGCCCCGACATCTGGTTGATGTTCCTAGAGCTCTGCCTGTTGTTTCTTAAAGCAAGGAAGATTACAGTAGTGAGTTTTTCTTTTGTGATTACATCCTTGGTAAGTCGTTCATCATGAAATGTTCTTGGCCATTTATAAGCTATATATAGAGTACAAAAACACTATGGAAAAGCCTTTTTGAACAGACCTTTATGAGCGAAGAGCACTTAGTTGTTTGGTCTGTGGCAGCTATGTATGAGCAACCTCTCCAAGGCACTGTTTGGCTCTGGAAAGTGATTGGTTCAGTGACATTTCATGGAACATGGGTTACAAAGACAAAGGGGAAGTTTAAGGCAGCAGAGGGATTGTCTTCCAGGTCGGGGGGGGGGAGGGGGGCTATTTTTTATCCTGTTCTTGTAACCCTGTGAGCATCCTAGAGCCTTTTGGCTGCAGCAGAAGCATCGCTGTTACTCGCAAACCAGACTTGGTATGTGGATGTGATTTGCGAATTGATTGTTCACTGCTTTTTAAGAAGTTGTCTCTGCTGTAATTTAGACCTCCTGCTCTTAAGAAAAATGAGGAAACCAGTTTTGATTCTTTCTGTGCCTTATGCATTTTTATTTATGCTAACCAGCTGCACTTGAAACAATCAAATGTATCTTATGACTTGCATTTTTGTATCAATTACCATTGAAAGAATGATGATGAACAAAATGTGTGGTTTGCACCAAACAGAATAGATATTTACTCCTTTCAGATATTCAGAATCTGTGGCCCTGTATATAGTGAAATATATGCAGTAATGATACTGCATTTTATCAGTAATATAAATGGCACACATTTGTTCCCAAGATGGTCCTCTTGTAAGAGAAAAAGTTTGCATATTTAGCAGATACATAGAACTTTATCAATTTCACAACACCTCTGTGGAAGTTGGAAATAAAAAATTATAAGTGGTGACATATATAAATCTCATATCATCACTAGTTTTATTCTACTATTGTGAAAAGTGATTACTTGATAATTTAAAACATTAGAATAAAATTGTCTCACTCATTTGTATACTGAAGCAGCATACTTTGCTTGGAGATTGTCTATGTAGAACAAAGTTTGAGTTCAGCAGTACAAGGAACAGGAAATCTGTGATGTCGCCTAACAAAACTTATAAAAAGGCCTCAAGAGATACTAATGAACAAAGCAGTGAATGCCAGAGACTACTAAAAAGGAATCTTCGTGACAGCCTCTGTGGACCATGAATGATAATATCAAAAGCTTCTGTCTAGACTTTTTCCCTTTTTCTTCTGTGCTGTAAGTGTTTTTCAAGGGAATGACTGTCAAATTTTCAGTTATTGCTTGTAATAAGAGGGGTTTAGATCCCATTCAGATGTTTCTCTATTTACTAACTGAGCAAGCAAGTTTCTCACTTCTGAGGCTTGATGGCTGTGTGTTTCTGCTGTTAGTGTGTATTCTGTTTAATGATGTTCAGAAGATACAGGCAGTTGTAACTCTGAAACCCTACTCTCATTATTCTGTGGAACAGGTGGCCTCTGTGGAATAGAGACTTGAGGTACTGTAAGGACTTGAAGAGCACAGTTTGCCTGTTCCAAACACTTTTAAAGGCCACAGAAGGACTTTTCCACGAGATAAGGACAGAAGGGAGCAATGGGATGGCATCTCCAGGCCTGGCAGAGGCGCGATCTAGTTAGCACATTCTGGGTAAGGCATCTGAACAAAAATTCCCACTGTGGCACACTGCAAAGAAGCAACTGCCTGTAGTCATACCACCAGTCCAAAGAAAAGTAATAAAAAATAGCAATGAAAAAAAAGATAAATTTGCAGTTGCAATCCCCATCAAGCATGTATTGTATAGTATATATACTATAGTAGGTATATTTAGTGGTATGTTATTATTCAACTATTAAAAAAATACAATATGGCATCTTGTTTTGAGAGAGACACATCAGTGCTCTGCAAAGTGAGGCATGTGCACCCCAGGGTGTGTGCAAGATGGGGTGTGGGAGGAAACACAGGAGCCTCCATTTGTGTATACTTTTCAGATAAAAAAACCCGAATAAGTTTGCTAATACTTAATATACAGCTTGACACTGGTGCTCTCACTCGGTCCACTTGTCAGATGACCACAGTAAGGTCACAAGGTCTGCTCAGAGAAGAGTGGATGCTCCGAAATGTAGACAGGTTGACAATGGCCCCTTCACTTTTACATTCCCTTGAAGTGTTTTGTGATGTATAACAGTTTACATGTGTCTGGTTAAGTGGATTTAAACATTATATGATCTGCTTTTAGCTAAACAAGCTCTCCCAAAATAGAAAAGTATCTTAAAAAGATCCCTGCTAAGAAACTTGTTGATCAAAGGTAAGGCTAATAATGTGAGAACCATTGAACAAGAAGGAAATGGCAGAGCTGACACTTCTCCTAGTTATAGTAGAAGCTGTCAGCTGCATTATAAGGTAAAAGCAATGATGTCTTTGCCAGATCTGACAAGAACTTGGAAAATGGAATGAAATTATCATTATAGAAATAAACTGAACTTGGAACCAGGCTTTTGAACAGCCAGATCACAAAGTGTTGAACTAAATTGGTAAAAACAATGGACCATATTTGATCACATACCTCTCCCTAAAAAATTGGAAAAATTAGTTTTATTTTTGGGGAAAGCAAAAAGAAATTTTTAAGCTGTTAATAAGTAAAATTATTTAAAAAATATTTAACCTTTATTTTGATTTACTTTTTTTTGTTTGCATTTTGAAAATGTGAATAATATATTAAGAGAATAGTACATGTACATAACTTCTTTAAAAAAAACTTGTACATATATTGGGAGTGCATGCTTAAATTAATTTACCAATAGGCATATATGAGAAAAATAATTGGAAACTGCTGAACTGGAGAGTAGACTCGTAAAGACTAAACAGAGATCAGATAATTTACCTTTACTCATTTAGTGTCCTACAATACACTAGACTGTTGGTGTTGTGGGGGAATGGAAATTTTCCTGTGGTTTACCTCAGTTTGCTTCCCAGGGGATGTCTCAGAGGTGAATCAGCTGTGTCATGTACAGAATGCAGTGTCCTGTGATGCTGCTGTTACTGAGACACCCATTGTGCAGTGCCTGAGTAATGGATTCAGCTAAAGAGTCTACATATCACCTGCTGGTGTTTGGTTGAGTTCATTAGCATCTCTTTTTTATGGTTTTAGCTTTTTAACGTGAGTGGCTTTGACTGGAGTGATTAGTACTAACCTTAGTGCTGGTGGGAAGGTTAAAATGACAAAATCTTTTGTAACACAAACTTTGTCATGGTCCTCATTTTGTGAAATACTGATGATAAGTTGGCCAAGGACACCTTGATTGGTTTGTAACATCCTTTGATTAACATTTTCTTTTTCCCCCAATGACAGATATTTATTGATATAAGCTATATAATGAAGATTTATTTCTTCTACAGAACTATATACATGTTCTTGTATTTCTGATTATATGGCAAATTTTAAATTAATCGTAAAAGACTAATGACCTGAGGAAAGATCTGTGGAGAGGCAAAACTTTTCCAACTCTGACTGTATAGCATGGTGCTTTTTATGTTGGTTCTACATGAATGATTGTATAATCATGTATTTAATCTGAATATTGGACATTAATCTGTGGTAATGAATTAGCACATTATATTGCCTAGGAATTGCCCAGGGAAATGCAATCAATGACATTTCATGTTCATTTCAGCTAATGTCACTATTTTTGTAATCTCATTTAAGTCTTTTCTTTCACTTCAAAAGTCTAGTGCTATTTTTTTGTGTATGTGAAGCAACTCTAAATCCACATTTATTAAGGGCACAAATTTGCATACATCCATACTAATTCTAGAATTAGAATTAGATGTGCAAGTTAGGGCCTAAGATAAGAATTACTTTATCAGTTATAATTTCTGGACAATGACATGCCTTTGCCATGAATATGCTAAGAGGAGAAGATAGTGTATTAACTGATTGATTTTTTTCTTTTCTTAAATGCTTTTTCTTCGTGGTTTTTAGTCATACTTGGTATCTTTTATTCAGAGGAAGAGGTAACTTGGGCATAACTCAAATCTGTAGAAAACCAGTTAATTACTTAGAGTTTCATCTTTCTGTGGTCTTCCTGTGCATTTTCCATCTGATTCGCTGTAAAGGAAGTCCCTTTCCACTGGATTAGATATAAACCTGGGTTATCCTTCCCTACATCCCCTTTATCTGCACCATTACACCATTTTTCTGTGCTCAGTTACTTTGTGCTGCTGAGCAAACCATAAGGGTCAAACAGGCCAAGCCTCTCCTCTGCATCCATCACCTCCCGCAGAGATGAAAAATGTTGTGCTGGTGCTAAGCACCAAACAGGACTTTTAGAAATGAGCTATTTCTACCATACAGATGACCTGTCTAGAGCTATTCTCCAGTGATAGAGGGTGGGTGGTGTGTGTGTCTAGAAAATGTTGCATTTCTAGACTTGCTCAGATTGTCCTGAAAAGAATGTATTCTTTTCAAAAAAAGCAGAAGGGGGGATCAGAGAACAAATTGTTACTTCATTTTGCTCACATACTGTGTTGGTAACTGGTGGCCTATCATTGATTCGGTTTCCTAGAAAATGTACTGCCAAAATATTCACAAAGGTCTACTGGGGAGTGGAAGGAGAGCAGGGATGAATCTTAGAGGACGTAGGTCAACAGAAACCTGGAGGATTATTTACTTGCCACTCAATATTTAGCAGGTTTTTCTACCTTCTTGTTTTGAAATCCACTTCTTCCAGCTTTTTAAAAATAGTTGTGTACTTTTCAATGCTCTAGAGTAGCATAATTTCCCCCCCTTTTTTTAATGGAAGACATTGGATCCATTATTTATTTCGAGACTCATTTGGACTTCTAATGACCAGTTTTGTTAAGAAGGATTGGCTCTGCTTACATGAGAGGTAACTTTCCAAAAAGTTTTTTACACTTGCAAGTTTTCTTCTATTTTGCGTTAGTTCCAGATCCCCCTCTACTTTAAATTTTGTTTCAGTTCTGAGATGAATTCTGCCTACTTAGTTCTCTTAAATATTTATATCAAACAAAGAGAAGTAGTGGAAAAAATAGACAGAGTTGAGATAAAGTTATTGTTATCAAATACTACCCTGGAGATGTAATGAAGAAGTCAGGTGTTCAATATGAAAGAGTGATCAGTTTAATGTCTTCCTTCACATCTCTGTGTAATCATGCACTTTATCAGTAGTTACCACAAAATGTCACTGATGACAATGTTACAAACAGATTTTAATTTACAGATGAATGTAACAATACTGAATATTGAGGAAGAAAATTGAACTCCTTTTTCCATCTGCTTATATGAATTCCCACACATGTTAGAAGCACAGCAGCATGGACATAAATTATGAGTAAAATGTGTTTATTATTTAAGTAACACGTAGTAGTCAGCTTTTAAGAGAGTGCATCTGGTTCTGCTTATCAGTTTTTAATAGCATGGAGACTTAATTGTGGGCTTCAAAGTAAAACAAATCTAGGGTCTGTCCTGTATTTCTTCTTAGTCTTGAGAGCCCTTATTTTTGTTCAGAGTAAAGCACCGGTGAATTAGAATACCACATCCTTCACTCTTGTGTTTCTCTCAGCCTTAATTTCTCCCATTCTCTCTTGTTTCTATTGTACCTGTGTGTGGGGCAGTGTTTAAGTTTTTCAAGCTGAAGCAGTAGAATAAGTGCAGATTATTGTTCTTTCCTTAGGCTCTACTTTGCTGTTGTGATTCTTGAACTGAAATAATATGAGCACTTAAATGAGAGCAGAACTGCTATCTTGTGAAAAGTATAAGGTCTGGTTTTCTATAGGTTTTGCCCTCATGAAACAAGGCTTTGACAGCATTAAAATGGGCAGGAAACCATCTTGACATAGATTTTTGGGGCTGTGGTTTAGTTACTCTCATCTTCCACTTCCATTTCTGTCTTGCCTAGTCAAACAGGAGGAGGTTCTGTCTCAAGATGAATATTCCAAAGTTTGCATCAGTTTCTGCTCGCTGAAACTCTCCTCTGCAGTCAAGATTAGACAGTGCTTCTCAATAAGGTTCTTGATTAAGATTTTTCTGATGAACTAGTTCAATATTACACATAAATAAAAAATGCTTTAACTGGAAAAAAAATCTGACTTTCTGGGTAGCTGTGGTACAGCTCCAGGTATCAAGATTTTCAACTGACCTTGATTAGATGTGAAGGAAAAAAATCTCCTGCAAACTACATGTCGAATTTCTGCCTCTAGGACATTCCTCCAGCTCTGATGACAGAGTTTGAGCATTGTTACAACTGAGTGGCTGTAAGCAATGTGCTTGCCATAGTTCTTTACCTTTACCTTGGTGTATGGAGAAAAAAGTGTCCATTTTTGCATTTTTAGATTTTTTTTTTAATGTTTTAACATATCTAAGTGTAGACTGTGAGTATTCTAGACCAAGACCTTTGAAAATTGCATTGCAGAGTGGTGAGAGTGTGGTGGACTGCCATGGTTCATAAATTTTATGTGGCTAATGAATTACACAGTAGATAACATCTCATACTTTGTATTTCCTGCTGTGGATGGAGAAACTTCCTAAGATCTCTGCGACAGAGAAGGACAAATAATTCATTGGCTTTTCTCACTTCTGAGTTTTGTAGGCAAAGGATCAAAAATACTTCTTGCTGTATGACAGAAAACCCAGACTTTTTCCTAAGTCTGTTATTCGACCATCTGGGAAATGTTTGTTGTACCACAAAAAAAAAAAAAAAAAAAAAAAAAAGAGAAATTCTATTTAATTTCAATGCAGTTGAGCAAACTTGAAAGTCAGGTCTTCTTTTAAAAATGCCATTATAAGAAGCATCTCTCCTGGAGTGCAAGTTAGATTCTAACATCTAAGTGCTGTGACTGGGAAATACCCTTGTCCTTCATGCCTTCCAAAGGATCTTATCCTATTTTGAGTTATAGGATACTGTAGATTCACTAATCTTGGCCACAGCCAGGGGTATTTGGCAGCAGGATGCTCATGGGACAGCTGGGTGCCTGAGGCGCTGCCCCTGCATCTGTGGCTCCCATGCTCCCTGAGCTGCTCTCTCAGAGGACACTGCTCAGGCTCAGGAGGCTGTCTCCAGGTCCTTTTCCCACATCCCATGGGACAGCTCCTTGTGAAGCTGAGTTTCTCTCCTCCTGTCCCTGCGCCCTCTCCATCTTCCTGTTGAAACTGCTCTTTGCCACTTTGGTCTTCCAACAGGGGGAAACACCTGGCTTTTGCTTTAGTCTTCCCACCTCTCCAAGGCTGAGAAACTTGCAGGTTATTGAAATTCTAAACACAGGAGTATGGGGCAGACTTGGTGGGAATAAATTTTAAAAAACATTTTGGAAGTAAATTGTATAATGATATCTTTGAAGTAGTTAAGTGTCTTTGTGGTGAGTGCTTGCGTTTGGTTACAGGTATCTGAATAGATGCACAGAAATGAGCTTTGAACTGGGCTGATGGAATTTGTATCTATTTTGGAATGGATATACAAAAAAACCCAGTGCTCTGAAGCTGTTTGAGGTAACAGTGAAGATAGAATAGAACAAAAGTAGAACATAAACCTAGTTGTCCATGTACATTTTGACTTCTGACTTTAAACTTTCACTGTGTGTGAAAAGCATAGCTTCCTGAACAGTAACTTTCTTTAAAATGCTATATTTTTGCAGTCTGAGTTAGATGGGACATGTCTATATCTGTATAGTTTATATCTCCATCTTGTTTATATATATTGCCTCGGGAGCAAGTAGTTCAAGTATAGTTTGGAGCCTCACAGCAGTGACAGGAATGATAAAACCCAGGACAGGGTTTCAGGCTTAAAAGAAACAGGAGAGAGCTTGGAACAGCAGGTATTGCCAGCAGCCCTGCTTGACTGGGTGGCCAGGAATGATGGACAGGTTTATCACAGGTGAGTTCATAAAGATCTCCATGATTATGACAGCAGTGCAAATCTAGTGGTTGTAGGTGCTGTATTTCAGAGGCATAAAGTCAAAGAAAATCTGTGTTCCCAGAAGGGATTAGAGAGCTGTAATGTCATGTGTCCAGAGTGACTGTCATTTGCAAACAAGCTAGAGCTGTGTCTTAGTAATGGACTCAGACCGAGCAAAACACTTCTGCAGACAACACGGGAACCACAGCTGATCAAGTTATCAGTTTCAGTGATCATTAGAGCCGAGGAAAAAACAGGAGTACACTTCTCAAACATACACTGCCAGGTGTATGTTTGAGAAGTGACGTGCAAGTTTATTTCCATTAATTTGAGATGAAGTGACCAGGAACTTCTGGGATAGGGTCTTACAGAATAACCTTTTTCAGGCACTTGTTTACTGGATAGCTTGAGATTATAAACTGTACTCTTAAAGCAATAGAAAACAGTGCCTTTCAAACTGCAAATTGCAGTGCCACTATTTATTTTAAAATACCAGACTTTACTGGCTAGTATCTTTACTATCCAAGAGCCGATGCTGCTATGTAGAAGTCTAATTATTAGCTGTTAAAAAGGTATGAGTTACTTGAACCAGCCAATTACAAGGAAATAAGATTTTTCCATGCCTAGAGCCCTGAATAGAACTACACCACAGGAGCATAAGTGCTCAGTACAACCAAGTCATTGTGCATTCTTACCCTATCTCTTATAAATGGCTGGGAGGAACAAACAAGTTAAGAATAAAAGAACTGCACAAGTGGCATTACCAAGAATAATAAAACATGGCAAGTGTCTACAATACACATTTCTGATTCTTGTTCAGTTTTTACTGGTCATTTCCAAGGAATTTCAGAGCTGTCTGCAACTTCTCCACAGTTAGGTCACCCTTATTTTTTTGTGGTTATATCCACTCTCTACTTAAACCTGTGTAAATTTTTGCTATAATTATATCCTTGTCAAGGAATTCTACGATCTGTCTCCAGTTGAAGAGGTAGCTGAATGGGGCTGTGAAAACGGATGCTTACTGAAGGTGTCCATTTTACTGAAAGCTTGAAAACCACAAAAGTTCAATGAAAAAAACAAAAATTTGTATTATCTTCTGCCTGGTGTTGGCATACATTTTGTGTCCACTGTTGCCCCTACATGACACATTTAAGCACATTGATTTACAACTCTGTCTTAAATAGACAAAGGAGTGAGAGAGTAGAAATTTTACAAAAATGGATGGGATAGATTGATTAATTCTGCTGAAATCTGGGGTATGTCAGCCAGTTCAAATCAGTGTGATGGCTGTGACTGTCAGGAATCACACCTTTGAACTGGTGTGTTGTGACTTGTGAGCCAGCAGCTTTGATTAGATTGTTGTGGGAGCTGTGACAGGAAATTGGTGTCATGGACAGGAGGCTGAAAGGGACTGAACAGCCCCATAGATAATTTTTTCTGGGATGGGCTCAGCTTTCTCCATCCCTGAAAGGGGGTTAGGATGGATCTGGAATGTGCATGAATAGGACTTGCTAAGCCTTGAACCCTTTCAGTTTGTGGACAATGCTTGCCTCATCCTTGTCGTCCTAAGTGAAGTGTCTTATGTTGAAAGAATAAAAAGATTTATGAATCTGCCTGAAAGAATAAAAAGATTTATGACTCTTTATGAAAATGTTTAGATAAAGTGCAAAATGAGAGAGACAAATTTCTGCAAAATCTGTCTGCTGCTTTGCGAAAACATGTGAAGTTCACATGTTTTGGATGACTTTTTACAAAAGCATTCATGAAATTTGGTTGTCTCCTTACAGAAATGTTCAGATTGGGAGCAAATGGAAGGACAAAATTGGAATCTCTGCTGCACATAGGAAGGGGCCTTATCCAACAGCTGCACTTTGGGCCCTGTATGGGTGTAGAGTGGGAGAAATTACTGAGGGAGATCTTGGATGCTGGAATAGGAATGAGATACTGGCTTTGGGAACATGTATTTTGCTATTGCACAATGATTGAATTATTTTAAGGATTGAAATGATGAAGACTCTGCTAAGGGAAATCTGGGGCTGAGCCAGTGAGGGAACCTGGTCTGGTTATGTGAGTGTGGGATGTGTAACTGCAAAGGGGCGCTGGTGTCAGCTCAGGTGGTGCAGGTGTGACTGCCAGAGTGGATCGTGGATGGTTGGAAAGGGAGGTGTCCTTAACAACTGTACAATAAAACATACAAGTTCCTGACACCTGGTCTGGTGTCTTTGTACAACCTGAATGTCACTTGTGCCATTGGTGGGTTGTGACACTGCTCCCTGCTTTGCAGAAAGAGCCTGTTTGTTGTTCACTGTTCTCCCTACCTGAGGTGATCCGTGTCACCAACTTAAGGCAGATCTGGAGTGATTTCTGTGAATGAAGGGTGGGCATGAAATGTATCTTAAAAGGACTTCTTGGGGCATTACATAACCCGCATTTCTTCTGGTGCTCAGGATCTGCAGTAGTGAAGGACAAACAAGGATCCATCTTTTGTATTTGTGTAGAAGTAAATTCAAGTAAATCTCCTAGGTTTTTATCACCCTCACCCCATATTTTTTAATCAGGAAAGATATCTCTGCTGTCAGGATAATAATGATGAGGATTCCTCTGCTTTGGATTTGTTTGCTCTGTGCAGCAACAGCAGCATATCACACCACTGAAACCATAGCTGAAGCTATGATTATGGGTAGTGCAGGCTGTTGTGTTTCTCACAAGTCTAAACTAACTAGGAAAGCATGCCTCTTCTGTTGTCCTCTTACAGTGAAAGCATTCACCTTGATGTTTTAGTAGTCTCTCTAGCTTGGTGAAACAGGTGGTATTTTATTGTGGTTATAAAATCATAATTTAAAGCTGAAATGTCCTGGAATTTTTTTCCTTGTATGTAATGGGCCATGATTATGCCTGAAAATACACACAGATGTAAATGTCTGAAGCTTTTCTCTGTGACAAAAGCAGACTGTTAATTCGAAATGGGGATACTCTGCTAAGTACTGCATGTCTAATAACATTTAAAAAGTCTCTTTAAACAGTTCTGTGTCATTCAACAAGAGCACTTCTATGGGAGTGCTATTTTAGGAAAAATTACTCGAAAACATGCTGAACAGTGCATTGGAACTTGATAGTATTGCTGTAGGAATTCACGTTCAACTCTGCAACTTGTTTTTCTGCAGACTTGAAGTAACTTTATGGTGGTCTCTCCTTGTCAGTGAATGTGTTATGAATGCATGTGTGTGGTGTCTTCAAAAAAAATCAGAAATCCTGATTTTTTTATGAGGTCTCTCCATAAAGAGTGAAGGAAGTGCTGTCATATCAATGTGAATGGCTTCAGTTGAGCCTAAGAGTGTAGTGGAGGATAATATGAACGCTCCAAGAAATTACCAGGTTGTTTTTGTACCTATACAGCAGCAAATAAATCAGTGTGATCCCCATTGGTATTTCAGCATGTTTCTCTTTAGGTATCTCAAAGCATAGTACAAGACCTGAAATACACTGGTCTAGATGATGTGTAAGGTCCCGCCCAACCCAAACTTGAGATCTGACAAGTGAGGTTTCTGTTGTTGTTGTTGTTGTTTTGTTTTTGTTTTTTTGGGAACAAATGATCAAAGCATATTCCTTTATGAACACAAAGAAACTTTTGTTCTGTTTCATTCTTGGGATGTGTGTGAAATGAGGAAAAATCCTAGTCCCACTATATTCCTTTACACAAACCCTCTTCTCTCTTGCTAATAATTTCTAGTTCTTGCCTCAAAAGGTGTTTTGCTAAGACATCACTTGGAATGAACTTTGAACCACATATTTTAAACTGAATAATTCACATGTATATCCTAGTTAATGCTTTTATATGGACTATTTAGATTATTAAATTGAGGTATGTGTCTTCTCTATGCCCAGGTGATAGAAAACCTTTCATTATGGAGAATCTTTCATGCATGAGACAATTTCAGAGCAGAATAATGTTCTGCTTCAGCTATGTGTGTTTTCTGCATGTTTAAATATTATTTCTTTTTTGTTGTTGCTTTTGTTTTGTTTTTCTAAACTTTCCTTTCTGTCTTACTCTAAAATCATTTGTGGAAAGATTTTTTTCTTTTGCCTTTTCTCCAGGACAAAAAGGTGATATTTCTCAAGTGTCCCCAGGTCAATGCTTGGTATTTTTGGTACAGTAAGAAGTGGAACAAAGTGTTTTCTTCAAATCATTTTTCTTAGTTAGAATTGGCTTCCATGGGGAATGCTCTTCACCTCCAGAGATTTGTTCTTACTGCTGTAAAGGGTCATGAAGAATCAGACAAACAGATAACTGATGGATTTGTGGTCTGCAGTCACTAGAAGAGCTGCACTTCCTAGCCGTCTGTTATGATGCTAGAGAGAAGGATCCTCTCTCCTTCCCCAATACAGCTGTCAGATAACACTGTGCGTATTCCAGAAAATATTCTAGAAAATAGCAACTCTTCTAATTTTAGGTCAGGTCATTCTAGATGCTTAAGCCAAATTCCCAGGGCAGAAAATGTCCATCAGTGTTAAAATGCAGTCATCTGACACTGTTCAGTGAAGTGATTAGCTAGATTGCTCTGGATTGTAAAAAGTGAACAGAATTTCTTCATGTTGAGATAATAAATACAAGCTGCACTATGGGTCTTGGAGTTTGTTGTTACTGACAGAGCGGATAGCTGAAGCTGCTCTTCTCTGAGTGCTCAGAGTTTGTTGTATTCTTAAACTGTGAAAAGCATTTATTGTGTCAGGAGTGTTGACCTAGAAAATGTGCAGTTTTCTGCCAAGTCTGTTGCTACTATTTCTCTAATAGGAGAGCCTCTCACTTTATTTTCAAGATAATTTACAGATCTGCACAAGCACAGGACCCTAGGGTTCCAGGAGGCACTAAAATCATCTAACAGGTATTCCTGGCTTTGCTCTGGGGCAGTAGCTGGTAAAATAAATTACTATTGTGCTTAGAGTCACAGCCCTTCAAAACACTGTAGTTGTGAATAATTAGTATGCAAGGTAAGTGGAAGTTTATGAGAAGTATTTCAGAATTCATTAGATCTGGAGAACAAAGGCTCTGAACGAAAAACTGTTAGCAGCATTCCCCTGGTGATCAAAGCATTACCAACCAATTAAGGCTGGTGCTGGAAACTGGTTTCACAGAGCTCTACATTCCCATGGGTTTTTGTGGGCTGGCAAGTTGCTCTGTTTCCTGAGGACTTTTCTGGATATTGGAGAACATTCTTATGAAAGACAATAATTTTATGAGAAAGGAGACACATGGGAATAACTGAACAGTAACTGATGTTCAGTGTGTGAAGCTGATATGTCTGTCTGTGGTGGTGTAATAAGAATAAAGGTAAGGTGTTCACCAGCACCTCTTTGTCAGAACATTCCTAACCAAATTGCCTTTTCCAACACGTTTCCTAATTCCAAAGCAGATATATTGGGCTTATCTAGAACAGTTGGACTTATTTTAGGAACACTGAAGTAGTAGCATAGATGGAAGGTGTGAGCAAGACACTTTTAATACTTGCTGAATTGCATCTTGAGTACCACAGGATGATTGTGAAGCTCTACAGAGAAGTAATAAAGGTGGTAAGTGGATCTGTAAGGGGGACATGACAGAGAACAAGATAAAGATGGAGAAGACTGCAAATTCAAATCAGATAAAAACACAGTGAGATAGATGACTTCATTATATAGCACTGCATAGGAAATGAAAGATTATGGTCCTGCTCATCTGGAGACAACCAAATTTATTTAGAACGGGTAAAAATTAAAATGTTCTGTCATATCAGTTGTACTTGTAGAAACACTGATCTATCTGAACGACATAAGATTCTTTACTACTGGAAAGTGAACTAAATTCCCACAACAGAAATATGTTTAGATTCTGTAGGTTAGGATTTTAGAAGTTCTGTCAAACTTTATCTTCATCCAAAACTGAAGTTAAGAAGTATTTCATAACCTTAGGATTTTGACAGCTAAACACTCTTGAGATCTGCTTACATTGAAAATACTTAACGTTTTGAGTTTATGTGTCTGTGGTTGTTGCCTGCAGCACTTTACTATCATCATCTGCTACTGTTGCTGTGAAAAGGTTAAGATAATTCTAAAAGTATTTGCACAGGAAAGAAAAACTCAGTAATAGAAAAGTCTTTCCATAAGCTCTGGGAAGTATAATAAGTGTCAGTGTCTCAAAACTGAAGCTGGAAAAAAGAAATCAGGCAAAACCCAAATAAACAACACTACGTATAATGGTGCCTTTGACACACTCATTGACATGGATTTCATATTTGGTGTACTTAGTGGCAAGGGTTACTACTTTTGCACTTCTTTTTGCTCAGTCTTCTGCTTGCTCTCCACTAAGATGAAACTGACTCATTTCTTCGCAATCCTAGACCATTCAATTTACATTACATTTGAAACTAAACCTCATGGGTTTTTTTGCTACTTCTGGTTTTAGGGAGTCTCACTGTTACTAGTTGTTCCTGTTTTCTATGCAAGTTAACAGCAGCCCTGTGCTTTGAATTTATTTTTCTGCAACAAGAATATCTGAATTTAATTAATTAACCTGTATCTTGGGAAGAATGCAAGTGGGACTAAAACAACTGAGCTGATTTGTGAGCTTTACTACAAGTGAGGAGTCTGACTTGATAGCTTAGTTAACTAAGAAATGCTCAACCCTACCCCTTTTGAAGAGGAATGTGCTCACTTTTTTCCCTTTTCTTTTGGTTCTTCCTAACCCTGTTGCTTCACATTTTTCCCCAATTGTTACCAAGTAACAGCCAGCAAATTGGCCTTGTCTTTAATAGGGCAATGCTCGGGTATTGTTTGGATGAAGATGTTTCTTGCTGCTTGACTCCCTAGAAGACAGCAATAATGTTTACTTATTTCTGAGGAATTTCAAATATGCTGGAAGTTTTTTGCTTCACTGTGCAGGTGGCTTCTTTAATTAACCATTAACCTGGATTGCAATGAGCCTTTTCTTCTCATCTCTTCATGCAGTAAGGTATTCAGTTTCTGGAGACTGCTTTGAAGATTTATTTTCTGCTTGTGGGTTATTTATTTATTAAATTAAATTAGCAGTTCTTCCTCACTGATTCTTTACACTGACACAGACTCTGGGCTCTACTGCATCTGCAACATTCAGTGTGGGTGTGGTTGTGTTGGAAAGTAGTATAATGCTGTTTTTGCTTTCTTTATTCTTCTGTTTTTCCTGTGAGGGGCATGATCCCGGTGTTCCAAATCCCTAAACATAAAACCCCCAAACCAATCCTCCCACTGTGATGTACACGTTTTTTTTCCCTTCCTGAGGAAGTTCCACCTGCTGTAGCCCAAGGGGCATTTAAAAACCTTCCTTAAAGCAACCATTACCATATTGTTAGAAGTCCTAGTCTTCTACCTGCCCACCAACCCTTCCTACCAACAAAGCCTTTAAAGTTCAGGTGTCTTAGTTTGATGCCAGGGAACTATGCCAACTTCTAAAATGAATTTTAAAAGCTCTTTCTACAGCAGCCTTTTCAATTATAATGTTGTAATGCATGTATATCTGTGGCAATGTGTTAAATAAGTTTATTATAATTTTATAAATTGCTGTAATAGTTCAGTTCTATGTACTCTTCCCCCCTAATTAATATTCATTTGTCTCCCTCAGTGCTTTAATGTATGTGTGCACCTGTTATGTTATGAAACTTCCAGTTATCTGTGTATCACCTTTCCCGCCTTATGTAAACCCATCCCACATATTCTGGATTGGTCTCTGCTATCTTTACCTGCTGATGTATAGACCCTAATTGGTTGCTGTAGCTTTACCTCTCCCTTTATCCCTCCCCTAAGCTTGCTGTATAAAACCCTCCGCCCGAGTCCTGCTCGGGGTCTTGGGGTCTTGCTTTTCCGTTGCCAACATCCTTAATGAACCTCTTAGTTTCACCCCAAGACCCGTCTCGCCTCCACTCCGTCTCTGCGCCCGAGGCAGACGCTGCCGAGAACCTCGGAGTCCCTGGTGGGAGGTGAGAGCTCCCCAGGGGGATTGTGTCGCACCCCTCGCTGCCGTGTGCCCTGGGACAGATAAGAAACACACACCGCCACGTACATCCTACTTTGCATCATCACTGTGGTGATCTTGTGAAGAGCTTGACATGGCAACACAGCCTGTAGGCCAGAGGGACCAAGACCACATCTGAAAAATGGTAATCCATGTGTTCAATAATCATAGATGGGATTATGTCTCAGTGAATGCTGTGGAAGTGATAAAACCTGTAGCGTCTTAGGAAACTTTTTCCATTTTCATCAGAATAACTTCATATTTGAAGGAGAGTCTCTTTCAATAAACTGCACTTAATTTGTGCAGTTTGTGTGTACTCAGACATGTGCACATAAATGTATACTCTCTGACGAATATTTAGTGGGTTGTACCAGATAAAAATTCAGACCAAGACAAAATTAGTGACTAGAGAGGTGGTTTCATGGCCAGGTCTGTTTCAGACATCTTTTTCTAAAAAAGCTATGTATGCTGCCTTTGCCTCTGAAAGAATGAGTGAACTCTGCTGAACTGAATGGTATTTTTGCCACTGCTCTGAATGTTTTGACAGGAAGATCTATATTTTGACTATGCTTGAATGATCTTTCACTCTTGTATGAAAAAATTTCTGTCTATCTTTTTGATACTTAGTTTTCTCAGACTGTTTAAGCGATGTGACTCCATTGGTTGTGGCTGGGATAAAGTTAAATTCCTTCAGAGCAGTTTGTATGGTGCTGTGTTTTGGGTGTGCTCACACAGTCACTTCTGTTTCTCAAACTGTCCCACCAGCAGTGGAGGAGGCAGGGAGTGCAGAAGTTGAGAGAGGACACACCCAGGACAGCAAACCCCATATGACCCATATTGTATAAGTGTTGTTACTGGGGCATGTTGGATTGGCCAGGGTCTCACAAACAGGATGGGACTCTGTCTAGCTGCAGACTTAGGATTTATTATCTGTCTGTATCATAAAAGCAATAAGCAAGAGACACAGAAAAACAACAAAATCCATGCAAAGCTAGATCAGAGACAAGGGCTCAGCTGATGTGGAGCCTTTTTCTCAACCAATAGTTAATAAGACGAAGTTTAGAGTCATATTAGTCTAGCAAGTCAGAGAAAGACCCACATGGGTTTAGAATTAACAGTAAGACTTCTGTAAACCCAAAAAACAATACACAATAATTGATTATTTAAGATTGGAACTTTTTCTATCTTTGCAAAGCACATATCTAACACCTTTTACATCCTGAACCATCAGTCCTTGTTCTTCTTCCTTATGATAGATATAAATATATTAACTTGTTTCCCAGTTTCTTATCTTCTACAGGAAAGTTCTGAGATTCCCAGCCTTTCTCAGCCTTTCATTTACCTTCTGTGGTCGTCTTGCTTTTTAGATTCCCACAGTTCCCCCTCTCTTTTTCAGCCATAAAGAAATCACCTTTGACTTGTTTCTTATTTGCTACTTTGCATTATAAATCTTCACTACTATATATATTTCTTACTCTAATAAAACAATGTTATAAACTTTCTGCATAAAGGCACTTTTTAAACTCGCTTTAAGCTATATAATTTTAAGTCAAAGCATTATCAATGCTGTGTAAAACCAGGTTTAGTATATGTCTGAGGTTTTGACAAATCTGGATCTTTCCAAGGTCTTAATTCAAAGACTAAATTTGTGAGTTACTCTAATTCAATTGCCTTGGTGAGATTTTGTGAACTTCCTGCAATTTCTGTTTTTGCATTTTTCCCTTGGACACTGAAGACTTCTTTGACAAGTCTGTTCATCATTTTTCATGTCCAGTGAAATGCACAAGGTGTTATCATCAATATCAGTACCACAAAGATTCCACTGAACCTGCAGAGTTGCCTCAGCCAAGGAGCCAAGCCCTTGCTTTTTAGATTCCCACAGGGTCACAAGGGGAAGAAGGAAGAGGGGGAGAAATGAGGAGGAAGATGTGATCTTGGGAGTGATGGTGTTTGTATTCCCAAATTACTGTTAAATGTGATGGAGCCCTGCTTTTCGGGGAATGGCTGAACAGCTGCCTGACCTTGGGAAGTGGTGAACAAATGACTTGTTTTGCTTTGCTTGCATTCTTCTGTACCTTTTAAACTGTCCTTATCTCAACCCATGTGTTCCTGCATTTTTATCTTTCTGATTCTCTCTGCTCATCCCACAGTGAGGGAGTTAGCAAGGGATTAGGTAGTGTTTTGCTGCCTGCTGTGGTTAAACCGTGGCAGAGGCAAATTCTTTAAATGAGTGTGACTGATTTGCACTGTCAGTGCTTTAAATATGGAAAAAAACCTAAAAAAATCTTTAGAAGTTTCCCACGGACTTCTGCCCAGCAAAGCCAACCAGGACCCAAATGTGAGCCAATGCATTCTAGAGGGTTTCATCTTCTTTTCACATGTAAATTCTTTTCAAGAGAGCAGGTGATAAGGTCTAGCACAAATATTACTTTTTTTTTAAATTCAGCCTTTATTCTAATACAGTAGATGTAGTATACCCCAGCAATGCATGAAAATGGAGCAGAATTTTTGAGTGAGGACTTAAGTGTCTATGCTAGACCATACATGCAATAACGTACCTGTTTTCTTACTGCCCTTCATGTCAGTTGGATAGGCAAAAAAGCTCTATATTGTCTGCTGACATTTTTATAGGATGTTATATTGGATGACTGTGGGAACTATGTTATGACATTGTATTATCTTCTGAAAGTGGTACTATTATGTCAAGGTAGCTTACTTTGTAGACTGTACACATTCCCTGGTGGTTAGAAAGCTAATGATTTAAAGATAATTTTATGTTTTAAAAGAGACTTCTGTGGCTGCCATCAGGATTATAGCAGAAGACTTCTTGTCATCTGATCTTGTCTGGGACCTTTGTTGAAAGGCCTTAGATTACTAAATCATGGTTTTGTCAAAGGAACTGAGTACCTAACCGTATTTGTTCGATGTCTTGTTTGAAAATGGTTCATTTTTAATGATTTGAAAAAGGAGGCATGTGAATCTGTAGTTAAAACGTACTAGAGTGGCCCACTCTGAATGTTGTAAGGTGCAGTTAGCTGTAGAATGTAGTTTGTAACTACCCATCTACAAATAGCAGGCTAAACGTAAAGTGTTCCAGCTACTGCTGTTGCTAGTTCTGGAAGATGCTCAGTAGGCAGCCTGCAGTTTTTTATTAGAAATCACTTCATCTTTGGTATGCTAATCTTCGTGTCTTCAGAATAACTACACTAAAAACATACAACAGGCATTGTATTAAGACCAGATGACGATTGCTTTGCTTGCTTTTATCCCCATTTTGATGCCTTGAGAAGGCTGACCTGGAACAGAGACTTGACAGAGCTAAGAGAATAAAGTAGGCATTTATTAAAAGGCCTTTAAGGATACACCTTGGGCAGGACAAGAACCTGGCCAGGCCTGCACGCAAGACGGACCCAAATAGTCACAAAATGGATGACCAGTCATGAGGTTTCACACTTTTATAGGTTTTGGTACATTTGCATATTTGGGTTAATTGTCCAGTTACAGCTTCAGGTTACGAATTTCCATCTTCCTTGTTCTTTCTCCTCAGCCCTCCATTGTTTATGCTTTTTTTGGGCCTGAAACTTGTAATGATTGTCCTTGGTCTCAGGCTGGGAAAGGATTGTGTTTTCTACATACCCTGTGAAGAGAGCTGACTAACAATTAATATGAGCTCAGAGCTACACGCCTGGGCAGCACAGAATCTGAAAAGCATGAAAACATAAGGCATCAATCTGTACTACCTCTGCTTTCAGCTTTTGGGAGCCTGAGAGTATTTCACCTGTTTGGGGAAAAAAACCCCACAAAACACCCATGCTATAATTCAATTTTTGTGCTAGTCTGTGAGTGCCTTCTAATTGGGCTCATTCCAGGGTGCAAAAGTAGCTTTTGATGTGTTTGATAGTACCTGGGAAGAGAAAGAAGGTGACAATCTCATCTGCTGTGAGTATGAAAAATAAAGGTTAAGAGTATGGCGTACCCATATGTGCGTGTTTTCAGATTCATGGCTGCCACCTGGAAGATGTAAACCTGGTCATGACATTTTCTTGAGAGATGGATCTGAGGTCTGTAGGAAGATTGTGCTGATGTTTCTTACTTTTTTTTCCCTGGCCCAAGAGACAGAACTGAGTTTTGGCTCAGAACAACGTGAGCATTGTGCTCTGTCTTCCAAAGCACGTTGGTATGGCTGAAATGAGGTGGTGACATTGCTGCTCCCCATTCTGTTTAAAGTTGTTTGGCAGTATCTTGAGAGTCCAGCTGGCTGCAGAGATGGGAAGAACTCACAGGCATTACTTTACTAGTTTACCCCATCTTCTCCTATTCTGTCTTCTTCCCCTGATGCAGTAAGTTTTCCTCTAGGCATTCCAAAGGTTTAAATTCTACTTCCATAAGTTAGAAAGTTAGTAGTAAAAGTTTTGAAGGATTACCCTGGAAATGTCACTTTTCTGCTTGAGAAACCTTGTTTTTGGAATATCTAATTCTGGTGTGTAGTAGGAGGATTTATGCTTGCTGACAGAGCTAACAGCTGAGGCATGGCAAAACACATTTACTTAAAATTTCAGCTTTTTTTTTTCTAGGTAAAGAAAAGAAATAGTATGAGTAAATCAAGTGAGGAATGTTTATGAATTAGATGTTATATAAAGAAATGAATTTCTTACTCAGCAGTCTGAATTGCTGCAAATGTTGCTATATTAGAACTGAATGTCATGGATGCCCTTGTCAATACTAGATCTTTGGTATAAATACTATTTCTTGCATATATGCTGGGAACATGGTGGACCCTTCAAAAGAATTGAACTAATCTGTAAGCAAGCATGGTCTTTAAAGATTGCATATAGTGGTGTAGGCTATTCTTCTTAAAGGAAATTAAGCAAATAACAGTTACCTTCCTCTAGAATGCTAAATGTGAACTAGTATTTTCTTATTCATTTGCTTTCTGCTTCATGAATACTTATGCTGTCTTTGCCATGTGTCTTGTGATTATTGATTCTATTAGTCTTCCTGATTAACTCAAAAGGCATCAACACCTCCAGTCTTAGCCAGCCCTCTTCCAGGAGAAAGCCCTGGGAAGGTTATGGACCAGGTTATTTGTTGGACAGAGCCTTATCACTTCTTTACTGGTTATATAAACTCTGGGTGCACCACCATTGCAACTGCAATGTCATTTGGTGCTTTTCAGAAGTCCTTAGTACTGCAAGTGAATCAATAATAGCAGTCCTTGCTGGCCTTGGGAGGGATTTCAACAAAGGGGTTCACAGTAAATGGACTAATGGTGAAGTTTAGCTGGTCCTCTACTTGTCACTTAAAATTGCCAGTGAAGGAAGAAGTAAATTTTCAGTGGGAGATTTAAAATGGACACAATATTTTTCATTAGAAGGAAAAAATTCTTTACCGTTTCATTCGATTGTGTCTAAATGTAAGAAAATGGGTAGTTGATCAGTTCTGCTGGGGTTTTTTGTTCATTTTCTTCTAAATAAAATGTTAAGCAATAAAAATGTAATACCGCTTATCTCAATATTATTTCTTTTCCTCAAACTTGTTTCTGTGCATCCTCAGTTTCTGAGTTCTCATTCCCCAAATTCAGTGTTACTGCTCAAATTGTTGGTTGTGTTTCATGGAATCAATAACTCATTATTCTTCTCTTTAAGTGTACCTATGTCTTACTGAGAGATCAATTTTTCAAGTATGAAATCCATATAGTAAGGATCATTGGTGTGTTAAATGTCTCAGGTTGGTGGGAAAGATTTTGAGAAGAAAAATATAATTTCCAGTGTGGGAATATGCTTGGACAGAGCCATTCCTGAATGATTAAATAGAATGTTTTTATTGGTCTGATTATGATCAAACATAAGAAATCCTCTGATGTCCTGTTGTTTTTCTTTTGAAGTGGATCATATTGAAACTTGATTGTGGGGGAAAAAATGAGCTAAGCTCATTCTTCTGGGGTTAAAAAGACTATCTCAAGTTTCCTTACTTATTGCTACACTATGTTGGTACTGTCTTCCATTTATGCTAATTTGTTGGCAAGATGATGCGTGAACACTTGACAAAGTCAACTTGGAAAATCTTCATTGAAATAACAGCTTAATTCAGGAAGGAGAGATGGAATAATAAGCCACTCTAAGGAAATTTATATTTAACTGCCACCTCTGTAGCTAAGTTTTTTGTAACACGTGGAACAGTGGTTTTCAGCTTCTCCTAATTTGTGACCCTTTATGTACTTTTTTTTTTTTAATGATGATGATGATGATAAAGTTGATGAGTCTGAAAGCAATTTTTTGGTGTGTGACTCTCACCTGAATGGCTGTATGCTGGGACGTGGTTAAGGGGGAAGGAATGTTGTGACAGCACATCTTTGCAGTTGTGATTTACAGTTGTCTGTGAGTACATGACCAGTGGTCTTAGGAAAATAAAAGTCATGTAGGGCCGATCAGTTTTTAAGAGAAAGCAAATGAATATGAGAAATAAAAATCAGAATGTTATTAGCGAGACTTTAAAAATAATTAAATGTGCATTCCAGTTTTGAGATTAGAGGCAGAAATACTGATTTGCCTGTTATTCCAGTGGTGATCGTGCTATCCTTTTGGGAAAGACCAACACTTACAAATTATATGGGTTATGTGGGAAACCAGAGAGAGAATGTAAATAATTTGTAGATAGTGTTTGTGACTTTTACCTTTTTTCAGACTCAATTCTACTCATAGGTAGAACTGTTGGAGAGGTTTCAGTCAATTGGCAAAACTTACTTAAACAAAAAATCCTCCTTTTTTTTTTCTTCCTGTTTTTCATGTTACTATGTGCCATTATTTCTTTGACTTCTGTAGGAGGAGAATGTAGTATTTAAGTAAGGTGGCTCTATGGAAAGCTTGGATATGTTTCTTGCTTTCTCAGTGTGGTATGAAATAGTTGACTGGCACTTCAATATCTAATTACTCTGTTCTACTGCCTCCAAAGAACAAAGCTTGTCTTGTTTTCTTGTTTTAGAAAGAACAGTTTGTGTCTTAGGACTTTAACCTAAAAGACCTAAGGCTGTACAACTCTGGAGGGTTAATTGGAAGCATTGTCTTGAGTCACTGGTACTTTGGGATTTTCTCGTCATTGCAGCATTTGAATTTAAAGTTGTGGAGTTTGTTTGTTGTTTACTGCCTAGGCTGTGCCCCCTTAAGCCAGCTAAATTATTTCCTTTTGTGTGCATTTCCAAGTTGTTTGTACAGTGTGCTCTATATCTTCTGTACGGTTTAGCTGAGAAGGTGCTTTAAAGGACTGGCTTGTATGACATTTTACAACTGATCAGTTTCTGTGTTTTGTCAAGACAGATTGGGATGAATTCAATGATTTTACTCAGTGAATAATCCTATGTCATGAGACAGATAGCCTTTCCAACAGCTATGCCTTGATTTAAGTGTGTACTGTTACTGGTAGATATCTCCAACATGATCTGCACAAGTCACTGTCAGGCTCTGGTTTAGTTAGTGTTGGGATATTTTTTTGTCATTCTCTGTGCTGTTTTTGTTATGTTGTCATTTTGTCTCTTGCAGAAAAGAGGGATGCTACACTGTCTTACTAATGAGAATGAACAAACATTCATTCTGAAAATTCCTAAGACTTTTGGGATTTTCAAGTGTTGTTTTTACACAACTTGCTACTACAGTGCTCCTAAATAACAACAAACGAACAAATTTGTGAATTACAAAATAAAAATGCCAGGTAATGTTAGGTTGCTTGGAACCCTGTTCCAAGGTCCATGGCTTTGTTGGATGGCTTGCACTGACTCTTCCAAACAGCTGTAGCTTAGTTGTCTTCTGCAAAGACAGGTATTGAAAGATCTTAAGGGAAAAGGGGCTGTTTACTTATAATATGTACTTCCTGTCATATGCATCCAGGCAATTTTCTTTTCCATTCACCAGTGCTTCTCTATTCCTTTATATCCATGGATTTTTTTTTTTAGAACAACAGCTGCTTGTATTGTACCAGAGCTGCCAAAAGTCTCAGTTACACACTCCAGTGTAACACAGATATTTCAAGAAAGCTTATTCAGAAGTGCTGTAATCTATTTCAGCCTACAATCTGAACATCTTTGTATCTTTGCGCTAGTCCATCATTGAATACATTTAGAGTATGTAATCTGTGAGTGTGTTGGACCTTGAAGTTTCACACAGCTTCTTCTTTCCCTGATTTCAATGATATCTACTTACCTTAAATATTTCAACCCAGAGACATGATCCTGAATCCTGTTTTAACATCATAAAGTTTGCCATCTGAACAGTGTTCAAAAACACCAAAAATTACTTGGATTGGTTACTCTGCTGCTAGAAAGGGAGAGTAGAGCAGTTCTCCCTTACGAATTTTGTTTGTATCCAAGAGCTGGGGGATGTAAGGAATAAGTGAGCTCATGCTAGGGAGAGCAGTGACCATTATGATGAAGAGAAAGAAGAAATTTCTGCCTTTCTTTGGGGAAAGCTTGTTGCAGAATTGTCTGTGGGAAGCACTGGTCTCTGTCCCCCTGCAGAATTGGTATCAGTAAAGCATTGGAAAAAATCTCTCCTCAAGGTAGTAATTGACTGCAAGTATGGCACTGCTCCAACTACCTCTGTGACAGGCACAGCAAATAAATTGTATCCCCTTGTCAGTGGCAGTAAGTGAGCTCTCAGGATCATGAGAGAGTTTGACAGAAGGAAGATTTCTCCTTTTTCTTTGCAGGATATAATTGTTCCAAACAGATGTAAGCGTTAGCCCCCGCTCTAAAGCAGGGCACCAGAATTAGGGTGAAGCTAGGAAGTAAGGATAAAATTCATGTCAGAGCATTTACAGAGGAGGGTGAATTTGCTATCTAAGCTCAACTGAGTCCCAGGGGCTGCCTCTGTGCCCTGCCCTGATATGCAGTAGGGGGGTGCAGGGCATCACTGCTACTCCAGCAAGTTCAGTTCAGAAAGAAACTCTCACATCAGGATGGGTCAGGATTGTCCAGGAGAAGTGAACAGAAATTCTCGGAGAATTTTTCATTCTGCACAGCCCAAGAACAGGACTTGTTCTCCTTGGTATATCTTGCACTGAGCATTTTAAATCTAGCTGTCAAAGTAGAATGCTTTTTAGGGCATGTTTTAAGTAAAAAACTTTTAGGTTCAATGATTGCCTGGCAAACATAGAAACTTCAGCCTTTTCTGAAGGTTTTCCTTGAAATTTGAGGATATTTTCAGTAATGTATCCTTGTTTCCTATAATTCAGGGACAACAATGCATCCATTTTTTCTTCGGGTGTGGCAGTTTGTTTTTCTTCCTATGTGGTTTTTTTTTTTCCTTCTTCAAGAAATAAAATTGTTTGCATGGTGAAAAATCATAGATACATAACATAGCTTGGGTTGGAAGGGAAATTAGCGATCACTGAGTTCAAACCCCCCTGCCACGGGCAGAGATGCCTCCCACCTACAGCAAGTTACTCAGGGCTGTTTCCATCTTGGCCTTGAACACTTCCAGGGATGGGGCATCCATGGCTTCTCTTGGCAGCCTGTTCCAGTACCCTCACACTACCATTTGAGTGGTGATTCAGAGCTAAACTGGACTACTCCTCGGGTAATATTAATGTTTATGTTTTTGAATTTATTAGCCTGTGTTCATAAGTTCAGCTTGTGTTCTCTAACTACCAGTATGATTTTCTTTAAAGTATTCTTCCCAGTGCTGCAGCTGGATCTAAAAACCCTTTAAAGAGCATTCAAAGCAGCCTTTTAAGTAACTGTAACTCATTGTATTTGATCACTTTTTTGTCATGAGACATTATTCTGAGGAGTGTAGAAGTAGTTCTTCCAGGTAGCTCTCCTGAGGACCAGTCCTGTCTCTTGCTGATTTAGGCTGTTTGAGCAATGTTTTTTTCTGTATTGCAGGTATTCTGTGTTTAGGCAAACAGAAAATACATGTGTATTTACTCTTTAAATTAAAAAATTTACCTCTTAAGTGTTTAAACAAATCTAATGGACTTTAGCCATCTCACAAAGACTGGAGTAAGTTTTTGCTACTTGGTAATGGGACAACTCAGATTTTTGAGTTTTGAGGGGGTTTTTTTCCCGTTTGTAGTAGACCACAATTATTTGTTTAAATGTGGTGTTTGTTTTAACCAATTTGCTTTGAAAGCTTTGGGCAAAAGCATGGTGACAAAGGGGAGAAGAGAACATAGGAGTGGATACCTAATATGCAAATATGCTGAAGCCCAGTATTTCTTATAGACTAGAACAACACTGTGTTATCTGACCAAAATGTCTCTGAAAATTTATAACTGTTCCACCAATAGTTGAGAAAACCTTGTTAGATATTTCAGTTCACTGAACACTTGAAAGCATAGGGCGAGGCTTACACTTTGTAACTTGATGATGTTGGAGCCAAGAAATTAAAGTGTGTCGACATTTCCATTATTATTTTGTAATTCGCTAATCCCCACAAAAAATTGACTGTACAATTTAGGCTCTTGGAGATACTTCTGAAGAGAAGTGTGTCAGTTTTCAAAAGATGTGATTGCCCAGATTGCAAGTATTTTAAAATCCAGTGCCTCTGGAAATGCAAGTCCTTTTTGGATAAAATAAATGGATTATCAGGGAGTATTATCAACCTGCTGCTTTTATTTTTAGAAAACATGATGTTTGCTTCTAGCAATGTGCAGTTATGGGCTCAGTACTAATAAATTTTTGCTATTATATATAAGGAAGGGTATTTGGTTTAGGGACAAATAGATTTCATCAGATTCCTGCCTTTTTCTTTTGTCAGGTCTGTGCTATCCAAGGGGAAGACTTTGGGGATGCACTTGCCAAAACATGACTGCAGATGCTTCTGCAAATTAGGTTTTCCCAAAGTAATGTAACAGCATGAACCTGCTCATAAAAGTATTGCAGGAAAAAAATAGTAGAACTTTATTCAAGTATGTGTGCCAATAACATGTGCCATAAAAGATGATAATTTTGACTTTATATTGACATAAATCACTTATGGGTGAGCAGCACTTTTTCTGAAAGTGGCATCATAAGAGTAGGCAATAACTGATTGGAAAGGTCATTTGGTAAACCAAGAACTTCAGGCATCTGTTTATTATCAACATTCTTCTTTCCTGTCTCAAACAGAAAACAATTTTCTTTCTGTCACTCTTAAATCTCCATATAAATTGCTAAGGGTAGCCAAATACGTTGGCTTCAGGACCTGAGGGTATTCCTTCCCCTTTTCTCTACAGTTTCCAGATCCTGTAAGGCAGATCATGTGCTTCCAGTTGGTGCACCCACAAAATACAAACACAAATTTTTGTACAGGGATTGAAACAGAAAGGGAAAAAACACTTTTGGGGACATCCCCAGAAAATATGAACAAATCTACTGGCCTCCCCTGATTCTTCTCTTTAGGTAGTTTGGTTTAACATGTGCTCATGGAACACACACATCCACACGTGTATTCTCACTCAGCTCATTAAACTGGCATTATTAATGAGTTTATCTGGGCACTGCTGATCTTGGAAGAGCTGTTTCCCAAAAGATCTCCTACTTTTCCCTCAGTTGGCAACTGAATTTTGGGTATTTCTTGCACAGCTTCCCCTTGGATCATCTGTGAAAGCCATCCATCTCTTAATGTGCTTTCAGGAACACGTAAGCTGCTTGATGTTATCCATTTATGTCTACCAATTTCTTATGTCACCTCAAGAAGTTTCCTGTATTAGGTAACTAAGTTACCTAACTTAATTGGCTCAGGTAACATTTGAGAGAGGGACTAGTATTCTGCCTCTAACCTTAACAAGTTTTTTTCCCTTTGTTTTGTGCCCACTTCTATGTATGATACTAAATGTTTTGGCTTAATTCCAGGCAATTCTTGAGGAAGATCTCCCGTGTAAGGCTATCTGATCTGAACTGTAATATACCAAGTAAATACCATCTGCATGTTGTGGTTTAGGAATGGTACCCCTTAATCCAGTGCTCCCATGAAGAGTGTCCTAAGGCACACATTGCTCCCTTATGGCACCTCATCCCTGCCTTCCCCTTCTCCTTCCCACTGCAGCAGGATGGACTTGGAAATTGGAGGCACAGAAGGTGAGGATTACAGTTTGAGAGAACACAACTTTGCTGGAAACGGCAATGAGATGAGGAAAGTAACAGGATTAGCCACAATATTAATAACAAAAGTGTACAAAAGAGAGGGTAACTCTAACTCACATGCAAAAATGCTCACCATGGACCCTGAGACAGTGAACAACATTAGACAGCTTCATGACTACCCTGTGCTTCCTGGCATGAGGCATCCACAACTTCTCTGGGCAACCTGTTCCAGTGTCTTACTACTCCGACTAAAGAATTTTTCCCAATATCAAATCTAAACCTGCTCTTTTCCAGTTTGAAACCTGTCCCCCCTTTTCCTGTCATTTCATGTCCTTGTAAACAGTTCCTCTTCATCTTTCTTGGAGGATCCCTTTAGGTACTGGAAGGGTGCAATTAGGTCACCTCAAAGCCTTCACTTCTCCAGGCTGGACTCAATTCTCTCACCTTGTAGGACAGGTGCTTCATCCCTCTAAGCAACTTGGTGGCCTCTGCTGCACCTGCTCCAGCAGTTTCAGGTCCTTCCTGTATTGGGACTCCAGAGCTGGATACAGCACTGCAGTGGGGTCTCACAAGAGTGGAGAAGAGGGGCAGAATCCCGTCCCTCCCCTGCTGGCCTTGCTACTTTGGGTGCAGCCCAGGACATGTTTGGCTTTCTAGGCTGTGAGTGCCCGTGGCTGGGTCATGTCCAGCCTCTCATCCACCAGCACCCCCCAGTCCTTCTGGGCAGGGCTGCTCTCCATCTGCTCAATCCCCAGCCTGTGTTGGTACGGGGGTTGCACTGACCCAGGTGCAGCACCTTGAACTTGGTGTGGTTAAACCACGTGAGATACCTATTAGCCCAATTTTGGAGCTTGTCCAGATCCTTCTGGATGTCATGCCATCCTACAGGAGTGACAACCAAACCTCTCAGCTTCCTGTCATCTCCAGATTTTCTGGGTGTGCACTCAATCTCTTTGTCCATGTTATTAAGGAAGTTATTAAATAGTATTGGTCTCAATACAGACCCCTGAGGGACACCATTTGTTAGTGTTATCCATTGGGACTCTGAGCACTACCCTCTGGATGTGACTGTCCAGCCATTTCCTTCTCCATCTCCATAAAAGTCCATCCATCAAACCCATTTCTCACTGGTTTAGGGAGAGGGATGTTGTGAGGGACCGTGTCAAATGGCTTTACAGAAGTTCAGATAAATAAATGACACCTGTCGCTCTTCCCTAGTCTGTGGATGCCGTCACTCATAGAAAGCCACTGGACTGGTCAGGCAGGACTTGCCCTTGGTGAAGCTGTGCTGGCTTCTGAACAGCAGCATTGGAACAGAAGTTTACTTTTGGAAGTCTAGATTTCAGGAGAATTATTTATTATGCTGAGAAATCCAGGTGATTCTAAAACAAATGCCATTTAGGCCCTAACATTGTTCTGTTTCATATATCACAAAGTTTGACTAAGCAGAACACAAACTAAGAAAATTAGTATCAGAGGAAATCATGGAATTTCTGATACTTCTCTTTTGGTTGTGAAGGGAAGGCTGAGGAAGGAAGATTGAGAGAGAACAATTGGAGTAAATACTCAAAAAACCAGTATTTTGCTTAAAAATAGTACATAATTATGTATTTATTCTAAAAATATGAAAAATCTACATGACATTGAGTAAGTAAGCAAATTTCTTTCAACAGATGTGAGGATGCTCTTCATCTTAATTGTGTAGCATTGTAGCATAATATTGCTTGGCATTCAGTATCTTCCTGCAATTATTATTGAGATTTGTACTTCCTTGCCTGTTTAGAGAAATTTTGTAGTTTATTTGTAAAACTTACTTATATTCTCGAGATCTTTTTAATGGCCTTACATATCTTCATATAGGCTTTATGTACCGTATGACAGAGACTGCTTCTGAAGATCCAATTTTCCTTTCTTTTTTAGTGTTTTCTATTTTTAAATTCTGGATCTTGAAAATCCCCACTGATGTATTAGTGGGCACATGACTATTGCACCAAAAAAAAAAGTGTGATGTAGAAATGTTAGCCTGATGGAGAACACACCACTTCCTCAGATTTTAAAAAGAGCATTTATTTTTCAACTTGTCAATGCGACTCCACAGATATCTATTCTGGAGCAGCTGCTTTCTGTCTCTGTCATCTACTTCCCTAAACTCACGTGTCTGAAACTACCAGAGAGGTAAAGGAAGATAATACTGTTTCAAACATCTTTCCAGCAGCAAAGAGGGATGAGTCAAAACCTTCTCTGAGGCTTGGCTTTAATCTGGAGTTGCTTAACTTCCTTTAGCTAGTTTTTGTTGAGGTTGGAGGTGGAATAATTACACAACTATTGTCAGTGAACTTAAGTTAGCCTTGACTCGGTTTCTAGCACAAATAGCTCCTTCATAGGCCATTTCCTTTCAAATTATTCATTTACAGAAAAACAACAATCAGTATGGGGGTTTTTTCACTCTTAATGAGGTAAATAAAGATACGTGCATGCATTTTGTCACTAATTATATGTTTCTAGGACTGTAGTTTTCAACATTTTAATTACTTCCATTCAAATATAACAGTTTTTTTAAGTTTTTACTTCCACTTTGCAGTCTTTTTTGGAATCTTGTCGACTTGGGAGTGTTGGGTACATGATATAATAATGAAAATTCTTTTAATATTAAATAGGTATATATGGTAAAACTTAGTACTTCCTTCATGTAGCTTCTACTGTCTACTTCTAAGACATAAAGTGCAACATGGAACTGTGGATTTGCAAAAGAATTTTTTTTCTAGTATGTAAGTCCAAGTTAGTTTTGGCATTGATTAAACAGACTATCTAGAAACTCTAAACCTTTTTTTTTAAGATACTCCATATCTATGTTTTTATGTTACAAGAGGTTAGGGAAGATCCAGAAATAAAGAACATATGTTTTTGAGAAATATGTCACTTTTCATAACATGAACAAGACTTTATTTTTATAGGCTGGAGAAAATTTCTGCCGCGAGGAGGGATAAATAATGAATTTAAATGGCTCTAAGAATATTTAGATGTAAGGATCCAGTACACAACCTTTAATCTCCATCAAGTCAATGCAAACTGACCACTAAAAAGTGCCAAGTTCCTATGGGACAGAGATGAAATGCTGCTATATGAACATGTTATTTAATTCAGTGGGAAAATTTCAATCTTCCTCATTCCAGAGGGACCACTCTACTTCTCAGTGGTCATGAATGTATAATACATGGGAAAATTCATATTCATTATTTAGTAAAAGGATGTTCATTGCATTATGGGGAAATCTGAGTTAGATCTGTTTGTGGATCAAGATAGGCATATTCTTGATAATTTTTTTCAGGACATATATTTTTGAGAAAGCAACCCATTAAAGCAGCCGTTCTGTAGTACTGCAGAATGTAAGTGTATTTGTGGAAATGCAGACATTAATAAATGAAGGTGTCCATTTGCACTTTTAAGTAGGTGTGGTGGATGGTCCCTGGCTGGGTACCAGGTGCCCACCAAAGCTGCTTTCTGTCTCCCTTCCTCAGCTGGACAGCAAAGAGAAATTATGATCAAGGACCCATGGGTTGAGACAAGGACGAGGAGAGATCAATCACCTGTAACCATCATGAGCAAAACAGACTTGACTTGGGCAGATTAGTTTAATTTATTGCCAATCAAATTGGAGTAGGGTAATGAGAAATAAACACCTTCACCCCACCCCTCCCTTCTTCTGGGCTAAGCTTCAGTCTTGATTTTCTCCACCTCTTCCCCCTCAGGGATGCAGAGGGATGGGGAATGGGCCTCATGATGTGTTGTCTCTAGGTCCTAGTGGACAGGAAGCTGACTCCATAATGCTCTTTTGTGGCAAAGAGGGGCAGAAGCAGTCAGGGGAGGTGATCCTTCCCACCTCTTCAGCCTGAGAAGCCTCGGGGAGGAATTTACATGTATGAGTGGGAGGGAATGAAGATGGAGGTAGTCTCTTTTCAGCAATGCTGGTGATAGGGATGAGAGGCAATGGGCAAAAATTCACATATACAAAGTTCCATGTGAACACAAGAGTATCCTGTTCTGCTCTGAGGGGAGCCAAGCAGAGCAACAGCTCATGCAGAGAGGTTCTGGAGTCTCCCTCATCTTGGACACT
Organism: Cisticola juncidis; assembly: GCA_013400215.1. Lineage (NCBI taxonomy): Eukaryota > Metazoa > Chordata > Aves > Passeriformes > Cisticolidae > Cisticola > Cisticola juncidis. The sequence goes on from VXBR01010365.1 coordinate 2,056,869, forward strand.
CTCAGAAGTCAGTTGAACAAAGATTAGGACAATGTACCCCAGCTGACTCCCCTTGAGCAGGGGTTAAAGGACTGGACAATTTTGAGAGGTAACTTTCTAGCCTCAATGATTCAGTGATTTTGATATCCCTGATCATAGCCATCACAACTAGTTTTATTTATTTTTACCTAGAGCATCTTAAAGTAGTTCAGCTGACACATGAATTTAAAAGCTTTTTTTTTCACTCGAGAAAGATTTTATTATTAAGCAACAGAACTCATGTGGAATGTGCAGACTAATTCACAAGAGAAAGGCTTTTTTTTTTCTGTTGTATGCAGAGTTCTGAAAATGTAAACGATTTCTACAGTCTTTTCTTTGTAGGGCTTCAGTAGAGATGTTTCATCTGCTAGAGTAAGCTATCTAGAAAAATTAAGGCGCATTCATTCTCTGAATTTGTTATAATATTTACATGTCAAAATGTAGATTGGGTACCAGCATGAAAAATACATGGAGTAGCTTGAAGATTTTCCTGGTTTTCATGCTTTCTTGCATGAAAAAAGAAAGAAAAAGAAATTAGATGATGATGCCTCATATTCCTTCTTAAGAGGAAACAACATGAAGCAAAAAATTTGCGAAGTGCAAAGATGGGGAGTTGATCTTATTTCTTCTCCATTCTGAAGTCATAGGTTTAATTTATTGGAAAGGATAGGATAGGCAAGGACAAGTGGATTTAAGCCAAAATTTAGAAATTTTGGTTAATCATAGCTTAGCATTTCAAAAGATCCTGGAGACTTCCACTTATTCATTGTGTAGATTGGTGTCAAAGAGGTGATTCCAAATAACCAGTGCCAGCCACCGTGAAGGCAGATGTCATCAGTAAGGTTCTTTAAGATGTGTCTCTTGTATCTCTTGATACAAGTGGCTTTTAAAATTAACAGATATGGCCACTTTGGCATATGTACAAGAGGAGCTGATGAAGTAGTGAAACTGTAGATGTAAGCTTTAAGAACAGCATCAATCATTTACAGCCTCCAGATCTGCCACTGAGGAAGAGATAAAAGTTTTTTTCCTTTTTGAATACAGAGACTCACACTTTCATATCCTTATTTCCAGCAGCCCACAACTCTGTGCTGTTGACTTCTTGTGAGGCAGCAAGAAAATACCTTCAACTGGAGATTACTCAAAAAGCTGGATGTTAGTTTTCAAGGTGACAGATATTTCAAGTGCTGAAGAGAGAGTAGATGTTCTCAGAGGAGAAACATAAATCACAGGATACTACTGTTTTAAAAGGACGAAAATAAACTAGAATATTTCCTGGGAAATGCATTGGTCAAGAAGGACCTATTGGTCAAGCATCCACCTTATTTTCTAAGATTTAGAGTAATTAAAATGAACATAGACAACAAATAAAAACTTTTCCAGTTGTGTTTCAGTTTTAGGTCACTGTATTGTAGGTATGTGAGTCGTAAGCAGTGTGTCTTGGACCCAATTACCAATTAATTGGCAATAAAAGTAGCCACAGGGTGACAGAGAATTTCTGAGGGAACAAGAGGTTTTTCTGAAAAAATAAGCACCTAGTGAGAAACACACGAGGAATGTGGTACGTCATTACTGTTACTGCACTTAATATTGATGTTTAAATTAATTGTATTAATAGCTAAACTGTGTGGCACTTATTACAGGGTCTAATTGTAGTTGAGTTACAATGAATAAGAGCGTTCTTGTAAGTGATTTTTAGCTGAAAGCTTCAAAGTAGACACCTTTACACCATGTAAGTTGATCAACAGGACAGTCACTGCATAGAGGGTAGCGTTAAGTCCCTTCTCTCCAGCTATGTGAAATGAATTATTATACAATAGTGTTTGGCTGCTCTCTCTAAATGGAAATACGTTTCTCAGTATTTGCAGGGTTTAAGCAAAGTGATGAAAATAAATTTTGCATAGAGCTCATACCTTTTCAGAGGCAAAATAAAAAACGAAGAAAACAAAAGAAAAACATAAAGGGATAGGAAAAAAAAAGTCCCAGGGAAATATTTCACTAGCAGATAATCTGCCTGAAATTGTCACAGAAGTTTTCAAGGTAAAATGCATTTACCATTAACATGGTGATTTTTTTTTGCTTTTGTACTCTATAGATACAATAGGCCAAAATCTATTAGCATTAATTGTTGTTTACTTTGTTTTTTGATTGAAGTATGTAGTAACTGTTTTACTGTTGATTTCTGCATATATGACTGTGCAGGTCTTGTCTAGCAAATGAATTTAGGATTACCTTAGTTGCTTGAGGCATGGTCCTAATAACACCAAGGTTGTGAGTTTGATCCCTGTATGGGCCATTCACTTAAGAGTTAAGCTTGATGATCCTCATGGTGAGCCCCTTCCAGCTCAGAAGAGTCTGTGAAAATTGTTCTGGCATGATTATTCTCTATATGTTTTATCTTTCAGGATAGTGTTTTCATAATTGCAAAAAGCTTTATTGATGGTTGTATCCCAGCCAGATCAGACATGTTCTTCTGGATGTGTGCATATCGCGTGTATGCAAAAATACTGTTTTGTATGGTAAATATAGTATTGATTGTTAGACCCCTCAGAATTCCAGGGTTTTATATTTGAGCAGCCTGCTTTTCATGACAAGGCTTTGGTTTTCGGAAATAAGGTGGTATACTTTGTTCAGAATTACACTAGTTCTAAATTTGTTCTCAGAAAAAGCTATAGAATTGGGGAAACAATGGCATTGCCTCAGATGACTTCAGTGCTCCTTTCTACTCTGACATGATGATGACTTTTCTTGTGGTTCGTTGTCTTAAAGAAAACGATATCTTGTCCTTTAAAATTACTGTGATGGTGCAGGTACAGAATTTCTGGAAGTATGTTGTGATGGTTGCAATCTAACATCTTTAGTCTGATTCAGCTTAACTTTTGTTGTCCTGCCTGAAAAGGTGATATTAGTACTTGGCTGCATTTTATTTTAATTTTGAGACATTAAAGGAAACGGAAATAAAAGGTCATTTTAACACACAGCCCTTGAATTGGCGCCATTACAATCATTAGACATAAAGTTCAATATTCTCTGTGTAATGTAGGTAGGAAGAGATAATAGTGAGAAGATATTTCTCCACAAAGCCAAACTGGGTTCTCACATTGCCTATGAACCTTAATATTTCAAGAAAATGTTTCCTTTAAAAAAACCAAAAAAAAAAAATTTGGCTTTTAAGTCAGAAGTATCGAATAAGTTGTTAGCATATTGCTTACATTATTATGTGCTCAATGCTCTTAATGTTTGGTCTTTATGTGTGATTGTGGTAAAACTGAGATATAATTGTGGAGAAGTAAGAAAACCCCTCATTTAAAACAAAGGAAATTTAGCTGAAAAATGGTAAAAAGAAAAAAACTTCTGACACAGCAGAGAAATTTAAAGAGAGTGCACCAGTGTGGTTTTAAAGTAATGATGTAGATCTTGCAAATTGGATCCTGAAATGCAGACATCGTTTGCTCTCTGTTCCTCCACCGGCTTTTGTATGGATTGAATTAAGGTTGTTGCTGAATTTCCTTTGTAGTTCTTACCCATTTGGTAGTGAGAAGTGATGTGTGCAATCTGGGCAGCATACACACTTCAGTGTCTTAGTTTAGCCATAACAGAGTAGAATCTCTTTAATCCCTACCAAGGGGGTCAACAACATACAAATGGACCTAAAGACATTTTATTCATAGCAGAAGGTTTTATGCATGTTGAAGCTGTGTAGAGTAGCTTCAGAAATTTGTCAGCTACCAGTTACAAATTGAGATGATTTTTTGGCTGAGAATGCAGTTCATTTTGACTCAGCGTTAAGTTCATTGGATTCAAACACCTTTGGCTTTGTCTTGCAATCTCCAAGCATCCAGACATTCCTAACGGTGTTAACCCAGCTTCAGTAATGCAGCGTTTATTCTAATAACTAAGACACCTGAAAGTCAGATTTGGTGTTACTGCTTTCAAGACAAGGTGTTTGCTCCTGTGTCTTGTCTTGCAAACAGACTGTCAGGAGGAGAGGTGCCGTGGTATGTAATGGTAGAAGGGTGAGGTGCATGACTTGATCTTCCTGAAGAGAGAGATAAAGATACTGAATCCCCAAGTACAATCTACAGGCACACTTCAGGGTAAAATCTGGAAATGCCATCTAGGGAATTTTTGTAGTTGCTTTCAGAAAACCTATGAAGAGATGGGGTGGAATGTCATGGTTTGGTGTGAAATAGCCTCTCAGATTTATTGTAGCTTTGTAGATGTGCATCAAAATACACATGTAAAGAGCAGTGGTTTCCATACCTGTCTGCATCAGATTATAGAATGCTGAAAGAATGCTGGGCAGTCAATAGTTAGCATCAAGTTACGCAGGAATGAAGGACAAAGGTATTTTGGGATCACAGAGTGTTTTAGCAGTGACTGAGTAGGCACATGACCTTGAGTTAATGCTACAGAAGCCAGCCAGCTACTTCCATTTTCTATAGGCACGTTGCTATCTTCTGTACCACTCTCCCTTGGAAGCAACATAACTAAAGCTAACACATTAAAAAGTCTGATATGGAAACAATATAATTAACAATAGGAAAAAATGTTTATTACATTATTCAGTTTATTTTAATTTGCTGTAGTTTGAAAGCAAAACATCTCAAATAAAATTGAAGGAAGAATGGCATTTACATATCTGTGTCCTGGATTTAAATAAGTTTTCAAGGAACAGGGAAGATACAGGATTTACAACAGACAGTTAATAAAAGGGGATGTAGAGAGAGAAGTTACCAAGTCAGATCAGAAGAAAGGCTGCAAGAGGGAACTTGGTGCAGGTGAGCAGTGAAGTTGCCTATTTACAGCCCCAAAATGTTTTTTTATGAGTACCTCAGTCATACCTTTGGGGATAGGCAGCTATTTTCCCCCTGCCTTGTGAAGCCTATTGGAAGGATGAAGAGGTATGCAGCTGGCTCTGGCTCTCCTCTCTTTAGTGTGTGGAGCACTAGTTCAAGGTGCAGAAGTCTAAACTTTGGTTGTTTTTTTCCTTCTGCCCATGTAAAAATGAATTGGTAGTCTGTGCTCTCTAGCCCTTGGGCTTTATTCTAAATAAAATGCTGGAAAACAAATTAGTTTGGGGAGGAATCTGTGTCTCCTGCTAAAGCTGTGCTGTTTTTCAGCCATGACTTCAAGGCTTTATGGACCAGAGTCAACATGAGATAGGGAACTTCACTTTTTGCCTGCTCATGAGGGACATCCAAGTGCTAGAACAAAACTAAGGACACCAATGTGGCTTCTGTGGCAGGGGTTTTTTGTGGCAAATATAAGGACATCCTGAAATATGACACCCATTTTTACCATCTTCCTTCCTCTGTCAGCCCCCTGCCCTGGACCTCAATATCATAAAACAATACACATTCTGCCAGCTATTGGAAGGAGAAAAGACCAGTATAATTTTATGAAATTTATGGTAAATACCAGTATATTTTTTATGCATTCATTACAGTTTGCATATCAGTAAGTCAAATTATTCATATTCCTGTGGAAGGCATAAGGAAGGTACTTTGCAGGCTTAGACATAATTTTTAACATAAAATTAAGAATGTGCTATCCTTGCGAAGGGAATGCTTTCCTGAGCAATGAGTGTTTCTACTGATGACAAGTCATGTTGCTCAGTGTTAACTTTTACTAATTTCAAATTTAATTTTTATTTTTTTAAACTTCACTTTCTCTTTGTAAACTATGTTTCTAAATAAAAGTTGTAAAAAAAGTGAAGAGGCAAGTATTTAGAAAAGTAGGGAAGGCTTGTATCTGTGGGATGCTGTGGTACGTAATATAGGCTAGATGTAACGTACCAAGCTGAATTTCCAGTTTAAACCAGTTCTACTGATGAGTAACACTGTCAAGCCCCATTTTATCCCTGCCTACAGGAATGGCTCTTCAGAGCTGTTTCTCTTCTCTTAAGTTTTCAGAAATAATTTTTAAATTAACTTCTGACTATTCTACGTTTGAACTGAAAGCTCCCAAGAAACTCTGTGATCTATAGTATTACTTCATTTGCATTTTCCTTTCTCTTTTCTTCCATGCTTCTTTTCTTTCCTCCACCTCTTCCTCCCTTTTCAATCCCTACCAACCTTTAAGTTGCAGATTAGTCTCAAATATTAGTTTTTGATTAGGGCATCTTTTCTTATTGGCACAGTAGAGATTAATAACTGCCTGTTTCTTCAAGAGTACACATTATGTACACTGAGGCAATTTGGAGGCACAGGAATTTTCCCAGCTGTGTCTTACTGTGACTGTTACAGATGGCTATATTCAGCATTTCCTATTGCAATATCATTCATAAATTGAACATTAATTCAATATCAATTATACCCCTTTATTCTCTCCAAATCTAGGATGTGTGTGGGGATTTTTCCAAGTACTTTTGATTTGTTTGGTTTTGAACTGCAAGTATTTCTGCTAGGGACGTTGGATGGCATTTATCTCTGTCTGTATAACTTTGTCCTTTACACATGATGCACGTTTCCTCTGCACTGCCCACACCTAACACAAATCAACTGCATTTTAGGGTGGTATAAGAGAATGAATGAATCAAAAAGTATGTGAAGTAAGTGTTTAAAGGTTAATATCGATTGGAACAAACTATTTTAAAAGAGCTGAACCACAACAATTAATTAATTTGAAAGAATGAGCTTTCCTAACGACATGTCCTAAAAACAAAGCAGTAGATCAATAGGGATCCTAAAATTCAAGTAATGCACTGAAACATCTAAATCACAATTATTTCTACTTTGTGTGCTGAACAGATTGGCAGTGATTGCTGTTGATGAGTAAAAGCCTGCCTCCAAAACCTGATAAGAATTTTGCTTGTGGCATCAAAAGTGGTTGGGATTTTACTGTTTTTTGGATTTAGTACACACCAAAAAAGTTCATTACATGTCTGTCTAGGGAATAGAGAATAAGACACAACTATTCTCCATCCTGGTGTCTGTGATAAAATACTCTCCTTTAATATTTGAAAATTCTGTCCTCCCCCTGTTGCATCATATAAAAAACAGATATTGCAGTCTGAGAGCACTGCATAAAGGATTATTTTGTAATCTCGTCCTCTAAGACTGCTGAAGAGACTTGTTATATGAAATGGAAAGGAGGACTGTTTCTGGGCAGTTTGGCTGAAATGCAAGGGAGTGTAAAGAAATTAAAAAGTAGCCATTATACCAGCTTTCCTTGGCTGTTCTGCACAGATGTTGTAGCAGTTGTTTCCCAGAAACCTCTTTGGACAGTTTTTTCCAGAGACATGAGGCAGCTGTTGGTGGCCCTGTTCACTGACACTGAAATTTGCAAATGGAATCAAGTTGTTAATTCTTTTTGTTGCTTTAAAAAAAGGTGGAAAAAAAGAAACAAGGGTGGGCAGCAAGAAATGGAAAAAAGCCATTGTGCATTTCTTGCCGTTCTTTAGACTGTTACATGATGTTAAGCAATATCTCCAGACAGAGTTTGAACAGAGGCTGAGTTTGTTATTTATGATCAGTACAGGATATTTGAATGTTTAACAATCAATGCTGAATATCAATTTTGTTCAAATTGCACCAAGAATGTTTTTCTTCTTTTCATTCCCAAAATGACTTGTACATCTTTTGTTATTCTGGCAATAAATAATTTTGCTACATTGGGTTGTAATTTGACAGTTGCTCCAATGTAATTTCTTCACTTCTTAGGATGGCACCTTTCCTGGGGATGTAATTTAGTCATTTGTTTTGAATGAGTGAAATTTATTTTTAGCCATGTTTCTGTAGAATATATGTATTGAGGGAGATGAAGACCTCTAATATAAAGCTTGCCATGTAAAAAAAAATCCTATTCAGTCTCTATACTCCTATAGAATTCTGCCATCATAGTTCTACAGTACAGTGTAAGCTGTAAGACATTATCTAGTTCTCTGTATACACCTGGATAGGCAAATGACATTAAATGAGCTCCATTTACCAAAGGGAAGAAGTACTGCGATGATCCTCCCTAATAAGTAGAAATTCACTTAACTCCCAATCAAATAAATTCACAGCAATTAGGGATAATGATTTTTTAGAACTAGGTCCCAGACTGGTCTGTTAAAATAATATATACTATAATAAAACAAATTCCAAATGTTCATTAAGATAGCTGAGTATTCTTATAGCTCAGTACTGCCAAAGGTGAAGGAAAGAAATGAAAGTAGAAGCATATTAAGAATGAGACACAAAAACATTCTAGGAATGCCACAGTGTGTTACTTTAGTTCTTGTGAACTTTGGCCAACAAAGAAATACAGAAAACCTCACAGAGTTATCGAGATGATCTTTTAAACTGTTGAGGAACTGCTTCAACAAATGCCTGTTCAACATTTGGCAGATGAAATATTTTTGTCAGGTATGAGCAGAGGTGATTCTATTAAGATTATCACTGTGAAATAAATACATTTTATTCCCTCTTAACTACTTTCATTTGGAGCATGTATTTGTGTTGGAGGTTTGCTCAAACGACACAGGACTGCCTGAAGACGCGTCAGGAGCTTTATTGCAGCATCAGTCTCATAACCAGGTTGAGACAATTGAAAGATGGCAACAGCTCACATCTTGCCAGCAGCAGCCAAAGATTTCTTTGATGCAGAGCATTTAAAAAAATTCCTAGCCAATAACATATTGCTAAAGCTCACAATTGTTCTAGTCAGCCACTAAAAGCACACATACACTGCTTCAAACAATGCTTGCTTGTATGCTTTCTATTAACAGTACACAATACTCCATTATTAAGCTTATTTTGCTAGGCATATTTTTCTGCAGTCTTAAGGTCTATCCTAGCCAAACCTAAAAACTCAAACTGTAGTTTCATGTCCTTGCTCGCTGTACTATTGTTACTTTTCTGCTCTCAGACTTTACACCTATAGCTAGCTCTAAATGCTCTTCTCTTTCTGTTTCTGAGGCCTGTTTTCACAGCTTTCTGAAAATCTTCTTGCCTTTACTATTTCCCACACTATTTACAGAACAGAAATTACAGATGGAGAACTTCATCATTTAGGCCCGTCAGGTGCTATTTAGGGATAATTGCTTACACAGCCTGGAAATACAAATTCATTGGGTGTTCTAAATGTCCTAATACTGGGCTGCTTCATGATGGATGCCTAACCTGAAAATGTCCCTCTTAATAATGTCTATTTATGAGGAGTTAGCATCTTGAGGTATATTCCTAGCTTCCCAGCAGTCTTGAGCATAGAATCCGTCAGAACATAACTTCTATTTTTTTTGTTTGTTTGTTTATTTGACTCAACATAGTTGGGAATTACAGAGGAGCCACAACGAACTAAAACCAGTTCTTTTCAGGTATCCTAATTTTCTAGTCTCATGCTTCATATCTGATTGATTAATGCCTGTAGCTATTGTGTAACTTTACTCTTTCACTGAAACTAAGTCATAGCTACACATTCAGCTTTTGTAAACTATGCTAAGAACAGTCACGGTTTTGTAGTGAATTAGGATGTGCTGAGTAATAAATCTTTGGTGATTAAACTGTGCTGGAAGCAAATTATCATCTCTCTGAAAGTCTCCTGTGGAAAAAGGATATCATGCTGACAATATGAACAGAGACACCCCCCCCC
>VXBR01010365.1:2066495-2122130 GCA_013400215.1 Cisticola juncidis
GTGTGATTTGGCTTACTGGCAAGATATTTTAGTGACTGGGGTGGAATGAATTTCCCTACCTTTCTTATTGGTAGGAAGGTGGGGAGGTGCCTTCCTACAATGTAGTCACTGCAGAACTACAGCAGCTGTTAGGTATGGCTTTGAAAAACAAGCTATCCATTCTGAGGTAACAATGATGTTTGGTCCCATTTAAAATTGCTTAAAGCTTGTTTTTCCCCAAGGGGAAAATATCTCATTATATTTTAAAAGATTGCACTTCCTCATAGTGTATATGTTTGTACATGTGTTTTATTAGTAGTACTTTAATAGACTTACAGGGAAATGGATTGGTTTCAGAAGGAAGTATATCTTACTGTGCTGGCTCTGGGCAGTAAGGTTTTGGTATTGGGGAGGTGGGAGGTGCAGGGATGGCCTCTGGAGAACGATGTCACAGTGTGCCCTGTGCAGGACACAGCTGGATCCAGCCCTCTCTGCAATGGACTCACTGGAGTACACGGGGAGCCCACCCGCCACTGTGGGCACCTCTGGGAACATTTGTGTAAGACAGGTCAGAGCAAACACAAGATCTGAGGGGGGAGCTGAGATTAGAACTTGTGTGCTGAGAATTACCTCAGCATGGCAGTTTGGGAGATTGGAGGATGGTGAATGCCTGTTTACTAAAAGACTTTTAATTAAATCTGTTTATCAATTATCAAGAATATATCAGCTCTGCTCCTCTTAGATATTGTTGTATTTCTTTTGTGAGGACTTCACATAATAACCTTGTACAGATTGTAGCCAAAGCTAATTAGAGTGGGGGTTTTTTTGGTGTTGTTTGTTTGTTTGTTTGTTTTTTAATGCTTACCTTTCTACCTAAGAGAATAAACTCATTTACTACAGTCCAGGAAGGCAGAAGGATGCTTCACTTCACTTTTTTTTTTTTTTTTTTCCTTCTTCAGTGTATTATCTTGCCTTCATCAGTATTTTGAGTAACATTTCTGTGACACCTCTGTTTCAGCACCTCCCACATACATATAATAAACCAGTAAACAAAGTCACTATGAGACGACAGGGCAAGAAAACACCTTGGTAAGTACATATTTACTTTACAATTACGAGCTAACTACATGGAGATACTGAAATATTTCATGCTAATTTTACTAAATTATCATATGATTATGCAGGTAAATTGACATCTGCAAAGTTGTCTGAATGCTAGACAAGCCCAGCAGCAACATATTGTATAAATTCACATTTTAACAGCATTGAAGCTCAGTCCCACAGGTCTGCTATTCAGTTATTGTTCCAAATCAAGCTGTCAGTATTATTTGGTGTGATTCAGGTGCTCATATGTACTAACATTGCTATATTGTTCACTCTGAAAGCAAAAAAGATTAGTATACACCTAAATATGTAAAATAGGATTATCAATTCAAGTAATTATATGCTAGTATACATCACCAGTAAAACATTTAACTCAAATTTTCATCTTAATATTTACCTCCTTGTTAACTTTGATTTTAGATCCTATAACTAATCACTTTCCCTTTGTGAATTAAAGCAATGTAATTTTACATATATCTTACATGTTATGAAAATTATACATAACAGCTTTTATCTGTGAGATATTGAATCACAATATTTTGTATGCAGCATAAGAACTTTGGTACTCAAGTCTCAGGGAACTTGAGACATTAACAGTGATTTTTAGTCTTTTTCTCCTCACCAAGCCAGGAATGGAAGACTACAATTAAAGTTAAAAATTATTCTGTCAGACATTGGTCATGCCCAAGGGCCCATCAGCTGTGACTCTGTTCAGATGCACATGGAATTCAAAGTTGCCTTCTGTGAGAGCAGGACACAATACCATAAGATGAAGCAAACAGGGTTCCAACAGGGATAAGGAAGACAATCGTAGTCATTATCCAGTCATTGTCCCAGCACCAGGGAAGCGATTGTCTCCCTGTGCAAGGCACTGCTGAGTCTGCCCTTCAAGCCTTTTGTTGAGCTTTGGGCCCCTCACTGCATGAAAAACATCGAGGTGCTGGAATGTGTCTAGAGAAGGGCAGTGAAGTCAGTGAACAGCACAGGTCTCCTGAGAAGTGGCTGAGGGAGCTGGAGTTGTTGAGGCTTGAGTAAAGGGAAACCTTATTGATCTATAAAACTACCTGACAGGAAGTTGTAGGTGGATTTCAGTCTCTTCTCCTGCCCAGTAAGTGATAGATCGAGAGGAAGTGCCCTCAAGTTATGCTACAGAAGGTTTAACTAAGGTATTAGGGAAAATTTCTTCATGAGAGCAGTGACCAAGCATTACAACAGGCTTCCCAGGGAAGTGGTGGCATCACCATCCTGGAAGTGTTCAGAACGTGTGTGGATGTGGCATCTGAGGAGAGGTGAATGTGGTGATGGGACTAGCTGATGGTTGGTCTTGATCTTAGAGATCTTTTCCAACCTTAATAACTTTGTGATTCTATTGAAATACAGATGAGTGACAAATCCAAACTTTTCCTTCCCATGTGCATTGCCACTGGGCACATAGGCTGTTTCTTCTAACATCTAAATAAATCCTCTTTCATTGTTGTGCTGGGCAGAATGGGAATCAGTTCAAGCACCAGCTTTCAAACAGGACTCAAAGGGAGATGATTTGTCTGTCTTGGGAAAAATGGCTATGTTGGTATTTCAGTGTAACACATTTAGTAACTGCATGTGCAGAAACAGAGTGAGGAATAAAGCTCTGTTGAGATGAGTGACGTTTGAAATCGTTGACAGGTCTGTGAACAAAGAGCCTGCCAATGGCAGAATGGCATTCTGGCATCAGGTTTGCTACCCACTACTCTTTGTTGTTCCTTGTTTATGGCTCTTTTCTGTATGATACAGTAACTTTGTGATTGCCAATTTGATGCATCTGGTGCTCACTCAGGATAAAACTGTTTTTCACAGACCTGCTAGTCCGGAGAAAATTGTGCCTGTACAGAGTATCTCCTCTGCATGGCAATGCCTCAGATGATTTCAGTATTTAGATCAGAGATCAAGAAGGCTAAGATAAGAAGGTGGCTTTGACCAGTGGAAGAACAGTGGTACTGTCTCCAATGAATCCAGCCGAGGGCATCTGGTAGACCCAGCTGGATTATTGTGTTGGGCTCAGATGGAGTAGCTTGAACTTTGGCACAATCATCTGCAGTTTTTATTCAGTGTGGTGTGTCATCATAAAACCATAGTTTCATTAAACCATAGGAAGGGGCCTTAAAGATCATCCAGTTCCAATCCCTGTGCTCTGGATGTGTGCAAGGACATGTTCCACTAGACTGGGTTGCAGGAGACATCCACAACTTGTCTGGGCAATCTGCATTCTACTGTTGAGATTGTTAAGCTGGAGAGTTTTCATACTGCACAGATACGACACACATTTTTAGGTTCACATCAGTCTTCAAGATCAATATATAAACTGATCAGAAGTTTGCAGAAGGGGGAGAGAAAGGCAGTGAACCATATTCCTGAAGCAAAAGTGAATTTTTTGCTGAAAGCTTCTACACAATGGAAAAGACAACCAGGTTTTTGTTTATTTTCATGATAATTTTGGATTCTGTAATAAAGCACAGCAGGTAGGTTGGTTCTGCACAGATTTCAAAAGAAAATGTTCCTCTGTACAATAGAGCATACTTTAGGAAATGGTACTTTGTATAATGTGATTACTTTCATCAATAAAACTTCTAAATGTCTGTTTTGGAAATCACTCAACTTTGAAAGAGGTTCAAATCAATTATCAATTGCTAGTACTTACTGCTGCAGAAGAGGATAGATAGCAAGAGGGCATATATGTAAATTCCCACAAGGTCTAAATAATAATATTTAAAGGAGCTTGTAGATGAAATGAAATGAAACAATAGAGAAATCTGTGCACCAATATTTGTCTCTGGAATTATTCTGATCTATTTGTTGACTCTTCAGGATATTTGAATGATGTTTCATAGTTGCCATAGGCAGCTTGTTTGAGTATGATTTCAACATATTCTGACATGGGGGCTGAATATCATTTGCAGTTGTAGTTCCTCTGGACCTTGTCCTGCAACTTATCTTCAGAACACTGAATCTCTTTCTGTAATAATTGGAAAGAGTTTGTATTTTAGCTCAAGAGAAAAAACTTCTATTCCAGGGTATATAAGTTATTGGGTTTTTCCTGCATATCAGTTAAATGTCTTAGTACTTTACTCTTATCTTCAACACAGCATGTATGCAGTAATTTAAGAAGAAGTTTTAAATTAATTTTAATTATGAGGATATGTGTTGTGTATTGAATGTGAGAGAGAAAGACTGGAAAGGAGCGCAACATTCTGCTTGTAGTTCTACAGTTTGTATCCATCACTTGAAAAAATTAAGACCAGCTTCTGCACAGAAATTTTGTCTCAAATTGTATATATTTAATAAAATATTTATAAATTTTAATGTATATAATCTACAGTGTAGAAATTGAAGATAACTACAGATCTGAGTCCTACTTACATAGCTATTTCCACTGCTACCTTGTTCTGCATTTGCAACTTGGCCACCCTATCCCAGCTGTCCGCTTTTCCTGCTCCCATGCTGAACACCTACTCCACTCCCAGTGGGCTCTTGATTGCCTGTCCTTCTATTTGTTTTGTCCTTACTATAATCTCATGACTGACTTCTTAATTTTTGGAAGCAGTTTTCTTCAATAGCCACTGAGTTGTTTCAGTATAACTATTTTCAGTGATCCTCTTGTCGCTGTTATTCTTTGCTAGTCCTTTAATTTCCAGTTGAGTATTTTTGCCTTATCTTATCCAAAGTACTTTGGTCTTTCTCTGATGGTTGCTTTTCTGACTTGATATTTGGAATAGTCTTTTGGGTTTAATTTTACTTTTTCTGCACAGATTTTATCAGCTTTCATAGTTTCTCATGGTTCTTGTCTTCCATCTCCATTTTTCATTCCTTTGTGATATTTAGTCAGTAACAATGCTCAGGTGTCGATGTTGTTTGGCATTGAAGGTGCAGAGGTGTGTCCCTAGGATACTGCAGCTCTGTGACATATCTTTGAATGCCTCATTATTTAAATAAATTAAAGCAGCCCTATAGAATTTGAGATGAGTTGTCAGAGAAGTCACTCCCTATTTCCCACCCATTTTTCACTCAAAAATGTTTCTTTTGGGAAAGATGTGGAAAGCCTGAATTTTTTTTCCCTTTTCTAGTTGAGCAGCAGTGTATAGAATTGAAAAAGTCAGTGTTGATTCTGGTGTCACTGTTTACAGCACAGTGAACAGAAGTCATTGCTCTCATCACCTGTCACTGCAATGTAAAATCACATTTCTTAAAAATTCATCTGTCCAGCCACAGTAGCCAATCTGTGGTTTCTTGAAACACCTTTCAATTAGTTTCTGATTGTCATGGGTGCTTAACCACAGATTTTGGTGTTTGGCCAAAGATTTCTTTTTGTCTTCTCTCCAATTTTCACTATTCTCTCCTTTTTGGAGTCCGTAAGTTTTGAAACTCCTTATTATGAAGCGTAAAATGTTAACAGAAGAGTGAGCATAGCATTAAGAATTAGATAACCCCTTTGAGTTTATCATTTGTGGATTGTACATTAAATGTGTTCAGTGAGAGACAACTAGCAAGATGCTTTGCTTTTCACCTGGGTGTTTTTCATTTACATGTGAACCTACTTTTTGAAAGAGTGCAGGAGAGTAGAACAAACATCAGGAGGGTGAACAAGTTCTACATACAGACACTCGCACCTACAAAAAGTGCTAGGGCTTAGTCAATCTTGGGCAAAGTCCCAAATATTTTTGGTAATACAACACAGGTGTAAAGTAAAAAACAACGAAGTCAGGCTGTTTTTGTTAAATGCCATGAACCAAGCCAGCATCTAGCTGCCACGTCCTTTCTCACTAATTGCATTTCATTAGCAAACACATGAGCAAGGTTAATACCTTTGCTAAGAGTGCTCTCACTCATGATGCATAGTGAGTTTCAGAACTCTGAAACTGCAACAGCTGCTCAAGTCCATGCAGAGTGAACAGTGTCTTGCACCTGGAATATTACCCTGCCATCAGTACGATATCAGGCAGTTCAAAGAATGGGTAACAGGAGGTGTTAGATCTTCTTTTAGGCACCACAGCTGTGAAACATTGCACCAGTTGTGTCCAATAGTGTATAAACCCAGCTTGGTTTTATTGTTTCTTTTCAACAGAGTAAGTGCTATGTATCTAATTATTTCTTACCTCTTTGTTTAATTGTCTTTATTAACAAAATGAGTGTGTTTTCTGCATAGATAATAGGAATATAAATTAAACCAATACAAATAGATTTATTTGAAGGAAATACAAAGCCAGTATTTCATCAAATGAGAGAACTGTAATATTAAGATTTGCAAAACTGGAGCTGAGCACACAGATTAATATGTTCCACTCTTGACTGAAAAGATTTAGGCTCAAAGTCGGGAGTAAAATGGTGCCATTGAAATGAGACTATTTGGGCTTTCTGGATTCTAGAAGCTCAAAAGACAGCTGAAGTGCAAAGCTAAAGGTCTCATTTATGCTCCTGCTTTTTGGCAATGTTTGAGGCTGGTGCTGGGCTGCAGTGGGATTTCACAGAGAGATACTCAAAGAATGTCCACCCCATTAAGTGTTCTAGTGCACAAAGCCACTTTACCCAGGTACAGCTCTGTAGTTATGTAGTCTCTGATCTAGCACCAAAGCCAAGATAATCACTCTGAGGATATAATTAGCTGAAGTGCAGTGGGATAGAGGTAGAGCTATACTGCTCCTGGCTCTGCAGGTACTGTGATTTTTCTCTCCGTTTGCTCTGTCTTCACTGAAATCAATAAACTTTCCACTCTTTTTTTCCCCCCTCTTTTTCCTTTTTTTTTCTTTAAGTGAAATTTTGGTGAGTTGGCTGGTCACATTTCTCAAGGAGAGCTTTAGATTTGTGCCTTTAGGTGGAGCTCCATCCTCATCTTCTGCTGAGGCAGACTCACTCACTGGTGTGAAAGAGCAAGCAGACCAAAAAGGCAAACCTTAAAAAACCACTTCTAAGTACAATATCCAATTTGTAAAATTTTACAGAAGAACATGCTTAAAATTTTAGAACAGAATGTTTCCAATTTTCAAATAATGAGAACTGATAGCAGTTTTATGGTTAAAAAATCCCATGTTGTTTGTTTCTTTTACTTGCTCAGTCATCTCAGTGGAAGCAATTTCTTCCTGTTTAGGCACCTTATTTAGCCTTACAAAATTTTAAATCTCAGTCAGGAAAAGGTAGTAAAATCCCCTTTATTTTTCCTTCTTTTTAATGGCTTCTCTAAATATGAATGTTTAAATAGGAGGCTATGACTTGCTTCCTGATAGAAGGATATGTCAGCCATCTGGTTTTGTCCATGGTTTTCTTCCATGAAAAGTACAGCTGTAGCAGATACCAAACCCTGGATCAGCCCTTTGCATTATAATTCCCTGTGTAAAAGAAAGTAATTTCAGAGTCACCTCTGTCACAAGGAGCACTGTGAACTCTCTCAGGTTTAATGGAGGGATTTCAATTTTGTTATGAGAAGAACCAGTGCAACCATGCTATAGAATGACTACTCTTCCTAATTCTTGTAATTAGTGTGTTTCTTTCTGTGGGGACTAGGAGAGATAACTGAAGTCGGCTCATGATATGGGAGTTTTTAGGTGATTTTTCACCTGAGTTCCAGATCTTCACTGAACGACATCCTTTGCTTTTTTCTTACTCGTTAATCAGAGGAAATAAAAGAGAAATCTCTGTTCCTAATGGGTGTTATTGTAAGAATTGTATTTTTGCCTTGTTGGGTTTTCAGTGACACAATTTTTTCCATGCAAATATGAAGAAACAGGAGCTACAGTTAAAAGAAGTCTTTTCTCCATAGTGATATGAAGAAACAGGAGCTACAGTTAAAAGAAGTGTTTTCTCCATAGTGACTTTCCCATTCTTCTCCAGAAGAGTAATGGTGATTAGTTTTTAATGTGTTTGGAAGAATGGATGTGAGTAAATCACTGGTATTTGGAAGATCAACTAACAGAACCCCCCAGGTGTTTGAGTGCTCCTCCTGTGCAGGGCGATGCATATTGGCTCCTTTAACCTACTGTTAGTCCACTTACAAGTTTTACTATAAAACAAAATAATTTCTTCTGGGACAAATAATCATTAAGAAGAGGCAGCAGATGTGTTTTAAAGAGCTAAGTTTTCGTTTTGTAGTGTCTTTTGTATAGTATGTTGATATTGTCCCTTGACTGCACTATGCTGTCAAAAAATGTATTCTTCTCAGAGTCTGTTTTGTGTAATTCTTCACAGAAATACTTTTGCAGTACATTGGACTACATTTATGTGGGTTGAGGACTTGTGTGCCTCTAATACAGATTTGTTAGAAGAAAAGGAAAGATGGCCAAGATTTCAGATGATACAGAAATATCCCCCTATTCTCTCTATCATTACCGTTTTACTGACAGTGGTTATTCCAGTTTTGGAACACCTAAAATAAAACCTATAACCTTGCTTACAAATACCTCTTGCAGTTTAAATATTTTAGAGGACTAAGATAAGATTTCCTGAATTTCAATAAATGACATAAGTGACAGTATAGTGAACAAACCTTAAAATCAAGAGTAAAAACCCCCACATTCTTCTGAAAATAGTGGCGAGCCTAATTTTGAGAAAAGGAGGGAAAATATTAGATAGTAGAGAGTAGGTGGGAACAACTTTTGCTGACTAAAAAGTGACAGCTGGATAACATACCTGAAATGCAGTGTGATATTTGTTTTCACGGGTAAGCAGACTTGTTACTGACATGGTTTTGACATGAAAGATTTTTTTTTTAACTTGATACATATATTAAATGAACAGAATATTTTGTGTTGAACTGACAAGGCAAAATCTTTCTATGATGCTGACCAGGGCTGTAAATGTTAGGGAAGGTTTTTGTGAAACCATTTTGGCACTTGTTTATGGACAAGGAGTAAGACTTGACATCTCAGCTCTATTTTATTTTCTTTACTCTTACTTTCTTATCTTCTTTCTGTCTGTACAGAGTTCTCTTTACTAAGCTTCACCTCAGAAATAAATAAAAACAAGTCTGCACGTATTTATAGAAGATACAATATATTCCTTTTTGCCATCTCTGGATCATGGGTTAGCTGATTCTACCTTCATTTTCCTCTAGTCCTAAGTTCAGGCTGCAAAGGGTTGTGATTGATGTCACAAACATTCTGCCCTCTAGATATAGATTTACCCCCACCAAATTTTAATTTTGACCTGTACCTTACATTAAAAATATAAGGAATTTGTGACTTGTTTTGAAATCCTAGAGACTGATAAGGTTTGTACATGTTCATTTATAGCTTTTCAAAAGGGCTGGGACAGGCAAATAGATCATGCCAGTGTGTTTCATGCTGATAGTGCCTGGCAGCAAGGGAATGCTCTGGGTGCAAAGCTATGTCAAATGTGTCTTATGGCACTGAAGTTTGACTATCAGAATGCCAATTTCACTCTTCTCCTGCAGAATGGATGTTTCTGATGCACTTTGGGGAACAGATGTATTGATATATGGATGGCTTGTAAGGAAAGAACAGGAGTTCTAGAACTGACATAAAATCAAAAAGAAAAAAAAAAAGAGTGGGGAGATCCTGGAAACTATACGAATTGGGGGAAAAATGAATGGAGATGTGTATGAGCAGATTAGGCATTTTCTTGTTCATAAATAAATGTTTTTTAGTTTTAGAGTATGTGCTGGATTAGTAATAGGAATTTTCATTCTGAATGGTTGTCTCTAAAAATAGTTATATACCCCAACGTTGTACAGTGTAATAATTTTTTTTCTTTTTAATCACTTTTTTGACCAAATTCAGCTGCTGGTGGCAGTCTGCAGACTTACTGTAAGAGTGAGCCTAAAGTGTGTGATTTTCGTGATAAGAGTATTTTTCATGTTGTAGAAAGAGAAATTGAAGGCTTTTTCCTTTCTGTCTGTAATTATTTGGTGTAGTACTTTGTCAGTACAGTTTTTTGAGAAGGTGGCATTCTGTTACTAACTTGACAAGCTTTGAATTTCACCCTGAACTGTGGTTATTGTTTGTGTCCATTTGCATTGTGGTATAATTCCGTTTACACATTGTTACTTTGTTTGGCCCATAGCAATATTATCTGGAATAAAAATCAAAATGATAACAGCAGTAGAGTTAAGGATCTCTTCCAAAGTCCACAGAATGCACCCAATAGAGTCCCATTCAGCACAGCTGCCCCACTGCCTGTTGCACAACCAAAACAAAATAAAAAAATTGCTAAAATAATTTCCCTTAAGAAGTTCTTATTCTATGATACGATGTTTTGATTATAACAATGGCATTTCCTTTAAGAAATTTTATGAACTAATCTTTAAAATTCTATAGGTTATTTGCTCTAGATCTCTAAAGTTTATAAAATCATTGATAGTATCCTGTTATGGGGTCTAAACCCTGTGAAATTCTGTGAAATATTTCCATTTGTTGTGTGCTTAATACAAGATCAGAGTAATTTGTGCTGGTATCTTCCTGTTAAAACTTGTAGCCATAGATCATTGTTTTCTAATGACAAAAATAATTAGCTGTAAGACATATTAATGGCTGTGTTATCAGGTAATGATGTCTTCATTAATGCATGGCTCTAAGCTCTGAAATAACTTTGTCAGTAGCTGCCCGTGGATGGAATGCTTAGAGAGGTGGGAATGCTTTGATCTACCCACTGTCCAAATTCATTAGCTGCATAAAACTCAATCCTGTCTACTGAAAGGTGAGGCTGTACCTCAGGTCTTTGAAGGCCAGACTCGAATTCCCTTGAATTTATACTGGAAACTCTCAGTGATACCTGTTTTGGTTTTGTATATAGATGCATTTCTTGAATTCAAATGCCATATAGTTGATCAGTGAGAGTTAATTCTAGGATCTAAGGATTGTGAAGACTAATGTGCTAAAAGAAATCTTTGTTTGGTTTCTGAATTGAATTTTGCATCACTGCCTTTTTTTCTACTGTGGGCTGAATCAACCTGTTAGACCTTGGACCCTAGAGACAAGGAGAAAAAATGAAATATGTTTATGGATCCCAGTTGGTTTGGAACAGTTTCTTTTCTGCTTTTTAATAAAATACACTTTTCTGGGATTATCATGGAGACTGGTGTGAGATCTTGGAAGAAGTCAGTAAAATGATTAGTGCTGTCAGTATAGCAGTAGCTTTGAGCAAGTTGATATTATTTACAACCTTTGCAAATACATTATATGTTAATTTTGTAGTTGATAGAGGGAAACAAAACAGGGAAATCTTTGTGTAATTAATTTTTCTGTTCTTTGTTCAATAACTTCTGTTTTAGGACACTTTTATGCCTGTGTTCCTTTTCGTACTAAACTTCCAGCTCTTGGACATCCTCCTGCAAACTCTAATTGTGTTTCAATATTAAAATAAGAGTGAGTTTTTGTTTGCAGTTGCCTTTATAGCAGATATTTATAAAGCTGGAGTTACATGACAATTTCTATAACTTTTCCTCTAGCTGTGAGTTAATAAACTGAATAGGCTTCCATTCTAACTACCTTCTTGGTTGCAGTGTGCAGAACATGTAGTGCCTCCTAATAATTTTATACTTTTTCAGAATTTCATTGGAAAATTTTGAAATTCTGATAGATTTATTTCATGTGAAAACAACATTTTTTTCTTTTACTTCACTTTTTTTTGTTTGGTTCTTGTTGTTGTTTTTTATGTCAACCTACAGCCTCTCTGTTTTATGTAAGAAAATGGTTGGGTATTGAACTATCCTCTCCTTTCACCCTCTGTACCTAAATGCTTTTCCTTCAATCTCTGAAGAAAACCCAACCTAAAAGCCTAGCATCCAAGGCCAAAAAGTAGAAGCAGTATGACAAGTAACAGATGTAGGTGTGAAGATTTGTTGTGTATTTTTTCCTGGTAGTAACATCTGTCTTGGCTGGTTTCCCCATAGTTATGTGAAAGACCGGTGATCTGTCATTGTTTTTCTTCATGTAAGTGAATACTACCACTTACTCCTGTGAATTCTAGACTGTTGTTTTTCTTTTATGTTGTCAAGTGGAGCGTAACTCACTTAAAAAACCACTCTGTTTTATTTGATGTCAATCTGTTTTTGCTATTTCAAGATTGGTGTGTTCTAAGACTATTCACCTGATCATACCTATAAAAATATTTACAGGTTTGCAAGAAATTATCACTAACCTTTGAAGATGTACGAGTCTCCTGTTCAGAAATGTTGATTTATGGGTGGTTCTGAAAATGTAAAACAGTGTTTTCATTGAGATTATTATTGATTTTGCCATCTGACTGTAGTAGAACACTCAGTTTTCTGAAAAGTGGGGCAAGAGCCTGTTGTTTCTCTTTTGCAGCAATATCATCATTTCAGTACATCTCTGAAGACAAAATAAAAGGAAGATTCTCATATCTCAGCAATCCCACGTCTATTGATGACAAATAAATGGCATCCTATGTTTCATTTCCTGTACCTTGTAGAGGCAGTATTTCCAGAGGTAGTCTTGGAGCCGTTCTGTTCTTTATACTTTGGAGTTTCACCTCTAGTTCAACAAGTAAACACAGGAAATGGATATTTTTTGATAGCTGAAATAATTCCCTGGAAACATAATGAAGGCTGACAGCTTTACCACTGTTATACTGGATTAGGAGACTGTTTTTCTCTGATTTTTTAACTTATTTCTCTCTAAAAATGGATGACACCTAAGCCACTATGGAGGTAGTGTGACCCTCTGAGGCATTCCATTTTAAGGCAAATACTGAGTATCACTGGTGTGAGAGACTGGAAAGACTGATGTCTCGAGACGTTTTGGGGTGCATGTGTGTGGGGCCAGGGGCAGTCCTGTGGTGAGGTGGTGCACTGTCCTACACATCACCCCCCCATAAAACCTGTATCCCTGTCAATCCTTGGCACACCAAGGCAATGCTCCACCCTCACCTCTGGAGCCCCTAACCCAGCTCCTGAGTGGCCAAATGACTGGGATTCCCAACTGTGGGAGTGGTCCAGGAAGGCCAAGAGGATATTTAGGGCCAGACATGTGGCAAGCACATTTAACTCTACCTCCTCTTGGAATTTCTATCTGAACACTGCTGGGCTCCAGGAGTTGGTAATGATAAATGTGTTTTTCTACAGATTTTCTCTCTTTCTTTTTCTGATACCCACCTCTAGGAATTTTTGAGTAACTTAAAACTGAATGGGCTTAGAGTTCACTCAGTTGGATGGGCCAAGGTAATGCCTTAAAGAAGTGTTTTATGTTAATTGAATGTTGCACTAAACCTTTAGCTAAAGTTCTTTGGTTTTCCAGTTGCCAGTAAATTTTTTTTTGTTGTTTTGACCTCTGCAGAATATCTTGTTGGCATTTCTCCTGTGTGTCTAACTCAGAGTAAATGAACAACAGTAAGCCCTTTAAAAACCTCTTTAACTTTTTTTTTTTTTTTTGCAAGTCCTTACAGCTGGAATTTAGAGAGCCCAGTTTTACAGTTGTCTTCCTGGCTGGCAAATAATGTGAGGACAAGAATAATTAAAAGTGGGTTGCAGTGAAAATGATGAGTTATAAGTCATGTCTATTCATGTGCTGTAGAGGGGGTGAGAAAAGGCAAAAAGATGAGAGAGCGTAGAGCAGACACCCAGTCTGAAAGAATAATTATACCAGGTCTGTGTTTCAGTGAAGCACCTCTTGTGCTTCTGGATTTCCTTAAAAAATAGGATTTTAAGGGGTGAAAGTAGCTTGTTTCTGGTTTGTTCACTCTCATAAAGTTTAGATTGTGTGTCTCCTTGAAACAACTGAAGCTGGAGGTTGGGGTTTAATATCATGCAAAACTCACTAAAGATGTTTATTTGCATGTAGTCTTCTGAGAATCCTTTCATCAGTTTCATTATGTTTTAACTCAAAAAAGAAATTTCTTTATGGCATGTTGACTAATTCACAGTTGAGAGAGACTCCTTAAAATACAGTTTCCAGGATCATTAGATCATTTATGGGGTGAAGTTTCCTTCATTGGAATCAGTGGGAAAAATCATACTGTTCTACATAACTCTATTTGTCCATTGGAACAGGCTTTTGTAACATAAAATAATTATGGTGTAAAACAACAGAAAAAATTTGCGTTACATATTCATCACATAAATTGTGCTCCTTTTCCCAAAAGCTGATACTTATTAATAAAAAAAGAAGAGTGAGTGAGGAAAAAAAATTTTTTTTAAAAATTAGGAGAATAACTCAGTGACTTGATAGTGTAATGACATTTAATGATCTGCCATCAATTCCTTATCTAAACATAATTTTTTTATGCCTTTGTTTTGCGTGTGTTGTGTTTGACTGACGACACGTTACTTTAAAAGAACTGCTATTTTTGTCCTTTGAAAGCTTTTTACCTTTCGAGAGAAACAAAACACTCCGTAAAACTCCACTTGTTTTGTGTGTTGTGCTGTATATTTTTTTGTAAAGTTCTTCTGTATGATAAAGATTAACAAAATGTTCCATGAAAAGATGTTTTTCTTTTAGAAAGCTTGTCACTTATTATTTTTATTAATAATTTGCAGGGTCTTAGGCAACACCTTGTTGTACTATTGGATATCAGCTTTGCAGTTCTCTGAAGATAACCAAATTTACTTTGACAAGATACTATTCAGCAAAAGTAGGCAAATGCTTATTGATATGTACATCTTTCTCATGCTTTGTCATCTTAAATTAATTTTGTTTTAGGGCCTAGGTGGAGCCTTGTATATAATTACCCTCATAAGCATCTTACTGAATAATGTTGACTTTTTCAAGAGCTAAATCTGCAGGTTTTCACTGAGTTACTCTTTCTTCTTTCTAAAACTATAAATCCTGCAGAGTAATAACAGAATGCTACATATTTTGTGTATAAGTGTATTGGATAAGTATTATTCCTCATAAAAGCCTGTCAACAAACTTCGTAGAAATAAAAATGTTTGCACAAGTGTTTTGGACAAGGAAACAGGGATAGGAGTGTAGAGAACCTAACTTGCTACATGGAAAAGGCTAAAATATTGTGGGAGACTAATCCTTCATCCTGGTAGAGATGAGGCAGTTCTGTATCTTCAGGTCCAAGCAAGAGCAACCCTGAGAATGTATTGCAGACACACAAACATGAGTAGACACTATGTACATGCAAGTAATGGTCTTCACCTACATTGAAAAAAAATATTCTCTGCCCTTAGAAAGTGACTCCCTCTGACCAAAAGGTGCTCCACAGAGCTATCTCCTTTTAGTTCCTCTTGGCTTTCACACCTGGATTATGGGGCTGATGGGTCTCCTGGAACAGTCCTGGGGCAGGCTGGACACCCTAGAGAGAATATACATTGGGTTCCTGACTCTACTTGTTCTGTGCGTACCTGGACTTGTGGGGGTGGTCTGCTGATGCACGTGGGAGGAGCTGGGACAGGATATTTATTATTCACCTTGTTACAACTGCTGTTGTCTCTCTGTGCTTCTCTTTCTGTGTATAGATGAGCTTTCTATCACATTACATAACACTAATAGACTCAGAAAATGATCACCAACACTTGTCTAGAACATACCTGGCATAAGACTACTGATGACAATTAAGCTATGCAGTCCACTGCAAAATTATTTTATGGGGTTACTGTCATGCTGATATGAGCCCGTGTATTGTTAAGCTAAAAGTTGGGCATTGGTGTCAGCAATTTGTTAACTAACTGAATAAAGAGAGCTGACCTTCAGCTCATCTGCCAGAAGACCTACTTTTCCATGAGGGATATAATCCATAGATTTTCGACATTAGTAAAAATAATCCTATTGACCTATAGCACAATTTTTTGTGTATAGGCACTCTTGAAACTTGATTTTTCAAACTGCCCCCTTGCTCGTGCTTGACTGATTATTTAAATATGTGTTACTAATTTTTGTGTGGGATTGTGTGGTTTTGTGTGGGTTGTTTTGTTGGTTTTTTTTAACCTGCGATAGCCTTGGGTGTGCTAACTTTTAGGTCTTAATTCTGTAGAGAATCTTGTGGCATTCTCAATTAAGGCTGTGTAGTTGGTGGACCTGTGGGTGAGGGTTGCCTAGTTGCTTTGGTCAGCTTGCATTTACTACCTCGTGTCAAACTACTCACTTCACCCTAGGATGCTCATGTTTCTTTTCTTTTTCTTGGCCTACTTGCTTTCTTTGGCTTGAAAGGTTCTTGGAAATTTAGGCTGTTACGAGTTTGTGTAGCAAGACAAAAATGTTGCTGGTATCAGTTGTGAAGGACTAGTTTAGTAATAATTTAGTAATAATTAGACAGTTACCTTGCTACAGATGCCTTTATCTCTGAATATGGTTTATGTACACTATTACTGCATTTTTGTAGTCTTGGCATGGTTTTTGCTTGTATCGTTATATGTGCCTTTTAATTTTTTTTTTTTATGCAAGGAAAGTGAGACAGAAAAGAGCGGTTCAGTAAATGCATTTGTCTTTTTGTAATCTGGTCACCAGGCTGTATCTTTCAAACAAGATTACAATAGCAGCAGAATTTCAGTTTTCCTCCCCTCTAACACAGAGAGTGCTAGCAACAATTATCCTGCTATAAGTGTTAGGTTTACTTAATGATTAAACATGAGCCAAAACTCTGTCTATAAGCACTTCTGGTTGATATAAAAAACGAGAGGATAATATAAGTGGTTGTGTATCTTCTGTGCATGCATAGCACATGATTTTTCCATTGGTCAGTTGAGCTCAGGCTCCTCTACTTCTAATTTAAGGCACATGAATGAAGAGAAAGTGACAAAAATCTTCCTTGAAAAGCTGTTTGGATGCACCATGACATTACATAGATGATATGCTTCTCCCTGAGTGCCCAACATAATTGCCACTCTGCTGCTAAAGTGGCCATAGGTATCCCTAGACAAGGCTAAATATTCTTGTTTAGTTCCATGGCTGAGTCAGTGTCTCTGCCAGGTTCATCCATTCCTGTGAATAAGATGGACAAATGTCTGAGTGAACCTCCAGGATAAGTTGATAATATACAGAAACAGGACATTTGTACTCTAAATCTGACTTAACTGTCAGAAAATCAACAGTCAAAGCATGACAATTTTAGGATGAGAAATGGTTGTAGCAGCGGATAAATACTTGCAGTTAATCCTTTAATGGACAACATGACAGGAGAACTACATAAGGGCTTTGTCTGTGTAAAGTCTCTGTGATAATCAAATTCCACATCTTATTCTTTATAACTCTACCACATGTAACACACCAGTGCTGTTGTTCATCTAAAATGTGGGGAGTCACTGGAGATTTATTTTCAGCGTGACATTTAAATGTTATTAGGTATCTTTTCAAGCCTTTTCTAGTTTCCAAAAGCTCAAAATGGTTTATTTCACTATGTGTGTGTAACTATATAGTTGTATTTGTTGGTTCTGCTGACATTTTAGAAAATAGTATCTACTTTTTTCGGGAATTTTTTAAAATTGTGTTGTTTTTCCTTATTGCTTTATACTAAAAGAGATTATTAATGCTTCATTAATCAACTGTTCGAAGTGTGATTGCTCCTGAATAGCTCTCAAAAGCTGGCTTTTTACCACTTACTTTCAGTAGTGCTTAATTAACAGAGGAGATGAAAACTAAAATCTTCAGCCCACTCAAGAATGAGATACTGCTTTTCAGAAGAGGGATTCAAAAAAGGTCTGTGTTTTGCAAATGTGTTGCAAAAATGCTGTAAATTTAGACCAACATTTTCTGTACAGACTAGAAATATGCCTGCTTTGTGCCAAGATGAAAAGTAATAATATTGTACCATCACCTAAAACTATAATGTATAGCTTTGCTGGATGCATAAGCAATGCCTGAGAAAACATTACTACCTTTGGAAGCAAGAATTAGCCTACTAAAATATTCCCTCTGTGTCCAGTCTCAGGTAATACAGTACTGATCTACTTGGTGTGTCCTGGTCTGCCTAATACAATGATAAAAAAGGATGAAAATACTTGTGGTGTAAAAGAAGCTGGGGAGTGAAACAATTTCCTGAGCATCTTTGTTGTTGCTGTTTCTTGGCAGGTAGCTGAAGAAAGCCAGGTTTGAGTGACAAATGTACTAGCCTCAAATACACACATCATATTATGGTTCCCTTTATTCATCTTCTCTTTTGTTATGACTCAGTGTTTGACACCTCACCTGAATTCCTATAATAGATGTCAAAGAATTCAAGTCAAAAACAAGCACATAAGATGCATGTCCTATGAAAGAATTGGCTGTCACACGTAATGATTTACAAGGAACAAGATTTGATTCCTTGCTTCAGGATTATTGATTATTTTAGAGCCTGATCCAAATTTGGTCAGTATCAGTGACATGCTTATCCAACTAAGTGACAGCATATCTTGGGCTTAGCTGCATATAAAAGAATAGATGGTCTCAATGTTCCACAGCAACAAAAAATGTTATGGATTGAAGTGACATTGTGCAACAGCCTAGTATAACAAAGAAAGTTATAAGTACGGTATTTTAAAACATTACCAGACATAGACAATGCATGTGTGTTTGAGACTGACTTTTATGTTCTTCAGGTTAAAATATTTACTCAGGTTTCAATACTTGAATCTTTGCTTGTGGGTACAAGTTAAAGAACATTCTTGAATGTGCTCTTTACCATATTTTGGTAAAGTGAGTATGCGATTTGAATTTTTCTACTCCTCTGTAGGTGCATATACAGATATTTTACTTTCCCCTTCCAATACTGTTCTAAAGTTTACTATAGTAAGTTCTGTACCAGGATGCTGTTAAACAATGATTTTTTTTTGTCTTGTTTGAATTGCCATTATTTGATATATTCTTGCTTTAGATGTGCATTTACAAAAGAATGTATAAGAGAAACTCTAAGGTATCAGACTATAATAAAATTTATAATAAACATAAAATAGCCTGGCTGCAAATAATCCATCACCTTTTAGAAGGAAGTTGAATATAATGTTTTTACTTATCTGAAAATATCAGAACTGGTTAGGGTCTCAGATCACTGAATCTGTATGTGTTTATCTTCCTTGAAACATGTGGTGATTAGTTGTGAAAATACATTTAAAGATTTAGCCTGAAATTTGGAAGAACTGATTCTTCAAAGGTAACCTGGCCCATGCATTAGTTGCATTCATGGGCATGCGTGGCCTGCCCCAGTGCTCTGTTCCATGGGCATTTTTGATCTAAGAAACAGGAAATCCCCAGGTCAGGGTAATTATTGAGAGGTGATGACAGATTAGGGCTGATAGGAACTGCATGAGGTTCATCAAGAAGTGTCAAGTCCCACACTTGTGGAGGAGCATCTGGGCACCCAGTTTTGTAGATAAGGCCCTGGGGGCCTTAGTGGACACTGGGTGGATGTGAGCCAGCAACGTTTCCTTGCTGCAAAGGTGACTGATGATATTCTGGGCTGCCACTGGCAAAACACTGGCAGCAGGTCAAGAAAGCTGATTCCTCCACCTTGTTCAGCACTGGTGAGTCCACGCCTGGAGTGCTTGATTCAGTTCTGGATGCTTTGGTACAAGGGAGACATGGACATATTAGAGGTACAGAGAAGGTCCACAAAGATGCTTGAGGAGATAGAGGACCTCACGTGGGAGGAAAGGTTGAGAGAGTTGGGGCTGTTCGGCTTGGGGAAGAGAAGGCTCAGGGGAATTTGGCCAACAGATATAAATACCTGAAAGGAGGATGCAAGGAAGACAGAGTCAGGTTCTTTTCAGTGGTGCCCAGTGACAGGACCAGAGGTGATGGACACAAACTGAAACATGGAGCTTCCATCCAAACCTCAGAAAACTCTTTTTCACTGTGAGGATGTTTAAACACTGGCTGAGGTTGCTCAGAACTGTTGTGAAGTATCTGTCCTTGGAGATATATTCCAAAGCCATTTAGATGTGGCCTCAAGAAATTGGCTCTAGGAGACTGTTTGAGCAGGAGTATGGAGCACATGACCCAGCTTCAACCCATCTGTGATTTCATAAAAATTCTTGTAGAAGCCATCCACTGTTTCTTCTTGAGAGACTAGCTGCCTCTTTATAAATTCTTCCATCTGACTTATGGTGTTATGGGTCAGATGCTCTTTGTGACCTTGTGGTGTGATTTTTCTTTCCTGGAATTTTTATGTTTTAAAGCTGCATAGCTGTTGGAAATGATTGGCATGCATAAAAATCCCATATGTCCTAGTTACAAAAGAAATAAATGTTTTTAAAGTCACTGGAGGTCAGATGACACAGCACCCTTAGACTAGTCCTTTCTCATTCTAAATTACTTGAGCATATTTTTCTCTACTTAATTGATACTGGGAGGTTTTATGGGAAATTGAATTAGTCAGGCTTTGCCAGTTTTCAAAAACAACCCTATGGAACAATATTTATGTGATATCAAACCACTAGAAGTTACTGGAAAGGCTAATTAAAGCAGAGTTATTTGCCGGTTTAAAGCTATAATACATTTTCATATTTCATCTATGTCTGAATTTTTGAAAATATGTATGGAGGAACATCAAAACAACAATTTATGTGTGTGTGCGTGTAGTCTGTATATTTAACTTGTATCATGACAGTGTATCATGAACCAGAATTAATTTGATCTGTGGATTTTATTTGGTTTTTTTGCATAAAGGATGAAGTATGTGCTCACTACAGGATCACAGGTAGTCAAGCAGGTTGACTTGTTTATCCTCAGTGCCAGAAATTGTTCCACATCAGCTAATCAAGGTTGGAGTATGGTTAATTATGTATTTTCATTTCAAACCAACATTTTAAAATGCAAAATAACTGTTATGTAGTTCAATGGTATTAATGCCCTTACTACAGAATGGGAGGATTTACTTTGAAAAAGATGTCAAGGAGCTGATAAAATTTACTGCTTTAACGTATGGCTTAAATTCTCTCTTTATTTTTTTTTTCTTTTACAGGAAGGGAAGTCTTTAGTGACCTAGAGATGGAGCAATAGGAAGACCAATCTCTACACTGTGGACACAAGTAGAAATGGTGATAGGTGGTCTGGCACGATGCATTTGGATTTTCAGAGTAAATATTCCTGTAACTGACAAATAATTCCTTTCTTCATGCCATTGATATGTCATTCAGTAAACCATGTATTTCCATCAAACATGCTCATTTTGCTGCAGAGGCTTAGTGTTTGATGAAGAAAAGTGAACTTAAATATCTTCCTCATTATCAATGATGGAGTTTTAAACAGAGTATAAATAAAAAGGTATTTGTAATGCATTTTATTTATGAGTAACTTTTTAAAAGCTAAAAACCAAAAAACTATTGCTGCAAGAGATTGTTCAGGTGAGTAGTGGTGTGCATATATGCCTATAAGTCTGAAAAACTGATGAATTCTTCACTGACCAGGAAAATGAAGTTTCTGATGGAAAAATCTTATATGTTTTTCTATTAAGAATACAAAGATGAAGTAAAAAAGAAGTCACAACTCACTTGATAATTATGGGATTTGTGTCTTTTTCTATTAGAATACGTGCTGATATCATGTTTTCTTGGAGGCATCATAAGTAAGGCAAGCACTGAATGTAGTAGTTATCCTTTTGTTGAAGTAAAGCCTGTATAACTAATATATGCGCACTTGAAAACGGAATTGCTATTCATATAATCATCCTGTTGTTTTTAACGTTTCAAAAATGGTACAGCAAATGTTTCTCAAATATTCACACTTGAAGTGAAGACATATATTGCTGGAAAAAAAGTACGCCTGACTTTTTTCATGACAAAGCCTCAGGTAGTAGTCTTGAACTGTTTTTTTTATCTAGCTTGAGTCAGTGTTACACCTTGTGGCTTTAGGTGAGAATTCATGAAATTGTTTAGCTTAATGGAGAAGAAACTCCAAAGATGATAGGTAGTGTTAATGCCCCAATTATTCCAAAGCTTGATGTCTTTCTGCTGACTTTGTCACAGCAGTAGTTTGTGACATTTACAGTAGACAGCTGTGCAGATCAGGTGTCTGCCAAAAGAAACACTTGCATTTTTATTCTAAATCTATGCCAGGGTGTTAAAGGAAAATTTACACCAAAAAATACTGATATATGATTTTTTTAGTGTTTTTTAGACTGGTATTTATATTAAGCTTTGGTCTCTGGAAAAACCCCCCCAATCTCTTTGAAAATGTGGACTGAACATGGCCGGCAGCTGAGCTCCTATCCAGTAATGTGCTCATTCCCCCACAGCAGGATGGGCAAGCAGAAAAAACTTGAGATAAAGGCTGAGCTAAAGGTAGCTTAATGCGTGAAAGGGAAAACCAAACACACCAAATTATGTGAAGGCTGTCACTGGCAGACCAGTGCCCAGCCCGTCTCTGAGTAATGGCTGCATTGGGAAGACTGCCACCTGACAGTTCTATAGCTGAGCCTGAGGTTATGTGGTAGAGAATGTGTCTTTGGTGAATTTGAGTCAGGTCTCCTGGCTGTGTCCCCTCACAACCTGGTGACAACGTTACTCCTCCCATTTTGCTGCCAGTTCAGCTGTGGTTTTGGGAGCCATCCCTCTGGTGTGCCATGCAAAGGTGGGCGGTCCGTCTGCTCCAGGCCCTCTCTTCTCCAATGATGGTTGGCATCAGAGGCCTCAAAGTTCAGCAAATTGCAAGCCAGCTACTGGGGCCCCTGTATTTATAGGGCCTGGAACAGAGGGCAGTGAGGTGGCTGATGGAATCAAGAGACCACTGTGATGACGCATTCCAGATGCTGGAAGGCCTGGTCCCCTTGTTTTTTGTGCAGCACTGTGACTGTCTTGCAGCCTGCACGCCACAAAGCCCACGCACCAGGGACTGCTGCACCAGCAGGCTGCTGCAGGTGTCAGGGGAGATGGTTACCTAAAAGGACTCTAGTCACCCTTGGATGAAACCATTCTGTGGTGACAGACCCTTTTGCAAAAGGAGTGAGGCCTTCACAATCATCCTGGCTGCCAGGCCCCTTGCATGCTGTCCTTTCTAGGCCTGTGCAATTACAGGGATTTCCTTCCCATCTTCCATGCCAGCCCCTGCCTCTATTCTCTTCTGCCATCTGTTTCCACAGCCCTTGATTTGCTCTTGTTCTACTCTAGTTTTAAGGACAAAACTTCTCACCACTTTTTCAGGTTTCTTGCCTAACCAGTTCAGAGAATAAACTTCCTCTGTGTTTGAAGAATTGCAAGCAGCTGCTGAATTGGAACCTGCAAGCAGGTTTCCAGGGTGAAGCTCCTGCTCTTCCACAACTTAGGGTACACAAGTTGAGAAAGGTGAGAAAAACAGCATTTTTTTTCTGTCAGTACCTTCTTAAGGGAGAGTAAAAACAAGGAATTAGAAAAGCGAGTGATGAGGTCAGTTGAGGAATGTGTAAAGACACTAATTATTAAAGGTTTATCGTTGCTTGATTAAGAGGTCTTTTTAGGATCATGTTCAGTTCTTTACATAGTCAAGACTTACCTCCCTGTTTGACAGTGGGTGTTTGGCAGCACTCTTTATCAGGATTGTAGTAGTATTTTTTCTAGTTTAGTAGATAACCTGTACCATTTCTCCTCCTTTCTTCATTCCTTGATGTGCATTCTGGTGATACATATATATGAACTGAAACTTAATGGTGTGTTATTTTGGTATCCTGAGAGATCTGGGAGACTTGATCAACAAAAGGAGGTTGAATACAATGTCATAATGAATACCAAGGAAAACAAAAAATAAATAGATACTACCTCAAATTCTTTTAAAAGTATAGAATACCCTATGCATGTGTGAGTATAATTCACATTCTTAGCTTGCCTTTACTATACGTGTACTGATTTTAAGTTTTAAGCAGCTGAAATAAGTTCTCAGTGGTTTAGTTTTACAATTTTCTGCATTGACAAGAAATGTTTCCTGTTCTGTGTTCTCTTACTTATTGAAAGAAATATATATATATGTCCTGGAATCTTTTTTTGGAACTTTTGCAATGGATTTGACTTCAGAAGTACTCAAGTCTTTTCATCAAATGATTTCTGTGAGTTCTTACTTCCTGTTTCTGGTTAGTGTTTCCATGATTAAGGAAAACAAATAAACAAAAACCCTCCCATGAAAACAAAACTTTTTAATTTAAAAATATTCAGCAAACAGGAAAGAGGCATATTTTTTAAGAAATGTAAATATTCGTATCACTGAACTTCTTCAACTTTTTCAGATGCAACTTCAACATGAAGTTACAAATATGGACTAACATACACTTCTGAAAAATGATTTCTTTCTGTGAAACTTGATTTTCCAGTGGCTTTTTAAAGTCATAACCTTGTTCCGGGTCTGTTGAATGATGCTTAAGTAGTCTACCATAAAATGAAGTACAGAAAAATAGGAATGGCAAACCCATCTCATCCTGATTTATAGTATTAGTCTTCTTATATTGCAAATTAATTCATTAAGAAGTTGAAGGAAAATTCTCATTTCCTCTGTGTACCTTTGAAAGTATTTTCTAACACGGAGACAAAATCTGCATATTTTCATTTAAACTTGTCTCTTTTTGTCCAATGAATTTAGGGAGGTTTGCATAATTTAGATACTTCTCTTACTTTCCAGTAACTTCAGGTTGCTGTGATGCTTCTTCTATTAGATCCTTTAAAGCCCCCTCTCTAGGAGTTATAAAACTATATTAAAACCCCTAAACTATATAAAATATTTATTAATGCAGTCATATCCATTTCCTAAAGTTCTTTTATGATTATTTTTCCTTCCTCCTTTTTTAAAAGTAGTCCCTGAAATGTCTGTCCTCTTGAAAGAACCAGCTGTTTTTGGTATATTGTAGTGAGAGAGAACAAAAGTTTTGGCAAAGTTTTGACAGAAAACTGCTGGATTTTCTGGTAGGTCTGCTCTCCACCGGCTTTTTAAGCTGAGATATGTAGACAGCTCTTTGATAAAGAACAAATTTCCATTGTTCCTGAGAATTTGTTTTCAAAAATGCCCTTGGGTTTTTTTTCTCCCCTAAGTTTTTATATGACTTAATGTTTTGAAGTCTTTGAGTTTGAAGACTTCAAATGCTTTTAATCACAGCGTGTGGACTAGAGAAGACATTTTCTAGTCATGATGGCATCATGAAGAGAAATTGTTGCATTGAGTTTTAACAGCAAGTCCTTGGTGGGGGATAACTAGACCAAAGAAACGCAGTTGACAGAATCTCAGAGCAAGGAGCAAAAAGCAGTTCCCTTAATACAGCAATCGTGACATATGTAGCAGTAAAAGCTCTGGCAACAATAAAAACATTATTTGACTTGTGATTAATTCTAGCATGATTTGTTTGCCTATGTTTCATTTTCAGAGGAAGAATTTTGTTCCCACAAATTGTAGTTGGGGTATTTTTTGAGGAAGGGCTGCAATATTCAGTTTACTTGGATTGATAAGCTCATGTTATTTTCCCATGCTTGCTCTTGCCTGGCAGTAATGATGTCTTTGGTGTTCTCAATAAAGATGGCAATGCAAAATCAGTGTGCAACATTGCTGTCTGTTAGTATTTTTATTAATTTGTAACTTTTTTGCCATTCTCTGCTAGGCATGTACCCCCGCTCTTGGGTTTGTTTATTTTTTGGCATCAAAAAGAGTAAGCAACTGGTGGTTTCTTTGATTGAAAATGTCAAAAAACCCTGAAGGCTGTACATTGAAACACCTGTATTACTGCCACCTGTTTCACTCTTGCAGCAATGCCAGAACATATGGTCTCATTCAACTTCAGAGTTGCAGTTCTTCGTTATTTTTCAAGACTATGCCTTAATTTTTGTGACTGATGTTTATCAACAGGAAAAGCCTCCTTATCCATGCCATCTTTCCATCTAATTGCTGGAAGGATTTGGTCTTTGTTTTTATACTTTTGTGAGCTCAAATTTTCCATGTGTGAACACATTAAGTGAAGTGTGCCAGTTACAGCATGTCAGCCGAGTAGCGGAAGTCTCTCAAGTTAAGGAGCCTTTGACTTGCTTGTTTTGGACAGTATAACAGGAGCTCTGTGTTTTTAAAGAGAAAATTCACTAAGGCTTTCTGAATCCTGTCCGTGACCTCTGTGTTCTATGTCCATATCCATTTGTAAATTGGAGAACTCGATATTTAACTGGAAGGTATAAAAACACGAACACGTCTGTCTTTAGTTGGAATTGCTTTGCTTTTCAGGAGATTTGGAATGTTCATTAGGCTGTGTACTGGGACACTGCATCCTCTCACACTACATTTTGTACACTTTGCACCTCATTGTGTTGTGATCTCAGTGGATAATCCTAAACATGATCTACTTCCTGTTCATTTTATTCCCCCTGCAGAGTGCTTTGCTTCAGTGTGAGATCTGCTGTGACTCATTTCCATCAGATTACATCCTGTCACCTAAATAAAAAGTGATTTCTATTTAGTGAGACTTTAATAACGTGATCTGGTTCCAAACAGAACTTATTTGAAGAAAATATTTTTAGCTGTGTTTTTCATGAGACTCATAAACATATCCTCATTTACTTTCTTGCAAAACATTTATAGCATCAGCTTAACAGGCAATTAGCTGTAACTTGTATTTTGTTGTATATTTTTCCACTAGGGGAGTGTTGGTGGCTGAAAATTATTATATTCCTGTTGGTAAAGAATCTGATGCATGGGTAGTTTCATCCTATATTTCCTTTCCTCCATAAAGCTTAATTTCAAGCAGATGTTCTATGCCTTCAGAGTGGTAGTGTATAATTTTAGGCATGTGGTAGATGTTATGTGTGACTTTTTGATCAACACAGGTGTTGTGGGATGTGTTGCTCTCAATTTCTGTAGGCAGTATTTTACTGTTGGTGGTACTTAGCTTGTCCACGCAGAGTGAACTAACAGGCTTTTCAGGGTAAAAATAGAGCTATTAGCACTGCTGTTGCTGTTTCTGGCAGTTTTGTTAATCCAAACTCTGCTTTCCATTGACTTTTCCTACAAATTCCTGAGAACAAAAGTTTTCAGCTTTATTACAGTGCACTGTTTCATTTGCTTCCCTCAATACAGTGTGGTTTGGGCTTGCTTTTGTCTGAATCAAAATAGATGCATACTTCTGGGAGAAACAAAAGGAAACAGTTGTCAAGATCTGTGTTTAGGTTCAGGAGGTGAACCAAAATGCAAATTTTTCGTTTTTGCTCTTAGTCATATATGTTTCCAAAACAGTAAGAAAAATATATTTGTTTCTTCCTTTCCTTTCTACAGTTGATAATTCGAGATCTATATGCTTCTTTACTAACACCAGAAGATTTTCATCACGAAAGTGGTAGCTTTAATAGGAGGTACACTGTAAAGTGGGAATTGACTTCCATAGAAGGCCACAGACCTCTGAATTGATACTTCTGGTGAAAATGTAAGACGTGTGTCCTGAGGCTTATATTGTCCTCATGCTTGCACTGTAAGTGTTCATTTGTTTTATATTGAATATAGGACGAGTGACTGGGTAATTTTTTTTTCCTTACTGAATGACTGACTTCTGAAAATATTGTGGGAAGTATTTACCCTGCTGACATATCCTTGGAAAAAGTTGAAGTATTTTATCTAGAAAATACAAAAAATGAAGCATTTTGACTTTCCAGAATGAAGTGTCCTATTTTGAAAATGTTGCTGTAAAATGTGCGAATACTATCAAATTCCCTCTTTCATTAAGACTAAGCAAATTTGCCCAATTTGATTTGCATATGTGATCAGTTTTTCTGAGACAGAACATCTGAAAGATTTTCTATTCTCTGATGTGTTCGTTGAGCTCTAAAGAAATAATCCTATGTCTTTCATTTTTTTAAACTATGTGACATGTATAATTTATATATATATTATATATATATATTATATATAAATCTCCTTTCTTTTATCAGGCAATTGTAGCCTATATTTATGCCTGTATAATATATGGAGGTAGTTTGCTATTTTGAACTTGCTTTGAACTGATAATTTACATATTTATAAGGTTTCCCTCCAATGAATTACACTTAATATGTTTTTTCTTCTTAAAAACAAAGCAAAGCAAAACAAACCAAACTTTCTTTACTTGCATGATGCTATAGTCTATCTGTGGCATCACTTTTAACATGAAAAATTAAATCTGTTAAATGGAGCAAAGTATGATGAATATGATAATGCTTGTTCTCTTTTAATTGTGGGAAGAACAAGGGGGGCCTCCAAAGACAACGAAACGAAGGAAAGAGGGAAAATTTTCTACTAGAAAATGTATCTCTCTGATCAAAGGAGCTATAATGCTTATGTAACATTTATTCAGGTAGATTACTTTGGTGTCTTTACAGACAAGTGTCGAGTGTTAAAGGAAGAAGGAACAATTAAACTTTCTTCTGGACGATGCATCATGTATAGCAGCGATAATTCTACCGCAGATCTTTCAGCCAGTCCTCATAGGAGAAGTGCTCCATCCCTCTCATTGACTTGGTGTCCCTCTTCTGGACTAGCTCCAGCAGGTCCATGTCTTTCCTTTTAGTCCACAGAGCTGGATGCAGCTCTGCAGTGGGGTCTCAGCAGAGCAGAGGGGCAGAACCCCTCCGTGGCCCTGCTGCCCACGCTACTTTGGATGCAGCCCAGGACACGTTTGGCTTTCTGGCCTGTGGGTGCCCATGGCTAGGTCGTGTTGACCTTCTCATCCACCTGCATTTCCAGGTCCTTCTCCTCAGGGCTATTCTCAGTTCATTCTTTGGCCCAGCCTGTATTTGTACTTTGAACTGCCCCAACCCATGTGCAGGACCTTGTACTCGTCTTTGGTGAACTTCAGGTTTCACATGAAGCCACTTCTCAGGTCTGAGGTGTTACATATTAGAAATCAGTGCAACAGATACAGCTGTCTGTCTCCTTGCTAACAGCTTCATCATTATCAAAGAATTATTTTTTCTCCTTAGATATGAATAATCCCTACGGAATATTCCACTTGTAGGAAAGGAGAGAGATTAACAGGTCATTCATGAAGCTTTTCTCTGTTGAGCTGTATTGTACAGCAGAATCAGTTCATTTTGTCAAATTTTAAAAATTTTTACAGAATCTGAACGCTTTCAAAAAATATACTTGATTGCTTTGGCTTCTTATTAAGCTATATACATGACTAAATAAGCTGAGGAAAAACATCAGTTTGAAAATGTTTTACTTTTAAACCAGGAATAATGACATGATTGTTAATATATTATTGGAAAGACATGAGAAATTTTTGTTGTTTTTCTGTTTTTGTCACACTAAATTGGTAATTTAATTGCAAATTTTGCTGTTCAGTACATTTTAGTTTAGAAGTAAGATTTGCTGTTTAGTACTGTGTGCTTTATTGGAAGAGTATGAAACTTCTAAATTAATTTGTTAAGTCTTTTTAAAATACTGTACATGGCAATATGAAAGACAGGTTGTCTGAACCAGAATGGGAAAATTTGTGACCAGATGTTATATTGCATATACCGTTTTTACTGCAATTAATGTTGTACTAGAATGTGTGCTTCATGTATTTTACTTGAAACAAAAATTTCATACTTCAATCTTGTATGTGCTGCAAATTCTTAAGCATTTGGTGAGTTTGACTCAGATCTCCTGTATGTATATTTTATTTATGGTAGAAACATAAAGCAATCACTAGTTAAGTTTTTAATCATAGTTAGTGAAGTGAAGTCATGCTTGTCCTTTCATTTGTCTTTGAGGAAAGTTGGGGTATAAATATGAAAGGAATTTGATGGAACATGCATCCTTTATTGATTAGCTTGAAAGAAAGATTGCTGTTGTGGTATGGCTAAATTAATTTCACTTGCTGAAACCAGGGTTCCTATATGGAAGCTGGAACAGAGCAATGCACAATACAACCAATACGGTTACAACATACATTCTCCTCTTTATTCCTGAAATGGCTGTTTTTATACATTGCAAAATAGTTTACAGTTACAGGTGCATTCATATTGGCATTCAGCATGAACAAGTATGTAAACTATCTCAGTTTAAGGCAGCTACCGTATCTTCACTCTAATAGTCCTATACAGTCTATACACACACCTTAATTTAATTTCTAACTGCCCCACAAGTTTAATCTACTTCTACATGGGCCCAAAGCTGAGGCCCAGTTTGGGATAGCTCAAATCTCATTCCACAACACATCACGCCCCCGATCTCTAAGAAATTTGCAATTTGCAAATTTACAACTTGCAATATGGATTCAACGTGTCTTTTAGGTATAATTTTTGTGGTTGCTCCTTGGATAGAGTGTAACCTCAGTTACACTCTCAGTGCAGTTTAACAGGTTTGCATGGTACAACTGACTCTAGAATTACCTACCTAATGCAAATCTTGTGGAAGGGATTTGGATTTCAATAACCTTCAATTGTGTCTTCAGAACACCAGCTTTACATGGGGTGGAAAGCAAGATGTTTTCCTGTTATTTGTGCAGTTCTTCAGTGGTCAGTCCAAATTAATTGCTGCAAGATGAAGAGACCATCATTATCATGCAGACTACTTTTCATTTGAGAAAAGATTTTTCTTATGGATAATTTAGGATTTTTTTCCTCAATTTTTAAGGTGGGTCACTCCTTATTTCTAACCTCAAACCTGTCTGCTGACAGAAATACCTTTTCCAGTTAAAAACAGCTCTAGGGTAAGAAAAATGAGAAAGCAGACTCCTTGTTAACTTCAAGGCTTTTATATGAAATAATCATGGATGCTGGTGATTTTTTTTCTTCTTTGTGAAAAGAAGGGCAATGATATTTCTACATCAAGTACTGCAGTGACCAGAGGGCATGCTATTGGGTACAATTGCCTCCTATTGACAGAGGTCCCAGCTGAAGACAGGAAAGTGTAAAAAATACTCTTCTAGCTCAGAGTGCAGGTCTGTCAGTCCTCATGCTCCATCTCCAAAAGTGACACTGGGAGATGTGGGTTAGGGAAGGCTTTGTGCACTTGTACATGTTCTCTGCTCCTTTTTCCTTGTGTTTTTTCAGGACCTGCAGCTTTATCAGACATGTGAGAGGGTACCCCCTTGCCCAGTCCTTTTAGTACCTGCCATGCAGAGTTCCT
This sequence comes from Cisticola juncidis, assembly GCA_013400215.1. Taxonomy (NCBI): domain Eukaryota; kingdom Metazoa; phylum Chordata; class Aves; order Passeriformes; family Cisticolidae; genus Cisticola; species Cisticola juncidis. The sequence goes on from VXBR01010365.1 coordinate 2,097,452, forward strand.
GATTTTGGCTAATCTGTCATTGAGCCTTCTGATACTGTTTGCCTTCACAGCCTCCTGTGGCAGAAAAGTCTCTGTGTGCTGTCCAAAGAAACACTTTTATCTGCTTTGGGCTCTCTCCCACTGCTTTTATCAAGTGGCCATTTCATTCTTGTGCTGCAGGATTTGCTGAATCGTAGTTTATCCATTACTTTTGTCACTTTATAAACTGCAGTGCTGCCTTACTTCATGCTGCTTCTGTCTAAAACTGGGGACCCAGGTTTTTGTTTTTGTTTTGTTTTCCAGTTCCTGAGCTCTTAGTGTGCAGCCAGCTTGGCTACCTGTGCTGTGTTTGTGAGCATAATGGGTATAGGAGGATTCCAGCCCTATGGTGTTGGACACTCTTGGGGTTACGGAACTGCTGGTACTGAATTTTAAATATGACTTCTGTAGTGCTACCAGAGTCTGCCACCTCTTATCTCAGCAAAACAACAGTGTTGTTTTCTACCTCTGTAGAAGTTTTCGTATGAAATCTGAAATGTTTATATACATATTAAGGAGATCTTCTTTAAACGAGAGTTGCAGTAAGAAATAAAATGCAACACAGTATGTGTCTAAGTAGAAACTCTTAAAATATACTGTACATTAAATGGTATTTTGCACTGTCTCATTCTTTTTATATAAACCATTAAACCTGATTTTATTACATTAGAAGTTAAAATTGCTTCAATCGAGACATAGCTTGGGATGCTTTGGGATTTGAGGTTTTTTTAACTATGATTTTTTGATTATACTCTTAAAATCTGCAGAGAAGAAGTGATTAAAATGTTATGTTCTGCATATGTCCCCAAAGTACACAGGGTTTTTACTGCTTAAATAGGAAAGTGATGACATTATTATGAGAGAGCCTATATATAACCTCTATATAACACATTTAATATAAAATGATACTCAGCAAATGGAGTTTAGGTCAGAGAGCACACTGATTCTAAGTATTTTTAGAACTTCTATCATGGAGAGGGTATTATCCATGTTGTAGTTCTTGAGGTACAATAATTAAATTTTCCAGCTGACCACCCAAATGCTTTGAGAATTTCTTTTTGAAGTTTGACTAAATTCTTGTGTCAATTTCAGGGGTTGTCCACATTTAAACATAATCCTGAAATTTAGTTATTCTTAAGAATATTTCTACTGTAGAATAATAATGGAATCTTGATCCTAGAATTGTTCCTGTTACCAGTGTCATGACACTCTGAAAGAGGTTATATGAAAAGGAAAGACACTTTCTGATCACAGTGTTACAACAAACTAACCTCTGAGTTCACCTTTTGAGAAAAAAGGTTTCTCTGACTCCAGGGATGTTCACAGTTGAGGATGAGAAATATATTGTGGCTTTTTTGTTTTTTTCTGTTAGCATGACAGAACCAACAGGAATGGACTGATATAGGAAGGATGCAAAGATACCACTGTAGTATTGCAATTCAAAATGTCCAAACTAAAATTACTTTCTGCTGTTGAGAGACCCTACCACATGACATTGTAATATTGCAATACCTTTTCTTGTGTACTGTGTTGGAAGACATTCATGTTCTATGACTCTAGATACTCTATAATTCTAAGTCTTAAAGAGGCTTTCAGCCTTTCAAGTGTGCTCTTAGATTTCTGGTGAATAACCCATTTTCAGCTGTCTTTGTGGACATGTGGAACCCTGCATGCACCTGCATTACGCAACTGTACATGGAGCAGAAATCAAAGGTTATTTCAAGAAGAAAGAACTGTTTCTTAGGGTGCATATTTGATTTCATGGCACTATATTGCCCACAGATGCTGCAGGTTTCCCTGCCTCTCCTTGTTTCATGACTGCTTAAACAGTGCAATTTTATTTATTGATCTCCTCCAAATCCAGCTTTGTTCTTGGTAGCTTTTTTCTTTACCCACTTTCAGAAGAGTCTTTGTACATGTGATTCCAGACTCTGGATTGCAATAAATACAAATCACTTCTCTGCACTTTGGTTTATGAGAAAACACTTGTTTGTTCCAAGAAGAACTTTCTGCTTAAATGTAGGTATTGAAGAGATGGCTCTCACAAATTTGCAGGGGAACCATTTGGGCTTAGGGGAGAGGAGGGATGGAGCAGGGCAGAAAGAAGTCAACTAAGTTTTAAAACATCTACTGCCTTTAAATTTCCCTACTGGCTCAGTGCATTAGTTGGCATGTCACACCACATTTTCTGAGCTTCTTTGTATTATGTCACACAATATGACAGGGATAATCTTTGTGACAAATCACAGAAGCCGGTGTGTCAGTGGGGAAATAGGAAACTGACAGTTTTCTGAACAGTCCCATAAAAACTCTCAATATATTTATGCGAAAATCAGCTTTTTAGAAATTTAGAATTTAGAAATGCTCTGCCTTGAAGCCTTTTCTTCAAGTAGACCAAGGAGTATTAATTAAAAAAAATTAATTAAAAAAGATTAAACAAACCGACTTGACAGGGGTTCTGGATGATGCATGAAAAAAGCCTAGACTGGAATGGGGAATAGGGCTCCAGCCCCAGTTTTCCCTTCTGATCCCACAGCACAATTGTCTGAGATGTTCATTCCTTGTTCCTGCCCTGCAGTTTTACAGTCTTAAAGCGTCCCACTTGAAATTACATTGACTCCTGGGTAGCTCAGGAGCAGCTTCTGTATGAGGAGAGCCGGCATTTTGCCAGCTTTACTGAAATAAATACCTGATATTTGACCTGAAACAGTCAGGCTGGATCCTCCCACCCCTCTTTCTGTCTTTGTGCTAAATAGTAATGAAATGTTTAGGCTTTCTTTTGTGGTAAAATGCTGATGTTGCTTGTGTATTTGCACTCATTATTTGTATTCACCATGGTTTGCAGTTTGTATTTCAAAGACTCACCTTTTGCCTTCTGAGTTTTCTATTTAGAAAGTGTCTCTGTAACAACAACAAAAATGTCTTTGGTTCTTGGGTGGCACAACCCTGCAGCTGTTGTAAAAAGAGAAAGGTATTAGAGGTGAACTTTCACATTTTGAGAAACATTTGCTGTATATTGTACCTGGTTTCTCTTTTGTCTTATTTTTTGTTTGTTTTGTGTGTGTGGTGTACACTTGCTAACTAACCAAAGGAACACACATCTCTGCTCAGTCTGTGCAAACCTTGCTACAGCATTCTCACTCAGATTACATGGGCAGCCCACAAATTTAGAAGTTTGGAGGGAACCTTTGTCCTGAAATATAAAAAAGAAATTATATATTTATATAAGTTATGTATAGTAACTGGAGTTGGTGAATATTTACATATGTAGTAGGCTCCTCTTAACATTTTCAGTGGTTCTTTCGAAACAATACGAAACAAACAAATTGTTGGTGCTAAAATTAAGTTATTGCATACAAACATACAACCTAGAACCACTGATACACCATTGCTGTCATTGGTTTCTTGTAATTTTAAAATTTAAAGGAAGTTGAGTGATTGATAAGGCCCTCAGGCTGTTTAAAAAATAAGATCGTGTTCCTCTGCTACAACTACTTCTAACATTTCCTGTTTTCTGTGTTCCTGGATAGCATTGCTTAGGGGGGTTTATGAGGAATTTGAAAAACTCACCTATGGGTGGCATATCCCCTCTTGTTTTCCATTATTGTTTAACATAAATAAAAATCATTATAGTAGCTCCATCTCTCTGGGCTGTGACCTAGATTCCCTAAAACAAAAATATTACAGTAGTTTGGGAAGCTACAGCAACAGCAATGGTTACCCTCATCTTGGAAGTTATGATCCCCAGGTTAGCCACTACTTCCATCTCTCCTGTTACAAAGCAATCATCTCTGGCAGAGGGGTCATCTCTGGTCAGTTGGAAGGGATATCTTAAACTCTTGCAGATATAGAGATTTATATATATATATATACGTGTATACACACACATATATATCATAGTGTCTGTGCAGAGGTCCATTTATTTTTATGGGTAAGCAAAAGCTGCATTTTGTTTTTTGTTCTGAAGCTTGAGAGGTTGAATAGTTGTAAGATGTTTGTTTTTGTAGAACTTATGTATGTGAAGAGCATCTGCATCCTTACTCTGCACTGTGAGGAGGTGGGGGATGAGAGGGAGAGAGAAATGCTGAGGGGCTCTTTTGGAATTGAGTAAGCAAGACCTGGCAGCAAATGGAGCAATGAAGTGGCTGGTTTAATAAGATAGAATAAGAAGAGGAACACAGATGGCAGGTAAATCTTACATCCACTCAGGTGTTGGGAACGGCGTTTTCGTGCAGCATCAGATGGATCCTGAATGGACGAAATTTCCCATAGCCTCCTGCAGAGAACGTGTTAGTGGGGAGCTTCCTCCTCTTTCAAATGCTCTTGTGTCTTCTTCTTCATGAACATACTTCAGAGAGATTGAATGTTATCTTTTAATAATATCCATTAGTCTGCCTCATGAACTGCCACAGGGCACCCTGACAGGTTACCTTACAGCAGCTACATGTGCCAACATACAGATTTCTCCCAAGATCTAAGAACAGGTAGAGCTGGCATTGCCTGCTCAAGACTCTAAAGTCTTCTGCAGAGTTCTTAATACAGTCTCTAGTGGATGTTAGTTACTGGTTTTCAAGACAATGTTTTTGACTAGGGGTAGGTTGAGCATGCATGGGGAGGACAGACTGGAACCCTAGAGATAAGAAGAAAATTACACTTTTCCTAGATTCTTCGTGAGTGGTCACTTGTGAACTTGAAAAGCTGTTGTTATGCGTTTGGCCATATAGTTATATAATTTGCCTACTGAAGTAAATCCTGATGATTGCAAAACAGTCTCTGATGGAAGAAGCTCAGGGATTTATTTTTGATCATATAACTGCTAACAGTGAGTCAGAGAACTATTTCTCTACTCCCAAACTTGTTTTCTGTGATGATAGAATCAATTGCATTTACTCATGCTGATTCTGAAACAGGAAAATCATTTGTTGAATAATGTTACCATGAGGATTTCTCCTAGCTGCCTGAGCGTTCATATTAGAGGAGAAGACTCTACCTTCTCACACTCTGTTAATGTAAACAGTAGCTATGTTTATGGAACATAGCCATGGCTTTGCATTCCATGCTGGGACAAACAAGACTGAGTGACAGCCTCCTTGACCTATGTGGTGGGAAGGTGGAAACTCCATCCTCCAATCCACAGGCTTCATAGCACCTGTATAAAGGTGCCCCTTTTGTAAATAAAGGGGCTTCCTGCCCTGATCTCGATGGAACCCACTCCTGTGTCCAAGTCTCATCTTTCCCTGGGAGCCCCACGTGGTGATAGAATAACTCTTGCTGATGCCATCAATATTTAAGCTTTCCTACAAACTTGTAAAAATACGCTTCTGTTCTTGTAGGAAGATATTGCAATCTGTGACACATACCAAATCAAATTTTGCACTTTTACAGATTGGAAATTCAGTAAGGTGTATGTGCAACACAGACTATATAGGAGTTCAACATATTTTGGGGGATAATTCACTGTAATATCCTGTGGATCGTCAATTGTCAAACTTTAGTTCTCAGTTTTGAACCCAGCAGCTTAATTTAAGTTCATCCATCAGACTAGGATCTGATATTAACATCCTTTCTGCCATTAGCAATCCCATATATGTCTTCTGTAAGAGGAAAAATTAGTGTTTGAAATCACAATTTCCTGCATTCCTGTCATGTGTTATATCACTTATGTAAAATGGTTTCAGCATTGTATTATCCTCCCTCTAAGCCATCACAATCTTAGTTTTTGCTTGTTAATATAAATTGCTCTCCATAAAGAGATTGTTTACGTTGATTATGGGGTGCTTGCCTTGATAAAGAGAACCTTATTTTTTTCATTTTTGTTACTTAATATTTAAGAGCACTACAAGCCATTATATGTCTGCAGCTGTTATGGGAAGGCATAAAAGTCAAGTCTTTCTTCCTGTTGTTCAGTGGGGATCTGTTAGGAGTCCCTCCCAGTACACAAGCTGTTTCTTTACCTCTTCTGTTTCCCTTCGGCAGTCCAAGTCTGTGCAATTCTTTGGACTTCAGCTGAACTAGGAGTTTTCAAAGCCAATTTCGAAGTCTGTGACAGCCCCAGGCATTTGAAATTTATGTACTCACTTTCAGCAGTGGTGTTACATTCCCTCACTGCTGACCACCCTGTTAACCCCTCTTCCATGTAAACAGTAGTTGGCATCGTGCTCTGAAAACTCCTAGCTGAGCTGTTTCAGGGTACATTGGGATATTTGTGCAGCACTGTACAGAATTGTATACTTGTTCCAAGTGTGGTATGTCCACATAATTCTGTGATATGCTACTTTAAGTAACACATTCCTGATTTGATTTTCATGACTTTTCTATGGGTTTTTGTAGAGTCTTTGATAGAATAAATTTCTCCCCAAACTGAGATTTTTCATATTAATCCCTATTTATTTTTAATATTCATTGGCTTTCCCACTTCATGACTGGTTTCATTTTCTTAGCCTTACCGTGTAATCTTAAATGGGATAGGTTTACCACAGCTATACCCAATAGTAACATGATATACTGAATATTGTGTATGATTTACCCTTTTTTTTTTTTCTCCTGTGGCGTGGGAGTTTTTCTGGTTGTGATGCAGTGACAGAAAAACATTAATAAATATCTCCTGTTTTACTAAACTCTTTTTTGTATTATGGGATTCCATGAAAGCTTTGGTGAAGGATATTTGGGGGAAAAATTTATAAGAACAACAACTAAGCTTAACTAAAATCTTAATACAGTTTTGAGGGTTTGAGACAAGGACCAGTTGATTGAAAAGCATCCCATAAAGGAGGTTTGTATATTTTCACTATTTAAAGTGCTTCTGTCAGTTCTTAGTACCTCTGCAGCCATCAGGAAGGGCAGTTTAGTGTTTACCTATGTGGTGTGTTGGGTGTATTCTCTGAGGGATGCACTCCTGACCTCCAGAATGTCCCAGAGGAGGTATTGTTGAGATCTCACATATGTATGTTGTTTGAAATAGCAGTGTACTTCAGATAAGAAGTACTGTTAGATATGAATCTTGTTCAGGAAGCATCTTCCTACAATGTATGGTTGTAGGTTGATACTGTAGTTGATGTAGTATGGTTGATACTATGTCAGGGATACTTTTGCTTGTACTTCTTTACGGGTGTTAAACCCAGAGGATAGGACTGACTTAGGAGTTCATTCTGCATTTGCCTTGGTCTTTCTGCTTGCTGTGTAGAATTCTGTTCTTTTCAGACAAGTATGTGTATTTTACTTGCACTTTGCCAATTTGTGCTCTATTCCCCTTTTCATTTTGACAACTGTATTCACAAAGTAAGGTTTCCTGTTCATTCTCTTTTTAATGATCATTAATAATTGAACACACCCTTTGAATTTTTCTGATTCCCCCTAACAAAATGTGTGAGCAAAAAAATATTTTGCTGCATTTATTTTGTTTTAACAAAGTTATATTTGAAGTCAACATTGAAGAGATTTCTTCTATGTTTGTTCACTTGCAGGCTCATTTTCCAAACTGTACAAAAGTCTACTTTTAAATATTACATGACAGTTGAGTCTGAATGTAGTGGATTACACTTGTTTTTATGTATCTGCAATATGTCATGAAAATCTGGCACATAGGAAATTCAGTGCAAGCCTGTTTTCAATCATGTTGACTTATAAACTTTTTATTATTACTGATTTGAAAGGTTTTGGTAATTAAATATATTGGGAATTTTCAGTGTCTATGGATATGTGTGTATAACAAATGTCAAAATAATCCCACTGATCCTGGTTGGTTATGCTGAGTTGAATTCCTCTCATTAATATAGGAATTTTTTTGTTTCCACGTTTGCAGAGAGTGCTGTGTTCCACTGTGTTGCAGAGGTATCAGCAAAATAACAGGAGTGTCACTCTGGATGGATGCTGTTGCACAGCTGGATGCTGCTCCTGTACAGCTTGGTGAAAACCATCATCAGAGCTAGCTAGAAAAATGATACTGTTGTGACATATTTAAAGATTTTGAAACTTTTCACCTCAGCAATGGAAGAACCCCCAAATTCTGTGTAGTTTTATATAATAAGATTATGCAAAATACTGGAATCTGAATCATTTCTTTCCCACACAGATATTTCACTCATGTACTTTGAGCTTGAAAAGCTCTCTTATTGTAACTTAAACCTATTTTTGTCAAAGCTTTTCTGAAGCTTCCAGCACTTATACTAGAAAATTACTAATTAAGTATAAGTTTTGATTTGTTTGTCAGAAACTATAATTGATCAGTGCAGCTTCAAAAGCTGGAGAGATTAATGCTGTTCTATCTTTCATCCCAATGGCTAAGCCAGCTAGAGTGGTGTTGCAGTGATGGATGAGTCTGTACGGATGATTGGCAGGTGTGATGCTACATTTTTTCCCTTTTGCAGCTTAACTTAATACTTTTGTTTCTAAGTATATTTTTTTTAGCATGTCAAAGACTTTGGAGCCATTTTCTGAAAGCATTAATTTTAAAGACTGATAGTTTGGGCACAAGAGCATATTCCCTGCACACAGCTTCCTTACTCTGACTGCCAGGTAATGCCTTCATGCCTGAAATCATACTCTGGGCAGGTTTTATTTTTAGATGTATACATTTACAGGACCTTTCTATCACATCTTCAAACTGCAGATTTTAAGGGCAATACAAAAAGCAAGAGAGCCATCAGGTACAGAGTTTAAAAGTAGTCTTAATTTGTCTGTTGGAAAAAAAAAAAAGAAACAGCAGGAAAAATTGGAAGGATGGATTACATTAAGACAATAAAGATATCTGCCTTGAGGTGTCCCATCTTGGAGATATGAAGGGGCATCAAATTTTAAGCTCTTTAGTTTTAATTTTCTTTTTCTCAGATCTTTGTTACACTGAAGCCTGCTCTTTCCTGGCACTGGCTTCGCAAATTCTTGAGCACCTGAGCTCCAAGCTGGAAAAAAAGTCCAGTTAAGAATACAACAACAAATAACAGCTTTGGCTGCCCTACCCCTGAGTCACATGGGAGGAGGTTCAAGTGAATAAATCTTTGTAGGATTTCATGTAAAAAACTTCTTCAGAAAGTTGATAATGCTTTGGGGCAAAAGAAGGAAACTTTCTTACATTTATCTATTAAAATTCAGTAACATAAAATACCCTATTGGATCCTTTCGCTACTTTTTTATTTTTTTCTTCTCATAGTTTCTACATTGTGTATTTGATTCATTAGAAATGATGTTTTATTGGAGATAATCATCCAGTAAGGCCACTTGAATGAAGTTTTATGTGTGAGACAATGATGAAGTTATTTTGGTTGTTGGCAAGGTTTTTTTGGTTTGTTGTTTGTTGAGGTTTGTGGGGTTTTTGTATAATGAAAGAAGTTTTACTCATTTTCCTTCCCCAACTCAGATATGTGCAAAAGAAGCTTTTTCAGTAAGACTTGCAAAACCAGCCTTCAACCAGGAACAGAAGTGCTGTGTAGAGGTGCATGATGGTTATACATTGCAATGTATTCTCCAAATCAGAAAACTGGTACCCAGGAAGGAAAATTCCAAGACAATCTAGTGGGGTTGGTGGTTTTTTTTTGGTTTGTTTTTTTTTTGTTTGTTTGGTTTTTTTTTGTTGGTTTTTTTTTTCGGGGGGGGGTTGGTGTTTTTTTTTCTTTGGTGGGTTTTTATTTATTTATTTATTTTAGCAAGGTATCATTGCATTAATTATTATGAAGATTTGTTGCTAGAAAATCTAGTGCCTGGTGAAATTAAAAAAAAAAAATTAAGAAAGCTGGGAATAAAGAACCATGTTCCACTTTACCTTGAGCTCTGTGTTTTTGTAGTGATAGCTCATTTGGTCCAGCACTGAAGACAGTTCTGGCTATCTAATGCAGATAGTATTTACTGAGGATGCTTAGAGCATCAGTGAGTTCAGTTGAGTTGTTTATGGTCAACAACCATTGCTTGTTCGCTGTTTCCATATCTCTCAAGTGATTCAAAATTAGGTTGGGGGCAACTGAGCAGGGAAAGAAAGCAAAAGGAAGTCTCAGGACACTGGGTTTGAAGCACAAGAAACCATTACAGGCAAGGGAAGTTGATTGACTTTGTAAATGTTCAGGGATATGCAGTGAGCACACTGGTTTTACCAATGTCATAGGTATTGTGGTGTAATAATTTCATGGTCAAACACACTGTGGGTTTACTTAAACAACTGCCTTGATTTGTAAACACAGAAGTAAAGTTTCAGGAGACACAGGACTGGAGAAACACAAAGCTGATGAAACATGCTCAGGAGGATAAGATTACTAGAAGAGCACTTAAGGATGAAAGGCAGCAACTAAAGTAGGGAATCTGGCTAAACCTTCAAGTCAGTAACTTATATGAATGGATTTGGTTTCCAGTCCTTTACCTTACTGAATTTTGGTTAATGTTTGATTTTTTGTATTTTTTGTACTTTTTTCTGAACTTCTGTGGTGATCCATCGAGATTCCTTGACCTCTTGTACTTGATATTTGTTCTGTTTGTCTTGTACTTGACATTTGAAATGTTTGGGAATTGGCACCAGGAGGTGCTCCTCTGACTGCAGCAACAAAGACCCTTAAGAAAGGTATAATTTAAAAAGTTATTTATTAGAGTTAAAAAGTTAATTAAAAGTTAAGTTAAAAAGTTATTTATAATAGTCTTTCCCCTCCAAACTTCAAATTAACTACAACATTACTGACAGATAGGAAGATAATTGGTTGGTGTTTCACATGGTGTTTGTTAAAGGAGCCTAAGCTGCATGGAAAGCATTATCCACAGATCAATTTTTATGCCAAATAAGTAAATGGAAAAAATATTATGCAGTGAGGGTGTTTTTGAATACTTCTTTTAATCATGTTTCCTTTGAAAAATACTGTGTAGGCAGCCTTTGTGGTATAAATACTATTTATTGTAAAATGTCTGCTAAGCAACTTAATGCAAAATTTTTCACCATTGTACTTGTGAGTATGTTAAGTCAGGCTCTTACAAGAAATTAATGCTTATCTTTTGTTTCTTTGTCAGTGAGGCAGTCTGTGTGGGATGTTGGATCATTTTATTCTTTATTCTATGTAAAAAACAAACTAAAAAAAGGAATAAATTCCACTAACTTTCTTGTGCACAAAGAGAACAAGGTTTGAAGTGATGAAGAAGTCATTTGTCTAAACATTTACAGTGTGAAAAGAAAGGGAGGAAGGTTTGTGCCTTCACTACAACTCCTTGACTCCAGAACTAGTATTATGTAGGCAGGATGATTATTTTGTTGCTAACATCAGTAGGTGACATGGCTTTGAAAGTCCTTGCTCTGGGTGTTTGCCATGGTTCATGGAAATGACCTTTTTTTCTGCTTTGTGCATAACCGTGGAACACTGACAGCGTTTGAGTTTGAGCTCCTACTGCGGGTTCCTGTGGCAGGCACAAGGTCTGGGCTCTTTGCTGTCAGTGAAGAAAATCTCCAAACACAGCTTGAACAATACAGATCAGCTCCTCCACCAAACTAACAGTAGAATTGGGGAAGAGTAGTCTCTAGCTATGGGTTGTTTTTTCCCCAGGGGTAATTTTACAGTGGCCCAGATCAATATTGAAAATTTTATAATTTACAGTAGAAAAAGAAGAAAAGCTGGTGTTTTTATTTGTACAGTATAACCTGGAGAAGTGCATTATTATTTTGGAAATGGTTGCATTATTTGAAGTTGGTCCTGGATTTATATTTTCTATACTTTACTCCAAGAAGTACATCAGAAAATATACATTTCTTATGATGGGTGGGGAGGGGGAGAGGTTTGTGTGTTTTTGTTTAAGAAGTTATTTATCCTGAGTGTTTTTAATATATTCTGTGCTTTAAATAGCTGTGAGTAAGGGGAAATAAAAATGAAGTTTTCTTCTGGAAATTATATTGTTACAAAAAGTGTGCATTAGATGCTTTTTCTTTTAAATCCCCATTAGACAGTGTCAGCTATATTAATTGATATCTGCATCTAGCATGTCTAAATCAAAAGCTGGATCAGCTCTGAGTCAGGTTATTTTATAATATCACAGATCCTGATGAGCAAAGAGGTTTTATTATCAATTTTATCACCAATGTCAACATTAATTTAGTGCTGCAGATCACTGTTTTTATACAAAATACATATTTTCTGGCCTTGACATTTGTAAAAGTGTGATTTGAGCAAGCCAAACAACAAGAAGAAAAAAGAGATTCAAAAAAACAACTTTCTGTTGGTTTTGACAAAACACTTTGTGGAAATACAATTTCTGTATTTGTGTTATGGAAAGCTGAGAGTCTTATCCTGTTGCTTTTACTTGAACCTTCTTTGGACCATGAAAAATCTACACACTCTGTGCCAGGAGGCCTGTTCTCAACACTTAACTGGAGTAGGAAGCAGATGATGGTAGTGGAAGAGCAACATATGTGTGTGACAGAGCTTGTCTTGTCTTGTAACAGCAGCTATTTTTAGGGACGGGTAGAAGGGCTCATTTTCAAAAGGGGATGGTGCTGGTAACACATGGCTTTTACTTTCAACCACACAAGGGTAAGAGTAATTAAATTTTTTAGGGACACAGGCTTCATTTAAATTTTTCTGTAATGTGTTTTGTAGTGAAAAAGGGTGTTAAAAATGCTTAGGGACAAGTAATGAGCAAGCCCATTTATCTGCATCTGCAGCTTTAGTTCTAGGGCTGTGTCTAGCAGTGGGAACAAAGCTGGCTGGCTGGAAGGTCAGGCTGTGTGGAGAGTATCTGGAGAGCTGTTTGTGAGCACAGGAGATAAACAGCTGGGAAGGTTGCCGAGAGAAGTTGTGGATGTCCCATCCCTGGATGTGTTCAAGGCCAGGTTGGATAGGGCTCTGAGTAACCTGATCTAGTCATAGCAACCCTTCCCATGGCAGAGGAATTATTCGCAAGATGGTCTTTAAGATCCCTTCTGTCCCAAGCCATTCTATGATTCTAAGATTGCTGCTTTGCATGGTGGCTCTCATGTTCACAATTATTCCTTGGAAAACCTTGATTTTTGTTGAGGTTACAAGCTCTGTTTAGTTATACTGCTGCACATTCCTCTGTGATCCTAAATGTGATCCTAAATACCCAAACTGGTACCAGGCATGAAAGGGACTGATGTTTGTAATATTTACTCGTGCCTTGCTTGCTATTGGGCAATGAGGGGTCACAGTGCTGGTGTGGGTGTAGAAGACACATCAGCAGCACAGTTCTAGCCTGATTGCCACAGATGACTGAAGGTTTGGGAGTATATAAATATGTGTTGTGTGAGCCACATGGACATACTGAGAAAGGATGGCAGGATAGCTGATGGAGTGTGGTCCTGCAGCTTGGAGAGAAGGCATTGAGGAAGCAAGATAGCCAGAAAGGGTGCAGTACAGTAGGTATGGTAAGTAGATTAGAAAATAAAGCAAGAGTAAGACTAGCTGGGAAACTCAAAGAGGAAAATAAGTAACTCAGAGGACAAATGCTGCAGAATTCCAAATGAATTCTTGCTCATGGTGAAGCGATTTGGCCCGTTTCTGTGAAGGGCAGCATTAGGTTCCAAAGGCTTGTATTAAACTGCAGCCCATTAGCTGAAGATAATGCATAAGAACTAGAGAGTATTCTAGCCTGCAAAACAATATATAATTGACTTGTTCTTCACTCCATCTGATTTAATGCTACATGCTAGTTTTGCCAATAGATGTTACCTATTTATTCTTGAGTACAAAGTCTTGTATTTACACATAAAGAGATCTCAAAAGAGCTACTAAATAGATCGAGTCGAGTAAGAAGTAAAGCGAGAGAATATGGCTGAGTAAGGATGAATTCTTTTAGAGCAGTGCTTGATTTTATTGCAAATACTGGAAGGATAAGAAAGCAAAAAGAACATGATGGGTGTGGAAGTTATGAGTGGAGTTGGAGTTGGCCGTGTTGCTTTAACAAAGAGTTGCTTATGTTCTCATGTGAGGTTTTGTTTTTAGCTATTTAAGCACTAAGGTTTTCAGTAAAAATGTGGTTTACAAGCTGGTTACCATGCTTTAGATTTGGTTTACCATTTTATCTTTGAGAAGAACCCCTTCTCAGGAAGTATTTGCAGTAGGTATCTGAGCCATCTTCTGTCAACCATCTTCCTGTTTACCCACTTCATCAGAGGGAGCGTGAAAAATAATTAGAGTTCTGCATGAAGCTTTGTTTGCTGTATGTGTTTTCCCTGCCTGTTTCTCTATGTAAGAAAAAGGCAAGTAGGGCTCAGTTTGGAAAGGTTACAAAATGCTGCTTTGCCAGTTTACCTGGAGGATATTTTGAGGTTCCAGCTGTTAGAATGAAAGTGAACCACTTAAAATCATACCTAAGAGATTACTTGTCGTCATCTTGCTGAGCCCACATGGCTCTCTCTCTGTGGGAATGGATAGGAATGTGCCAGATACCCTGTTTAGAGGGCGAGCTTCATACTTTTTAACACAAATGGCATTCTTCTTCTCCAGACAATAGTCCTGATAGAAAAATAGTCATGAGAGACAACTTCTCTTGCAGAAGGAGAGGGTCATTTCATAAATAGGGAGAAGTTTTCCCAGATGTGTTCAAATCTTCTGAACTCTCAGTATGAGAGAGCCCAGAAGCTGCTGAACTCTTAATGAAGGCACTCATACAAAAACAGACATTTTCATCCAACTGCAGTGGATCTGAAAGACAAAAGTTTCCAGTTAAAATACGGTTTTCAAGCTTGTTACCATGCATGCAGAAAATTTTGTAGTAGAAATTGTTTTCTGTTGCTTATTGTTAATTATAGAAGAAGCACAGGAGTTGACTGTGGGCAAACAATCAGGAATGGGGATGTGGTATCAGCACATTAGAAGACTGTTACATTTTTAATTTTTCATTGTGTTCTTTGTGAAGCAAGGACAAACTTACACAGAAACCTAGAAAAATAATCTCTCACTAAGGAAGACAACAAGACCTTTATCCTTACAAAGCTGCTATATATTTTACAGGACAATGTTTATGTTCAGAGATAGAGCACCAGAAAAAGTCAGTAAGTAAGGAAGACAATAATCAGTGAACTTCCTGAGATAGTCCCTTCTCTTTTATACTGGATGTTCCAAGGGTTTTATCTATAAGGTAACTCTGTTTCAGTAATGAAACATGGCAGTGCCTCAGACAACATCTGTAACTAAAAAAACCTGTAGGCTACTGGAAAAGTTTCTGTTGTTTGCTGAGAGAATAAGGGACAGACTTGAGTAAAATATTCAAGAAGTGGCAGATATGTTTTGTTGCCGTGTTTTGTGAATACACTAAATAGTTCCCTGCAGAGATGGAGATGAGATGAAGGGAAAATCGACAAAACTGATTATGCTGAAACCAGTGCTGCAAAGGCATGCTTGAAAGGACAAGAGGTAGCTATGGGAGAATGTGTGTAGCACACTTCTGTGCTAAAACAGTGAAGGCCAAATCTGAAGAGCTTTGGGCGGCTGAATTTCTTATCTGTTTTCATTCTCTCCTGATGTCCCAAATCACATGTGGCAGAGACATTTTGCAAGGTTGAAGTTATTCTCAAATGTTCTAAGGTCAAGCCTGGGCTTCCTTTCAACTGTTTGCCATGGTGTTTACCTTTCCTCACAAACAGGCGTGACATATTTGAGGGGTTGAAATACAGACTCTCTATTATGTAGTGTTGTGCTTATCTTGCTGTAGCTAGCTTGGCCTTTTTGCTAAAGCTTCTCTGTATTTTTAAAATTTGGAATAAATTAAGCCCTTGCATTAAACAAAGAGTTTTAACAAGTAGAAAGTACTAAGGAAACTCAATCCTTCAGCATTTTGGTGACTTTTTTTTCAGTTATTTTTTTAAAGATGCGAATTAAACAAATATGATTTATTCTATGCAGTGCTTATTTATAATCATCTTCCTGATCCCCATGGGCAGGTGCACTATTCTCTGGGTAAAGCACTGACTGGATGGACGAGCCCAGAGAGTGGATGGAGTTACATCCACCTGGTGGCTGGTCAGAGGTGATGCCCCCTAGAAGTGATATGCTCAATGCTGGGGCCAGTTCTGTATCAACCAGTATCTTTAGCAACCATCTGCATTCTTAGCATTACAAAAATCAAAGGACAGAGCCTGTGCATTGTATACATGCATGAGTTTGACAGTAATTAATTTGGCCCTGAAAATACATATATTTTCACTGGAATGTGCATTTCTAGAGTCTGCATTTCACTCTCAATATTTCTTGATCACTGACCTGTCTTCTCCTGTTCTTCAGCTGTGTGGCTTACTGCTATTATTCTTGAATTTCTCATGCATTTGATGAAAATATAGCACTTAAGGTTAAAAAAGGAACTCTTTCTTGTCTCATTTGGATCTCTTTAGTTTGCCCTATTAACTGGTTGAAGGGGACTTTTGTCCTTCAGCTGACTCTTTTCCTTTCACAAAAGGCTTTCTTTCCTCATAAAGGCATTTTCCTATCACAACTGGATTCTGCAGGCTTCAATTTCAAAACTGTAGTAGGGCGCTTTGACATCCAGACTTCAGTTCTGCTCTCAGCCTCATGAGAACTCTTTCCTGCCAATGTGTTGGGCCAGCTCTCCCTGTCCCAGAGTACCAGCAGTAAGTTTACCTTCATTTGTCCCTCACTTGCCTTGCTCTCTGGTCAATTCAATGTTTTATCACCTGATTAAATGCAATTACTTGCTATTGTGACCTATTTTCAAGAAAATGCAAAGAGGAAGAGAATTCAAGATCTCTACAAGTGAAATGTATCAGACTTGCAGATGACAGTTTTGAAAAAATTGTTTAGAGAGGAACAAGTGCTGGTTGAATGAACTGTCAAAAATGGTCTGTTCTGTTTTGTTTTGCTTGGTTTTGTTTTTTTCCTTGTTGCTACCAACCTAGAACTGATAAAAAATGGTGACAATTCTTCTTTTCAGTATGATTTGACAAATGAACGTGTGAGTATTTCCAGTACTTGGCCAGGACAGCTGTTATTGTGCAGACACAACAAGCAGGTTGAAAACTGTTGAGAAGCTCCAGGAAAAGGGTTTCCTCAACCTGTGCAGTAGACCTAAGTACAAAGGAAGGAGCAGAGAGCAAATCACTCTAAACAGCTGGGCTGAAATACCTTAATAAAGCTGGTTTATTGCTGCTACAGTTACTGGTACTAACAACTGACATCTTTGCAATGGCAGAGCACAACTTTCAGCTTCATGATTCACAAGCTTTTTACTGGGAGGAATAAACTAGAGATTCTTCTGCAGTGTTTTCTCTGTATTGGTTTTAAGACTTGTGTAATGTCTTTGTATTTTTAATATGCACCTTTGCAGCCACTAGGTTGCTGGTTATAACCCTTATATTTTCTTTTATCAGTGCTGCCAAGTCACTTGTCATTCAAACAATGTAAGCTTTAACTTCTTCATTAGCATCTCTCTCTCTAAACGCAATTCCATTTACACCCAGTGAGCTCTGTGGTGACAGCATTCTTGGAGGAAAAAACTAAACTAGAAAGCAATCCTGTATCTTGTTTAAATTAAATAAAGATGCAGAAATCCAGTACCATATCTGACTTCTCACCAAAACTGGAGAGGCTGAGCATTCCTGAAAAATGAACTGAATGTTACTGAAAAATGAACAACCAAGAATCAGCACAGCCAAGGCAGGCAGCAAGTATTCAAACTCCAGTGCAAAATTGGTAACAAAAAGTACTAGATGTATTCAGTTATCATACACCCATTTGTCTCATTGACACAATTATATCTGAGAACTTGTGCAGCATACCAAATGCACAGGTAAGAGTCCAACACAAAACTCATAGAATGACAAATTCCTTCTTGATTCCAAAAGGGAGATTTCGGTATTTTGTGTTTCTTCTAGAGCTGGCTGTTAGAAGTCAAACAAAGCTGTTGCACCAGTAACAGAATTAACACCCCTGGTTGTCTATGGACTTGTTCTTCATCCCCAAGTTTTCCTTCCTTGTCCCCACTGCAACGCTTCTCTCTGATATATTTGGCTGAGGAGAACCTACAGCACACATGTACAGCAGCATACTAACCACAACGTGCTGGCTTAATGTCTGGGGGTAGTCACTTGATTACACAAACACCTAAGTTATAAATTATTCTTTAATGATCTACTCAGCTATTTTTAATGAAACCTGTGAGAGTTTAATTAATGTATTAAGGGCAGCTCCCTTTGTCAAACGTACTCAAATGTGGCTAATATATTCAAAAGATAGAGGGGAGTGCTGTCTCTTATCATAAAGTCAATCTGAATGACAGAACATCTTACAAACCTTCATCTGTGCATGATGATGAGGTGTGCTGAAATTGTGCTGCCAGCTCTTTGGGTAATTAGTGGTGCCACATTCAATAAGGACTTGGTACCTCACAAAAGTGCACCAACCAACACCAAAAGTAAGAATTGAGATAAAGGGAGAGCAGCAGCTGATCTCTGAAACTGAAAAATTTATCTGCCTAATTAGTAAAAGACTGTTACAAGAGACAACTGAGGGCCAATCTGCCATGTAAGCAACCGATTTTTCATAAATACAGATTTGCATGAATGTTCTGTCTGACTTAACAGAATAGTGTGGATTTGGACTAATACTTGAATTTTTGGTAGCAATCTGTAGTATGCATTTGTTGACTTTAATTGACAGAAGTAATTGGGAGGACGATAATCCAAATATTGTGCCGCCTTACTCTCTATATAAAAAGAAATATTAAATGTTTATTTGCAACCAGTCACATCTTTGTGTAGTGCAAAATATTTATATTACCTCCTTAAGTCTGCTTGTTGTAATTTGAAAACCACAAATTTAGTGTTTAGTGTTTTTAGATGTTGAATACATTGTCTGCAATTGGTTACTTTTTTTCTGTCAATTTGTGTAGAGGAAGATGTAGAAGACAATTATAAAGAAAAGTTGTGTGAGGAACATAATTCAAATACAATAGGAAAGATACAGTCATGATTTTCATTTAGAAGTAAGCTAGTGACATGGTTTGGGGTCTGACACTGCATTGTCAAAGTGTGGTGTATTTCTTTAGCTATTTGTAGTTTTAGTAGCTGCAAAATACTTTGTGATTGCCACACATTCAAAAAGTGACTTAATACAGTGAGACATGACCAGACTTCAATGGAAAATGCACAGTAAACTGTCATCACTATGGAAACTCTTCCTTCAGTTTGAAGCTACCTCATGTAACCTGTCTAGGGCTTCATGATTAAAATTTATACTCTTATAGTGGGAGAAGTGCAGAGTAACTTTCAGTAAGTAATGGTTTGTGCATTCCTTGAAATTAGTTTGGTTTCAAGAAAAAAAAAATCCAAATGCTGCTCACCTCACCTCTCCCCAGCTGAAGTGCTTTTCTTTAAGGAGAGATATATAATCTATGGAATTGTTTTCATGACATTTTTTAGTCATACTGTTATGTTTCTATAAGATACCATTTCAATAAATCATCCCTCATCTGAATAATAATCTTTATTTCAATGTGAATATGAGCATTTGAACAATTTCAAACTCTGCTTTGCTTTCAGTGTTACCTTTTTGGGCTTCTTTATTTTAATTTTCTATTTTTCTAAGTGTATCTTATTCTGATTTCCATGTCTTAGTTCTTGTTTCTCAATTTTCTATTGTTATATTCAAGCATATTTTACTGTCTTTTTGAAAGCAGTATAATCAATTCAATGTAGTATTAGAATATTTCCCTATATAATTAACTTCAAGTCTTTCAATACTTCTTATGTGAAGTACAAAGATTTTCTTTATGAAGTCAATAAATTAAAACTCTACAGAGCTTAATGAAATTTTAATTAAATGCTTTTTTATCACACTATGGTGTTTTCTTCCATTCTCTGCTTTGACATGGGTAAATGTAACTTACATTTCATAAATATCTTTGTTGAAAATAAGGAATGAATACAAGCTGCATTAATGATTACTGGTTAATGATTGTTCCTTATATAAACACAATTGAGAAATCTTTTCTTTTTTTTTTTTTTTTTTTTAGTTAGTTAGTTAGTTATTTTGGTTTTTTTTTAGTTTTATTCACATTCTTTTAAATTGGAACACCTGTTTCAGTCCTTTAAATGGACTCCATAACGTTGGAATTAGTTTCACTACTTACTCAGTGTGTTCTTCTGCCATTGATAATTTTACTTTTTTTATTTCTTTAACTGTATAGTTCCTTGAATAAAAAGCAAAACAAAACAACAAAAAGCCACAACGCAGAGCCAAAACAAAACCCTTCAGGATTCACAGGTGACATATCTGAAGCAGCTGCAGGATGTCATTTGGTTTGCTGATATGTATTACATAAAGGACCTTTCCTTTCCTTCCATAACCCTGTAATAATGGAAATGTGCAGGAGTCTCACAAAGCAGTGGAGGGGAGGAATGAAATGAAGAACTCAACAATACAGATTACAAAAAGGAAGATGATTTATAGGAATTGGGTGATTTTCTGGGGAGTTTTTAAGTGACCTCACTAGGTAGCATATTTTGGTGGGTTTTTGTTTTATAAAATGTTATTTCTAGCATCTTATTTCTTCCTCTTGAGGTGTTTTCTTCAGTGTTTTATCACCAGACTATTTTGTTTGGTTTTCACATTTAAAAGAATGAATCTCTAAGTTAAAAAAGAAGAATAAAACAAAGATGAAAAGTGGTAAAATACTGGGTAGGGGAATATTTCTGTTCTAGTATACTATGAAATCCATAAATTCCAAGACAGTTTTTGAAGTTGACCCCCTCTCCACCCTTTTTCATTTCTTTTTTTTTCCTTTTGTCTGTAATTCCAAGGTTCTTCTATACAGCTACATTTGATAAGAATGTAGGTGTATTCTTTTGGTATATAAGGGGATAAAATTTTCTGTTGTTAAAAGAGAGATTCTTGTTTTCAGTTTTAATCCTTCGTAATTCACACCCCCTTTGTATTTCTGTAAATTGTTTAGAGTAATTCAAATATGCTTCTAGGCTCAAAAGGGTTGAAGGTGGATTTGGGATTTAACTTTCCTCACAATTGCACTCTGAAAACATGAATGATAAATGAGTTGTGCCAGCCTACTCATTCCTGTGGTATGAGGAAAGGCAGTCCTTTCTACAGAAGATACTAGTTTAAAAACTGTAGGCTTGGCAACTTGGATTTCAGCCTCATGATTTTTGAGCAAGATTGCCAATCACTGGATCTTGATTTATCAAACTGGCAGTTGCACTGGCAATGGAATGGATGCAAAGTGAGACAAAAAGCACATCCAAGATACGTTGAACTATTCAAGAAAACTTGGTCCTCTGCAAAAGTTATCCTTTTCCTGGTCAAAGTTGGAAAATAAGTAACAGCTTGTCATCCACTCCACGAGGCTTTATTTAAAAATTTGATCTGAGATTGAGGTCCAGCTAGTTACCACTGTCCACATGAATTAATAAGTGAGTATTTCTGATCATACGTGTAGATGTGGCCCTGCAGGACATGGTTTAGTGGTGGGCTTGGCAGTGGTAGGCTAACAGGTGGGGTCCAGGATTTTGGACATCTTTTCTGACCTAAACAACAAATCTACGACTACAGATGAAGTGTATTTAGGATAGTCACGTATGCGTGAAGTGGAACAACTTGGAAACTGTCCCAGAAAGGCACACAACCAGGAACGGAGAAAGGGAATAGTTGAAGGATGTGTAAAGGTGGAGTGAGTTTGCAGAGGAGATAAAATTAAGCAGTGTATGTAGGGAAAATCAGGATGAAAAGGTATTTTGGAGTGCACAGTTCAAAAGAACATTTACTACCTTTGTAAGAGCTCATGAGTGAGCCAGGAGGAGATGTGCATGGAGGATGGCCTTTAGCACCAATGGTTTGAATGAGTTTTGAGAAAAAAAAATTAAAGCAGATAGGCAGCATGCAAGAAATGAGTAATTTAATAGCAATGGGATTAGTCTTGTCCGGTTTCTGTCAAGAAGTTGGACATGTAGGTTAGTTTTAATTTGCCTGGACTTCTTCAGTGTGCAGTGCAACTCTAAGGAACAATTAATTTCATTTTTTTTTAATGCCTCTTTTAAAATGGAGTTGCTTGTTTTTTGGGGGTGCCTGTTTTCTCTTTTTTAAGAAGAAGGATGTCTTAAGTGGTGGCCTCACATAAACTTCTTGGCCCGTAGGCACCTGTAGCTAAGAGCTTCTCATCCTAAAGAAGGGTTAAGAAGTAGAAGAATGTCAAAAAATTACAGGGACAAGGGAGTGTTAATGAGCTTCTGGATTGCCAGAAACCTGAGTTTAGTTGCACAATTTCCCCAGCTCATGATTGGCTGGACACAAAGGTATCTGTGTTTCTGGCCACAGGAAGATCATGTTGAACTGTAAATCCAAAGGTAGACCTAATTATGACATAACCTGAAGCATGCTCCTTTCTCAGGGCCATCCATGGCTTTTGACAGGATGATGCATCCTTGCCTTAGTTCGTCTGAGAAGTCTGTGTCTACATTAAAGAACTGTTCTTTTTGCGTTTTTGAGTAGCTAAGATCTCACTGCTATTCATAACGTTTTTTTTTCGATGTAAAAGAAGCACTATTTATTGAATAGTTTCATACTGCCTGATTCTAAAGTTCTCTTTCAAAGAAAATCATTAGAAGACATAGAAGTCTTAAGTAATCCACAGAGATTTCATGCAATTCAGTGGTCTAATCTCTATGAAAAATGAAAATGGAACTTCATCTAAAACTTAGAGAAATATACTCTACATTTATTTAAGTTCCCCACGTACTGCATTTTCTCTTGTTCTGTTTGAAATGTCTTTTGGGGATGATTATATTCCCTGGGTCATTTGAAATCTGTAGGGTTTTCTGTTCTGGAGTGTAAAACATTGCATTTATCATCTCTTTCCCCCCGCCCCCCCCTTTCAAATAGCAATTTTTCTTTCATAATTTTAGGGATTTTTTTGTCACTATCACACTGAGACACTGAGGATTAGACTACTCCACAGCAAATTTGTATTCAATCTGCATAGCTGAATTAATGATGAAATACACTGAGAAATTTCTTGAAAAGTCTCAGAGTTGGAAGAAGGTAAGTTTTTTCTTATAGTCTGTGAGAAAAAATCCTCTGTAGCCCTTCTTTAAAATCCAACTGGCTCTGTGTGCAGAGACAAGAATTGATGTATTTTTTCTGAGCATTTTTTTCTGGACATTCAAAAAGACATGGGGAAGGAACGTGGCTTGAGGAAACCTGCATTTTCAGTTTTCATCTGGGTTAGCTGAATGATACTGCATAAAAGAATGATGTTCTTACTCTTTACTTGAGCTTTTCCTTTTTTTGGAAGGGCTGTTCCAGTCCTTTCCCTTTTAATGGGTTCCCTTCCCATCAGATGTCTACTGCTGTTTTTCCTCAGTGATCCTGTATTTCCCTAGATAAACAGGAAATTTCAAAAATTGTTGTCTGTTCTGGATATAAGGAGTTCTGACGTCCAGAGTTCAGAACCTTTAGGAATTTCCCTCAAAGCCCATTACCTTCTGTATTATTGGAAACTTTTATCCCGTGAGCAACTTCTACACACAAATATATTATCTCATAAGTAAGTAAATGACAATTTAATTAAGTCTAGTTGAAGTCAATAGCAATTGTCCCTCACATGCCTTTGCAGATGATACAGGATAGGTAATTTTGTATTTGGGAATAAGGACTAGAAATCAAAATCAAACATTCTGAAACACTTGGGAGTTTGTTCTGGTTTTATATTAGCAGCTTGTTGGTTCACATGCTATACTCTTTTAGAATAACAGTATTTTATACAAAGTTGATAACTCACCAATTAAAATATTTGTCCTTTAATGTAAAACAGGAAATATAAAAAAATTTAAAAAACTATTCTGGATTGCACTACCTAACAAATAAAACCCCCATATTTTTAAGGAAATAAATTCATTTATGACATTTAGAAGATTCCACACTGAACCATAGCGAGTCTTACAAAATTCTTCTAAAAGATTAATTCAAATCTGTTTCCAATTTAAGTGCAAGTTGATGTTCTTTGTGCTACTTTTAATGAGATTTTTGCAGCAAACTATTATGCATATGTTCATCCTTTTATTTTTCTAGATAAATACTCTTTCTTGTTTATATCATATCTGCGCTTTTAGTATTAATCCGTGTGATATGTTAGGAAGTTAGTCTTTAAAAGACACTGATTTTTAAAGCATTCCAAGACTATGGATTATTTAGACATTAGAAAAAATTAAATAATGAGATGCAAATCAATCCTGTATTCTTGCATCAAAGTTCTGTTGAAAAATATAATATTTTCCTTACAATATGAGTAAGAGGGAAGCCAGACTTAAACTCTGAAGGAAATAATAGTTCAAAATATGACTTCATTAAACAATAAGTACAAAAGGTTTTGCTTTAGGCAAATCTGGATATATTTCATGTCAGATGAATTAGGAATTAATATTTTTTTTTTGGCATAAAGTTCTGAGGCTCCATAGATCTTCCATTTTCTTTTAATTATTTATCTGAGTATGTGGACTTAGGCTTTCTATATTAACTGTTGAACTTTTTTTTTTTTCTGATTTTTTTAATATTATCTGTAGATCTTAATTTTTGTCATTGTGTAAAGAAAATGGTGAACTTCACAAATATAATTTGGAGGTTCCCTCCTAGGTCTTAAGACTTGTGTGCTTTTCTGAACTTGTATATAAGCTTAAGTCCTTAAGCACAGCTTTCTGCCTCATTTGACATTTATTTAGATACTCAAATTAAAA
>VXBR01010365.1:2122174-2231165 GCA_013400215.1 Cisticola juncidis
AAAAAAGCAAACCCAATTCAAATAGCATTATGTATTTTTAAAATGACATTTTTGAAAATACTGTGCAAAGAGTATCCCAAACCTCTCATTCAGCCAGATGAATTAGAAGAACTTGTGTTATGTGAAAATTTCCTGCATAGAATTCTGGAGTGCAAGTTGTTTAGTGATGGTTTTACAGGTTGGAATAGCTCACCCTCCGTGGTATTTACATTGGCATTTTAGATTCTGTACTGAGACAGAGTGTGTTAGTGTATGTGGTCATAGGATCTGGCTGAAGTACCTGAAAGCGATTTCATGTCAGTTCACCTAGAACACTCTCCTTATTAACCAAGAAAATTTTCAGGCAATCAGTTAATTAAATGATGAACTATTTCATTAATAGCTCAGAGCAGGACTCAAGCAAGAAAAAGTAATATAAGAGCACCTGAAAGAATTACTTGCTCTTTAGGGCACTTTTCCAGTTGTGTAACTGGAATATTTAATCAGAAATTGGAAGTGGCAGTTGCAGATTTGATTAAGGGATGGAATGAATAAGAGATAGAAATTCATAAAAAGAAACTTAAGGTGATGGATTGCAGGTTTTTGCTGCAGTGCATGAACACTTTCTGCATGTTTAGTAATCTGAAATGAAGCAGCAGCAGAAAATTAAGAGGCAAGTAATGAAGAATAAAATAGATCAACGTAAAACTTATGAATTGTGTGTGTACTAGATATGAATATTGCATGAGTATGTGTTTGTGTATGCAGATACACATATTGTTGCCCAGATCATATTTCAGAATACTGGGCAGCCTTGTCATTGTCACCCATCAGCTGTCATAACCACTATATTGATATCCATGGTTCCATTTGTTCTCTGCTTCTTTTTGATTGTTTGGGTTTGGTTTTTTTTGTTTGGATTTTTTTGTGTTTGTTTTTTTAATTACTGTACAAATAAAGTGTTGCATTATTTGAAAGATGAACCTGTGGCAAAGGATCAGCTCATTTGCAGCATAAATTTACATCTAGTTCTGAATTTTGTTGAACACTCAAATTGAGATCATAGTGAATTTTTACCATATGGAAATCTGCACTTGATTAAATTAGCATTTCCTTGACAACTTTACAACTTTCAGAGTTTGTGACTGCTACTTCTGATAAATGCTTTCCTATTGAGAAAGCGAGAAATACTTCTAGAATGCTGCATTGTGGATGCTTCTGTGCCAAAAGCAACATGTGGCACATGTTCAAAGCAGTTTTATCCCACTCTGAATAGATGTGTTTTACAGTCAGATTTAGCTTGAGTTAAGTATAACAGTTGTTACATACTTCTGGTAATTATATATATAGAGAATAGAGAATAGAGAATAGAGAATAGAGAATAGAGAATAGAGAATAGAGAATAGAGAATAGAGAATAGAGAATAGAGAATAGAGAATAGAGAATAGAGAATAGAGAATAGAGAATAGAGAATAGAGAATAGAGAATAGAGAATAGGCTGATGAAGTTCAACAGAATTTTCCTCTTCCTTTTGGTGTCCAGCATGCAATAATGGCTTGTCTAAGCATTGTGCCTTAGCCCCAGACAGCAATAATGCCCCTTGGACACTCACTCTCTCTGCACCCCTGTGAGGAGAGAATGGGGCAGGGTGAGAGAATCAGAAGAGTAAAAGAAGACTCATGAGTTGGGATAAAGAGTTTTATAGGGGGAGGAAAAGCCATGCATGCAGGCAAAACAAAACAAGGAATTTAGCAATTGCTTCCCAAGGACAGGCAGGTGTTCAGCCATCTCATGGAAGGCAAGGCTCTATGAAATGTAACAGTGACTTGGGAAGACAACACCATCCCTCCAAACATCCCCCCATTCCTCCTTCTTCCCCCAGCTTTATATGCTGAGCATGATGCCATGTGCTGGGGAATGTCCCTTGGATTGGCTGGGGTCAGCTTGTTGTAGCTGTTTCGCCTCCCAGCTCCCTGTCCAGCCCCAGGCTCCTTGCTGGTGGGTTGGGGTGAGGTGAGAAGCACGAAAGGCCTTGGCTCTGTGTAAGCACTGCTCAGCAATGACAGACACATCCCTGTGTTGTTGACACTGTTTCTAGCACAAGCCCAAACCACGGGGCCCCTACTCTCTGCTGTGAAGAAAATTGGCTCTACCCCAGCCCAAACCAGCACAACAACCATGGACTAATGGTGGAGAACAGTCAGGGATGAACAGAGAACAGCCCTGAACAAATGCTATGGCATTAAGTGAAATGGATTAATCAAGGATTAACAGGTAGCTTCTTGCCTATTGTTGGTCTTTTGTTCTCCAACTAATATTATTAAAGAAAAGTTTTCTTATAGTTGATGTGTTCAGGATATTAATTTTGATAATGAGCTCATCCTGGATAAGATTAAGAAATGGTAAATTACTACTTTACATGTTGTTTCAGGGCATTGTTTTAAGTCACTGGGCATAAAAGAGAGGTGCATACACCAAAGAGGGAATTCAAAGTCAGGTTGTTCTCATTGTTGGTGGGTTACAACTATCAGGCCCCAGCTGTCCTGGCCAGCTGTAACCAAAGTCTACCAAAGACACAACAGTTTTTCAGCAGTGATCTTCTGGCTCTTGGGGGTGGTTCAGGAGGGTGCAGAGAAGGAGAACTACAAGCCTGGACAGGGCAACTGAAGACTGCACCTGAGGGTCTCAACAATGAGGGATTTCATCTAG
The DNA here is from genome assembly GCA_013400215.1 of Cisticola juncidis. Taxonomy (NCBI): domain Eukaryota; kingdom Metazoa; phylum Chordata; class Aves; order Passeriformes; family Cisticolidae; genus Cisticola; species Cisticola juncidis. Next base: position 2,124,863 of record VXBR01010365.1, read on the forward strand.
ACAACACAGAATTCAGGGCTAAAGTTTCTGTAGACTTTAGCAGACTTTGAGCCTGGCTTTAAGGCAGTTGCAGGTGGCCCTCTTTTTAAAGAATACATGATCTCTCTCACTACCATGTGTTAGTTTCAATGACCAGCATTTCTGTAGGAGAGGGAGGTCTCCTTTCTTTCTTTCTGCTGACAGATGTGGGTTGCAAATTTTTACATTTAGCTTGTAATTTTAGTTCATTTCATTGCTTAACAGCATTTTATTTATGTTTATTTACATTTGTATGTAGTCCTAGATCAGACTACTAATAGATTATTAGATCATTATCTCTTTCTAAAGGAGGCAACCTCCTCTGATTGATTGCTTGCAATACTAGAAATACAATCTGCAAAGTAATTAAGTGCTGAAGTTCTGGGGGCTTTTTTCCAGTGTTTCGTGTTTCCTCATATATAGCTGATTCATAGCCTCTGAATTTTTAAAACTGGTAAAAAGGGTATTACAGTCTGCTGCCTGTTTTTATGATGTCTGAACTACACTCCAAGAGGAGGTTTATTTGTGTTTTTAAAAAGTATTGGGAAGAATTAACTGATAAAAATTTCATGTGGAGTTAATGACTCAAAAAACATTCAGTTGTCAGATTTCCTCCACTGATAAAAGTGGTGTAAAGATTTTTAAGATGAAATTTACAGGGACTACAAAATATTATGTACTGTATTTGTAATATTATATGGTCACATCATTAGCCTTTTTATTAAAATGTCTACAGTTGAAAAATTAAAAGAAAATATGGTAAATCTGTTGTTTATTTCCAATATAAATTTGTCTGCTTACTCCTGAAACTGTATTAATATCAGTAATTTTAAGATTATTCCCTTTTTATGTGTCACAATTTATTTTAATATTTATAAGTTTATTTTGCTTTACTACATATTTAGCAAAGAAGGAAATATTATCTAACCTTTCCTAACACCAAGTGTGTTCTTGACCATTGTTGTCTTGTTTACAGTTTGAATAAGGAAGGGATAAAATAATACTTGATAATAACAACCCTGGATTGGTTAAAGGGGCAATGCTGAAATGCAGCTTGATTTACTAAAATGTTTCCAGCCACATACAATCACCATGATTGTTGCTGCAGTAAGGTTAAAAGAAGTCGCAGGATTTCAGAGTGGGTTTGTTTGGGTTTTTTTACCTCTAGCAGAGCAATCTAAATGCAAATTTTATACCTGAATAAAATCCAAGAAGTCAGTATGAACGAGGCTTGAGGGGAAATAAAGTCAGTGGCGATGACACTTGGCAAGTTAGTCTGTCATGCACTTTGAATGAAAGCATATTATTTTTTTCTCAATTCATCTTACACTTGTAAAGTAATAGAATAAAACCAGCTTTAATGTGTTGATCATCTAAAATTATATAGGTGCATGCTGGGTGAATGTGTCTGAACTAGAATCAGAGAGAGTTCTACTGTGATGCTGCTTTGTTAGAGTTCTGAGTCTGTGAATCAAGTTTTCTGTTGATTTCATTCAAATTAAGTTTGTAAAACAGAGTTTAAATTGCATGATTATAATAAGGAAGCTTAAAAACAAGGGAAGGGAATTCTTTGAGTTCTAGGAATGTTGAGAAGATCGGAGGGTATTATTCCAATGCTTTTCAAGTCTGCTAGGGTTATATTGAAAAACATAACCTAGAAATTGTTGGCATTCCCTCTTTCTTCCTGCTCTTCCCAGTCTGATACAAAACTCTAATTGAATAGTGAACCCTTGGCCTTGCATCTCTCCAACAGAAATAACTCAATATTTTCTGAAAGATATGCCTGTCAATGTTTTTGCCACATTTCAGACATTACAAGTATTTCTGCAGCTATTTCTGGAAACGGTGTGTTTTCTTATGACTCCTATTACTGGAGCTCTCAGGTCAGTGTAGTTAACTGAGCAAAGACCTGTTTGGTCACCTTCTGCGTTCTCTGCATCAATCAGCTGGGGAGCATGTAGGAGGTATTAGGAATCACCATGTATGAAGGTCACAAACATAATAATGTTGAACAGTTAGGAGCAGACTATTTGTAAGTTAAGCCAATTTAAGACAAAATACCAGTTTAAAATAGTTATTTACAACACTTGATACACCATGTCACATTTTCTATGAAATACAAAGAGGAAAGGAGAGAATGTCAGTCTGTTTTATTGGGGTCAAGCTTACATGTGGTCCTCTCTTCACCCTGTGTTCAGTTGTGTTGCTGCAGGTATCAGGGAATCAGGACATTTCATCACTGTTTCCTTAAAATCACAAAGTATGTAATACAAAACAAGTACCTGGTGAAAAGTGTAATTTTTGTGGCTACTCTTCCTTGGAATTTCCAGGAGTTCTGTTTACGTCTGTTTTGTCATCAGGAGAGCTCTTTTTCTTTACAGCTTCACAGGAAGTAATCTTGCTGATTCTGACCTTATCTTTTGGACTGCCCTGACTTTTTAGAGATACCAACGCTGTTTTAACAGATCTGTTGTAATCCCTGGTTGAAGACTGGCTGACTAGTGCCTTCACTTGAGGGAAAGTACATCTTTCTCTATAGCAAAACAATGTGTGGATATATTCAGCATATTTATTTTGTGGCTCAACCTGCTGAACCCGGTGGTTCACATTGACCTGTGGACAGTGAAGTATTTTATGAAATCACATAAATTACACCTTAATCAATGAGGCTTTTTTTGTTCTGGATCTGGTATGATTGTAAATAACCACTGTAAAATATAACATTTTTGGGACTTTTGCTGATGACCTTTCATAGAACCCCTGGGAGACTGACTGATATGAGGCATATTTGTCAATATCTAATAGTTAGGATAAGGATCTACTGCACAAGCTCTTCCATTTTCTTAATGCTGTTTAGGTGACTGGAACATAAGGAAGGAATCAGGGTTTGCCTCTCCCAATTCCTAGTAGTATCTGTGCGTTTTTTGCTCTTAGACATTCACAATCTTTTACATTTTTTAAAGTTTTTTTTTTATTTCTTTTGCTGTATGTTTTGTGATTAAAATACAGCAATTTGTCAAAAATATAGTTTAAGAGGAATGGATATAGAAAAAAAAACAAGCCTTTTACTTCTTCCTTTCCCTCAAACAAATGAAAAAAAAAACCCTATCCAAACAAAAATACTTCCCATGCAGAAATATTCCAGTCCCAGCACTGAACACTGAAAAGTGGTTTTGTTCCACGTGTGAAGTTCTGTAAGTAAATGAATGATTCCTGAAGATCCATTAAAAAGTCTGAGGGGAGGAAAGATATATTATAGATTTTTGAGGACATTGGACGTGTTTAAATTTGACATTTAATTTGTAAAGAGATCATGTATAAATGAGCAAATTAATTTGTGTCCTGCTAAAGTCAGGCTGGCTGAATTTAAGAGGTTTTTGAAACTCATCTTGTGTTTCTCCATTTCTGTTTGTCTTGACATATGTTGCTCTTCCAGACCTACAGTTTGCCAACATATTAATCTACACATTCGTTGTTGTGAGAAAGAGAAACTTGATTTTAATTAAATTATTGATGGATATTAGACAATGAAAAATATTTTTAGACTTTGAACTGCAACACCCACATAATAGCATACAATATATAAAAAAATTATATTTTCATACTAGTATTTACATTTCAGCAGATTTTATCATGTGATTAAAATACCCTTATTTCAGTAAAGTGTTCTACAAATTTTTAAATTGTAAATTTGTATTTACCAACTAATTTTTTCAATGCTCATGAGGTTCAGAGGAGGCTTTAGTTGTTTTAAAACTTTCCAAAAATAGTCATCTATCATAAGGAGTTAATCCTCTTGGTGTCATATATACCAAAAGCACTGATGAAATGCAGTTGGTCTAACTATAATCCTGAAAAGAGAGTGCCTTAGCTGGCTTTGTCATTGTTACCTGTCAAAGTATCCCTTTCTGATGTGACATGATAGGATATTTTGGCTATTGCATATAAAATTTCAAATGTCAGAAGTTCTTCTAGAGCTTTTTTTGCCTTTAGATCTGGTGCTGTGAATATATTGCAAAGATGTAAGTTCCTTCTCTATTGCACCAACATGTACCTAGCTTTGCTTAAAGTATTGAATGTTTTTGAAGGATTCTGAAGGATTGTTCCAGACACAGAGCTAGGATTCAACCAATGATTACATATCTCTGGTCCTATAAGAATGTGTCTTTAATAATTTTATCTTCACTTCTTGATAGGTTTGTAGACCTTCGAAATAGACCTCTCTTCCAGTTAATCAGCTCCCAGTAAAGATGGTCCCAAGTCAAGAAGCATGAAAGTTTCTTGGTTAATGGCTTTGCTAACAAAGTGCTAGCATAGAAACAATTAAATATTCTTACATTTTCATTCAGACAATCAGGTAGAGAAATAGGAAATGTAATTTTACATTTGAATAAATTGAAATGCAACATTAACAATAACATTTCTTGCAGTGTACTTGTTGGAAATAAAGGGCCAGGAGACCTGCTCCTTTCTTGAGGGCCTTTATTTAAGGGTTAGAGGGAAGGGGGCTCGGGGGCTGTGCACGCTGCAGCTGCTGCTCCCTCGGAGTCTGCGCTACAGAGAAGGATCCGTCGAACCCGCTGCTGCCGATCACTGCTGCGGAGTCAGGGGCTCCTGTCCTCGCGAGAGCGCGAAGAAGCTCCCTGTGGCTGCTTTAGTCTAGGGGTGTCTTGGTCATCCAGTGCGTTGCAAGTGAGGGCGAGGTAGGAAGTGGCTCTCGTTGGCAGCTGGGTAGTTTCCTCAGCTTGGTGGTGCTCTTTGCAGGTTCTCATTTTGCTCTGGTTAGCTGTCCAGGAGGTCTATTCACCTCTACTGGGCTTCCAGGTAGAACAATGTCCTCTGGGAGCTGTGAGGTGTTTACATTAAGGGTGGAGCTGGCAGCTGCATGACAGGCTGTGAAGGGTAACTATGGNCAGCAGCGAAGGCGGGGTCTTTGGCTTCTGGTGTGGAGCAGACGAGGAACGACGAGGCCTTCGGGGTTGGGGAGCAGCGGAGGCAGCGCAGGAAGGGACGATTGGACTATAGGGCTCAGGGGTACAGTGCTGCAGAACAGCTTAACACAGTTCTTAGTGCAGGTGAGTCACTGGAGTTACAAACCGGGAGTTACAACTTGGAAATGCTATCTTAACATAGGCTCTCAACTCTGACTACTACATTAACAACTTAGCACAGACTTAAAGTTACAACTCTTACGCTGACAGTTTAATACATTTTTAGAATTATAACTACTAAGTAATATTTTAACACAACTGGTTTAGTCTAAGGTTCATTCACTTCAGTACTTACATTAAAAAAAAAAAAATTACGCTCTGAATTAGTTTGTTCAAGAGCTGTCTCACCAGGGTCAGAATCTTGCTCCTGGCTTCAGTGGAAAATGAACTTCTCTGATACCTTTTCCTTGTTTCTTGTTTATAAGGACACCCTCTTTCTAGACCCTTTCTGTCCTGTTCCTTTGAGCCTCAGCTCTTCCCAGAGTGACGTATGGTACCAAAAGGTCAGAATATCTGGCTTATTGCTTTGACATAGTCTGACTCCCTGTGTGAGATACTCATTGTTCTCGACAGAGCAATGTAAAGGCAGTGTGCTTTTCACTACATGGCTGCAAGCAGTATGGAAAGCTGTTAATTAGCTTCAAGAGACCTGTCCAGATTCAGTTGTATCTTGAAATGAATTAATTGAGTTTTAATGATCCCGAAGGGGTTACAAGTGGACTAAGAGCCTATCTAAGATTATACCATCCGTCAAGATTTAAGGTTGTCTGAGCTGCAAAGTAACTGCCCAGGAACAGAGCAGGAGGGTGGAGGCAAAACGTGACTTATTTTGAATAGAAGAAATAAGTAAAGGAAAAACAATATGAACTAAGTATCAGACTGAATAGAAATCGTGAGAGCAAATACCATCACCTCTTCAAAATCTGTAGTAAACAGAACAAAGCTTTTAAGCAAAGGTGTCCTTAGCACATGTCCTGTTTTTACCTTGGGTTTTTTTAGGGGACGTAATTGAAATCTTCAGGTATGTGAAAATTACACGCTGTAGTTGATAATTTCTCTTCTCAAAGGAAACAGTGGTGGACTTCACCTTCGTTATAATGGATCTGGGGCTGTCACAGAACTTGGGTCCTGCAGGGCTGTGAAACTGCTGTCGTCACTCTCACAGTCTGGTGGTTCCCTTTTGCTTCCTGAAGACAGAAAATAGGGCATTCTGTCTTTCAAAATGTTTCTTTTGTATGATGTGTCTGCTGGGAGTGGGCACACAGAGTGTACCCCTTCATCCACACCGTTTTGTAGTGCATATGGATTGCTAATGGCCTTGAGAACTCATACCACCTTCGTCAGATATTTTTTAGTTTAGGACTGGTTGGCTCAGTCTCCAGGGTGTTTGCAGAGACAGAGAGCCACAGTCAGTCAACAGCTGCAAGTTTACTAACAGATATGTTCTTGGATTCGTGCCTAGGTGTACTTCATGGGAAAAGTACAAATGTTACCTCTCAGCAGAGATGATGTTTTCCTCAGAGTGCTGTAAAGGGACAGGCTCCACAGAATCACAGAACGGGTCAGGGTGGGGGGACCATAGTGGGCCACCTGGTGCAACCAGCCTGCTCAGGGAGGGTCATGCTGGAGCACACGGCACAGGATTGCTCCAGATGGTTCTCAAGTACCTCCATGAGGGAGGCTCCACTGCCTCTCTGGGCACTGTTCCAGTGCCTGCTCACCTGTGACCTACTCAACAGTAGCAAAGTTTTGCTTCCTATTGAGGAGGAGCTTCCTGTGCATTAGTTTTGAAAATCTGGGGGAAAAAAGGCTTTTATAAAACAAAGTGTAATGTATATGCCTAGTAATTGGAAAATAAGGGGGGCACTGAGAGACTAAGATCCAGAGCCCTAAATGTATTTAAACCCTCATACCACTGAAGTCATTAGAAATTTAAAGCTTAGATAGGATCCAGTCGTAAAATCCTTTGTATGTTGTTGCCTATGTAATTTAACCATGGTTTTGCATAAAAAGATACGACTTAATTTTGCATGATTTTGAGCAGCAGCATAAACAAATGGGATGATAAAGGACTACTTTTCTAGTCTAATATATATATCATGAACATTAAAATTTAGAATAAGTTTGTGCTTGCCATTATATTACTTTTATAAGAAATTATATTACATTTTTAAGAAATACTAGTTTAGGAGAGGGAGTTTGTCACCTCTTCATGTCCTGGAGGAAGTACAGTGGTTGCTGTCCTGACTAGCTATTTTTGAGTCTTATCCTCTCTTGGAGCTGTCCCTTTGACTCCCACACTCCCTTGAATAGTTAGAATTGAGATTCTTAGGGCAAAAGAGCTGAATGAAAATGCAGGGACATTCTTGGCACTTTTTGTACTGCCTAGCCAGGGAATGTAGCCATATTTTAATGTATTTTTAGTCTAGATCAGAATTAACCAGACTTCCAGTCTTAGAGACTTTTAAAACAGGTTGGTTTTTGTTTTTTTTTTTTTAATTTAAAAGCATGTATTCCTACTTCGGCCAGATTTTTTTTTTAAATTTCAGTCAATAAATCTGTTGCATTATAATTTTATTTTGCTTTCTTTTCCTGTAATAAATACATCTAAACTCAATACTTTGATGTCTCTTTAAATGGAAAATTGGAGATTATTTAAGGCACTTCCATTTGTGTAGCCTGTATTTTCTAAATCCTAAAAGTAGTGTCAGTATAAGTAATTTTTAAATGTAATATTTTCCATAAGCAGTAAGTATACAAGGTATATTATTCATATTATGACTTTAGGACATGCATTTGTAGTCCTTAGACTTAATAAAAAAGTGAACAGTAACTGGAGGTAATATATTTTTCTGTTAGTAGCAAAGACAAATAGCTTGTTGTAAAATGTAGTACATCAATAACTTCTACATTTAATTGTTTTGCTTTGAGGCAAAATCACATCACTCTGAGTCAAGGGCAGGTGGATGGATAGGTAGATGGATAGATGAAAAACTAGATTAATTCATTTGATGAGTGACACTTGGAATAATAAAAACAGGGGAAGAAGTGCACAGCAGAGGATGCAACTGCATCACTCACATTTTTCCCGTGTTGATAAAAAAAAATTGAAAGGAAAATTGCTGTAATCTGTGTGTACATGGTAGGAAACCTATTTTAGTAGAAAGAGTAGAAAATGTCTCTGCAGGACTTTGCAAGGGAAGAAAATAATCCTTGGGACTTTCCATGTCTTGTTTTCTGCTATGTATTGACAATATTGTTGGTATCTGAAAATGGAAAATTATAAACTGATCATGCTTTGATAAATGTTCTTAAAAAGACATGCTTTGTCAGCTTTTAAGATGTCTTGGGCATGTTGGGGGAGAAAAAAAAAAGGATTCACTTGGATCTAAGGAATTTCCCAAAGGTCAGAACAGTTAAGAGCAGTTGAAATAATATATATTAAGCTAAAAAAAAAAAAAAAAGAAATTTCCTCTCTCTTACTAGAGAGCTTGTACAGGCAGGAAAGCAGATAGTCTCTGAGAAACAGAGGAAGCTTGTGTTCAATCTTATTCTTCATAGTTGGATTCCTGACCCAGTGAAGGATTGTCTTGATTTGTCAAAGGTCTTAAAGTCCAATTACCATGGCTATATGGCAGAAGTTCTAGTCTAGTTTTTGAAGCAAAGGAGAAAGAAAGTAGGGAGTAACTTGAAATAAAGTCAAAAGATAGTGGAAAGATCCACTCTGTAAAGACTTTGTAGTGCTTGGTGATACCAAGGTGAAAGTGGAAAAGGGCAATAAAGGATGTAAAAGTTTTTTGATTTTTCCTGAGTTTCCTGGTGAAAGAGAAAATTATTAGGTATGTAATTACATATATGTGAGCAGAGTCTCTGTATAACAGGTGTTAGATATATATATATTTAGTAATATTTTGTATTATATTGTGATATTGCAGTATACTAAATATTATATATTATATTATCTATATTTCATATAGATTTATATCCATAAAAATCCACTAAGACCCCAAAATTAAAGTGTAGTAAATGGAGAATGTTCAGCATTTTTGACTAGTCTCAGAAGTTGTAAAGGAGTTAGAAGAGAAATACTAAACATTCTCTTTCTTATCCTGTAGGTAGAAGAATTCCTGAGTAGAATGGGAGAATGTTCAATTCGTACCCAACAAATTTGATTGCATGGTGTAGTAGCCTGGTTTTACTTGTGATAGAAGCAGTCTGCCTACAAAATAAGTTAAATAATAATAAGCAGACCAGAGTGTCTTTCAGTACAACCTGCCACAAAATGAAAAGTGTTGAATGGGACATGAATGGTGCTTGAATGATCCCTGCATGCAAAGATGAGTATTGGGATTATTTTATATCAATTTGTTTTTTCTCTCTAATTACTGATAGTTGTAGATACTCAGTTTTATTCTGCTACAAATTTGGAATTATGCTCATCCATTTTAGTAAAATTTCACATCAAGCCACTATAAAGAAACAAAGCCATGAAAAACCTGGATGAATAAAAATCTTAAACAAGAATGGAGGGAGCAGAAAAAATATATATTGGAAAACACATAAAAGAGTGCAAGAAGATGACTAGAAATTTATAGAAGGCAATTCCAGCTTGGTAGAAGACAAAAGTGAAGAATGGAGAAAGATGGAAAAGATGAACTTGAGTTTTTTCAGAAGTGCTTCCTGGTGCCACGGCAGGTGATTGTCTGAATTCCACAACTGGTGTAGTAATCAAACTTCATTATAATACTCGGATGAAACAAATTATGATATTACATAAATATGCAGTTGAAGAACACTAATAGCACATCAGGAGTTCACAGCATATCAGTAGGGATCTTGAAAGTAAGAGGACCCTCTGTAGTGAAATTGTTTAATCCTTGGATAAAAAAATATAGAATAAATTCATGTCTGGAATTTAAATTACTTGTTACTGTGGTTTGATTCTCAGATAATTCCACTGAAGATTAAGTTTTAGACTGTAAAATTCAAACCACATTTTAATAATAAGCTGTCTCTCAAAATACCTTTTCAGAAGAGATTAATCATTTAAAATACAGATGTACTTGCTGTTTGTGAAACTGTAGATATAATCATAATTATATTGGTGCATGTATTTAAAATCCAGACACTCAGATTGCATTTCATATACTTTCTTTAACAGCTGCAAATATGATTAGGATAAATATATTTTTATGTGGGATTCATTTGAATATTGAAAATATAATGTGTTTGAGAGCACTTAAATGTTTTGGTATGTACTGCTCAGTCTTCAGAACAGAAGTGAACCTTTATTTGGTTTAAATGGAGAAGCATGGAAAATAAATAACCAAGAAGGCCTTAAAGAGCACTATGAGAGTTAAAAAACTCCTCTGTCACCTGTCCCAGACTTGTCCATTTCCCATAATTATTTAATTAAACAGTATTTTGGTGTCTCTCCCTTTCTTTTTTCTCTGTTCCTTTGCCAAAGAAAAATTTAAGGAGATGTTTCCATTCAAAAGTTGTGAGCTTTGTCACAGGACCTGGAAGTCTGTATCTTACTCTCTTAGTCCCAGTTAATGTTAAACCAGACCATTATGTTGGTGCTCTTCTCTCTGTTCATCCTACTCAAATATATCTGACTTTGTCCCTGCTCCGTATAATTGTGTGCAAGCCTCCTATTTGCCTCTCTTGGATTGCCCCAGTTCTCTTAGATTGTGGTTTATACTTAACTCTGCCATTCTGATTTCTGTTTTTTTCCCTTGGAGAATATTATTTCTCTCTTTGCTCTTTTCTTATCTTGAGATACTTTTCTAAAAACTGGTCAGAGTCAACTAGCATGTGTTTTGACAGCACTCTAAACCTTCTCAGGGAGTAATCCTCCATAGGGAGCCTTTCTTCACAGTTTCTCTTTTTCTTTTTCGGTAGAACTTAGAACAGTCACGTTTGTGAAATGGACATGTCAGAGGGATAGCTTCTGTAGCAGAATGAGAAATACTAGGGGAAAAAAATACTGTGTGCCAAGGCCTTAATTTTAGTCTTAATCAAAGGAAAAGGCTTGTGAAGAGATTATTGTCTCAAATGTTCGTTTGAAGTGGATTTGCAAAGGCTAAGCAAAGAGGATTCCAGAGGGCACCCTGTGACCTTTCAAGGTGTGTGTAAGGAAGCTGCCTTTCACTGGCTTTTTGGGTTCGTTGGTAGAGCTGTCATAAAACCACTGTGGTTATCCACTTCTCCTTGGTGATACATTCTTAGAAACTTTTAGAGATTATTTTTTTAATGAACTATCACCAATACAAGTGATACTCTTTTAAATTCTCAATTCAACAGTTTGCATTATTGTTAATATATTTCTGTTCAAGTATTTAATTTTGATAACTTGTTTTTGTATCATAACATTTTCTTTTTCATGCACCATGTAAAGAGGTCCAAAATGTTCTGCTGCCATTTTTTGCAGCAGTATCCTGTACAACTTTTTCAGATAATTGGGTAAATCTGAAACATGAAAAAACCTCACACTGTGAGCTTGAACATCATTTAGTGTGTGCTGCACAGCCGTCTATCCTGCAGCCCACACGTAGATATTAGAGTGGTGCTGTGTGTTACCCCTTACAAAGAAAACAGCATTCTGAAACTCTGGGACAAGTATAAAATAGGAAAGCTTAAGAATATTGGTCCACACTTAAACAGGCTATAGTTAGCTGTAAAGATGAGTGTAGTGTTTTTCTGCCTCAGTTCATGAGATTTCATTGTAAATCAGCCCAGGAAACACACAGTGGGTGCAAGAAGGCCTCATGCCCATCAGGGGTTTGATTAGTCATGATTTCTTCATGTCCCTGAACAGGTAGATTCAGCTGGGGGTGCTGTGTAAGCACTACTGAATCTGCCCAGAAACACATTCATGTAAATACACAGAGGTAATTAACCCTTATTAGGCAAGTTACCTGCAGCAATTCCTCACACATCTGTGATAAAAAGTGAAACCCAGATTTATCTTCTGGAGCCTTTGTTTTCTTATGTTTCTCTCATTGATACTAAATATGCTACTTTTTCATTCTAATCAGGTTTGTTGCTTTCTACTGCTTTGATGAATGGAACAGGTAGTACAACAAACTTCTGCTGTATTCTGCTAGTCTCAAATGTCTTCCACAGTAATTGTTTCTGATCATCTCTTCAATTCTTTCTATTGTAGTCTTGATTCTGCTTAGAAGCCTTTTTGTCCTGGGTCCATCCCAGATCAGTGGAGGAAAGCATGGCAAAGATATTATATTGTACCACCTTATGTCATTGTCAGGGCTGGGGAAAAGGGGCTCTCTCTCCTGCTTACAAGAGGAAGAGCATTCCTTTCCAGCTGGGAAAAAGATTGGTGTGGTGGGGAAGAGCTGGTCACTATTTTGTTGTGGGCTTTCAGCATAAGTATTTTCTTTGTCTGACACCTTTCATTATTGGTAATGTTGCTGTTCGTTTTCTTATCTCATTGCTGTTTCCAGTAAATTATTCCTGTCTCAACCTGTGATTGTTTCCTTCTGTTCTTCCAGCTGGAGGGAGAGGGGAAGTGAGTAGAAATTTGGGGTATTTTACAAGAAACTACTAAACTGGAGTCTATAATTTCTAAAACATGACACTTTTCCAAAAAGACTTTGCTGGTTTCGCTTTCCTCCGTAGTCATAAGACTCTTCTCTCTTATTAGCGTATTTGGCTATAGAGCTAACAAAAGCATAAAAGAATGAACAAAAATCAGTATGTTTAAGCTATGGAACAGTATAGAGATAATATTTGAAGACAGAGAAAGGACTGCATCAGTGTGAATATGGTGGCTGAATATAATCCCCAGCATGTGTGTGTGGGAAAGGGCATCTTTTGAATAAATGAGTGTTAAGAGTTACCTAGAAACTAGAGAACTAGTTTTCTTTTTTGATGATTTATCTCATTAGTTTTAATAGAAATAATATCAATAGAGTTTTTTATATTTTTTTAGGAAAAGGTGCACAAAAACAAATTAAAAATAATTTACATAATATTGGAATGTTGTTTATAATTTTCTAAATGTCTGTGTAGGTGTTTTTCTAAATTTTATGTATTATTTTGAATTTGTAGACTTTCAAATGAATTTACTGGATTGTGAAAAAACATTGCTTTTTTTTCTATTACTTCTCCCCCCACTTTTATTATGGGTACCTAAGAACAGTGAACATTTTAATAGAGTTTTCTTTTTTCTCCTGTTCTCTGTGTGTCTCCAGTTCATCCACTATATTATTCTACCAGGTTTAACTGCATTTTTTTTCTCAAACTGTCTAAAGCTCAGATACTCCTGTCCTATTGAAGAAAGCTCAGTTGTGGGCTCCAGTCTGCACACAATTTCAAGGTGTACAAATTGGTACAAATGAGTCCTGGATGATGTTTAAACTGCTCTTAGTTAATTTTTGACCATTCTTTCTCATGTGGTGAGTGTCAAATATGAAATGCTTGTTTGAATTAGTTTCCATTTATTTTGAACTTGCAATTTTTATTGGTTGTCAAGATACCCTTTTATGCAGTTGTAAGGGTAAGGAGAAATATATTCATGATATAAATTCATTTTCAACTCTTTAAAGAGCCAGTTTTGTCCTTTAATACTCAACTTTGAAGTCCCTTAGGCCTTAGTGTGTATCATAACTGAACATATGTTTTATTTAGACTATATAAATATAAATTCATGTGTACTCTTCTTTGATGTCACTGAAGTTTTTTTACTAGTACTATTGTCCAGTTGGAAAATTATTTATTTAGTAAATTGCTTATGGAATGTTTTGTGAAATTTTTGTTGATATTTTCTGGAACTTTGAATACCAGCAATTTAAAACTTCTCTTTGTTATTGCCATCTCCTAATTAGCAGTGCACAGTTCACATACCAAAGTTACCAAGACTAAGCCTCAGAATTAATTTCCTGGGAACATTTCTGTAAAGCACTATAAAGCTTCAACACTATAATTGTTCTGCTGTTGTTCAGCTTTGTGCATTCATGTTCATGTATTTTTAATATGTTTGCTAATGTCTTTTTTCTTCTATGGTGTCTGAACAACTACTAGCTGCTGCTTATTTTGATTGTGTATAATTTTCATGAGTAATTATGATCTCAAGCTCCTCTCTCTCTTTGGCTGTAAATGCTCTTTTAAGTAGAAGAGTAACCAGCATGAATTCAGTGAACTGGCTCTCATTTGGTAATTATATTCCATAGTTTTTTTTGTTTCCGTTGTACATAGGTAGCTAAAATGTGCATTGTGTTTCTTTTATCTCTTTATAAAACTCTATATACAGGCTATCATTATGGTATGTATATTGTCCAGGAATGCTCAGCTTCATCTTGCCAGTACAGGTATTAATTTTAGTATAACAGAGGTTAATTCTCCAGGGATTTGTGTATCTCTACATTGCAGGACATTCTTCCTTAAAACAATCTGAAAATAGAAAATGGAATGACTTTATGTTTCTGATCTTGCACTACTTAGTAAACTGCTGTTTATGCATCAAAGTCTTATGGTATCAAAGTGCTTATGGTCTGCCCAAAGAAAAGTATATTATGAATCTCTAATATTTGCATTCAGAATTAAATAGTTATTTATTAAGCATTTTCCTTGGATCAAGTGAGATTGCTGTTGTTAGTGATGGTAGTCAGTTTATTGATGGATAAACCAAAGCATTTTCAAGGCATCATTGTTGGTTTTGAGATTACACTATAATAGGAGAAATGAAACATGTCTCATTAGAGAGTTAAATGTTACAGACAACGGAAATTCTGTTTGATTGTAAATTCATAAATTATTTCTAGATGAGAGACTTACCCAGCCTTCAGCAGAGAAGAATTGCAGTGTGTATTCTGAAGGACAAAGTACACTTTGCATACTTTGAATGGAATTTGTCCTACATTACAACTTCCACCTACCCACTGAATTTCTTCCAAGCTAACAGTTCTACAGACATCGTGATTCCTATATTCTGCTCTGTATGTTGCTGCCTACTTGCAATTCAGCTAGAATGTCCTTTTTCAGTCCTAAATTAAAGAATAAAATCCAGCCTTTCTGAATCCACTTTGGGTGATTTTTAGTCTTGCAACTGAAAGAGGTTAACCATCTTGACTTTATCTGCCACATCTTTACATGAAATCCCTCCCTCAAATAAACCCCACCCTAACAGCCTAAACATCATGATATTGTGGATTTTACTTCATATACTTCGTTATCTTCATGGATTTATCATCGCTGATGAGCTCTCCATCAGAGGTAACTCAAGATTCTTGTGCACCAAAAAACTTGTTGACCTGTGCTTATGGGTTTGCAATACCTCGTTGTTGCAGTGGCCTCTCTGGTGTTGACATCTGAGTGGCACATCTTCTGCAGAGAAGGAATAAGAGGAGAAAGAAGGAAAAGAAAATGAGGAATGATGGAGACTTCCTTCTTATCATCCTTCTTTTCCAAATCACATAAATGGTTTGGTTTTCTTTGAAGTTAAGATGTATTTTGCACTGCTTCCCTAAGCACTGGATTTGGAAATTGTATACAAAGGTTTTCAGGGAGACAAGCTTTGGTATTTACGGTGGCATTGATTTCCACAATGTGCACAACATTCTATTTTATAGTTGGAGCATCTGTAGCTATTGTCAAACATTATTTTGCTACTCAAGGTGACATCTAAAAAAATATGTGAGCCAATGTTAAAATTTCATCACTGTACAAAACATGGCTTGCAGTGCATGCTCTTGATCAAAATCACTCTTTACTCTTAGTAGTAAAATAAAAGGGATCAGAGAAGATAGAAGGTCCTGCAGTAATACAGGATGATATGTGTATATTATCCTAGGAGTTTGCCTAAGCCAAAAAGTTACCTCTGTCTCTTTGTGGCTTTAAATCCTAGGTAAGTAAGAAAACACAGCTTCAAAATCATTCACATCTTCAAAATGCTTATTACTTCCTATGAAATTATGTAGAAGGGTGTGCTATTAAGCAGAGGATATTTAAACTGCTATGAAGTAATTATTTGAAAAAATTGCATAGGTTCTGTTAAGGGAAATAGTTTTTCCAAAAATGTAGATATTTAGTACACTACTTACATGGGTTGCTATAACAAGCAAATCAGCTTCCTTCCCATTTTAGTGACAAGTGATTTTTTCCCTTTGACGTATACTGTGGTTTTAATCAATTGTCTCTAAAACTACCTTGCTGTAGCATTTAATTAATTAATTTCTGTCCTGGTTTTGGCCAGTATAGATCATTTTTGCAGTAGCCAGGAGATGGCATGTCTAGGAGGAGGAAGTCATACCACCTCACGCCTTTCTTGGACCAGGGGAAAGACTTTCTTCCTGGAAGAAGGGGTTCCTTCTGGTTGACAAAACTTGGCAAAGAGAGCTGCCCAGTACTGTCTGTTGTTTTTTCAGGGTGTTTTTTCTGTGTGAATTTTTTTAATACCCTCTGCCATTAGTATTGTTGCTGTTACTGTTTTTTTTTTTTGCTGTTGCTATCATTGCTATTTTCAGTAAATTGTTCCTATCTTAACCCATGATCTTTTCCTTTTTAGCCTTCAATTCTTCTCTCCAGTCTGTTGCTGGAGTGTCGGGGGAAAACAGGAGAGCAAGAAAAAGAGACAGGAATGTGCTTTTGGAGAGTCTCAGTGGGTGCACTGAATCAGGGAACATCATAGCCAAACCATTAAAATGTCACTGTATTGAAGTGAAAAGTACACATGGTGAACATTGTTCTGTTGCTGTTAATCATGTGATAGCATTTTTACTCGGGGCTTACATAATTAAAATTTCTTCTTTCTGTTTATTTATCATGATAAGTATTTTATCATCAAATGAAAAGAAATACACTTGCTCCTTTAAATAGTGGAAGGCTTTCTGGTCAGTAAGGTCTAAGGCAATAATGTTAAAAGGTGTCTTTTCACTGGCTTTCAGAATTTTTCTGTATGGGTTAGAAGTAATAAAAGTTTAATAAGCTAGGATACCAGAGAACAATAGAACCAGTATCAGCCTGTGTGATATATTGTACAGATACAGATTACTTAACATTTATCTCCAGACCTATGATAATGTAAAATGTTCTTTGTCAGTTAAGAAACTTAGGAAAATCAACAGACACAAACCAACACCACCAACAAAAACATGGTCTTACAGTTTGTTCCATTTAATCTAGTTTTGACAATATTGTAGTGGAAATACATATTTAAATTTTTTTAATGAATTCATAGGGAGCAGAAGAGAGCTCCATCACTCATGAAAAAACAAGCCCAAACTGTAGCAGTATGCTCTTGACGCCTTAAAGAAAATTCAAAAACCTTTCACTCCGGTGTAATATTTTGAAGTGTGACTGAAACAATTTTGCATTGTGTTGGGTGGCAATCTCTGTCCAGTGTTTGGAAACAATTGCTGGCAGGTAGGTAATAGCAGTATATTTGACAGCATATGTGAATTTGTAGATTCACACCTGAAATGAATTTCTAAACAATATTTGCAAGAATATTTTTACTTCTGAAATTGTTCTATATATAGTTCTTGTAACAAATGTGAGAAACTGTCAGACTGCGGGACCCAGTGATGACTTAAATAAGAACATTTCTTCTTTAAAAAGAAATTAAAATACAGCCGTGCACATGATATCAAGATATCCACCCAACTAAAATAACAAGGCTAATTATAATTAGATTAAAAAGACCTGAAAGACTGATTTAGAAAAAGGCTTAGATGAATTAAATATGTTCTTGCTAATCATACATCCACACAAATTATTAACTTTAATCTGAAGGAAGGTGGATAATTATTTAAGGATAAGAAAAGAAGTCTTGCTAATTAAAATAATTCAGTGTTCAGTCTAAGTAACAAATAATTCTCGTGGATCAAAGAATTAACTATGGGAAGCAGTGGAATCAAAATACTAAAATTAGAATCCATAACATGTAAAAGCAATCCTGTGTGGGGATGAAGCCAGTCAACATGATGCTGAGGGTGATCAAAGTAGTGCCTTTTCACTTTTTTACTTGTTGCATTGGTTTTAGAAAAAGATTGTGATCATTTTTGTCATGGGGAATAGCTAAAAGTGAAAAACCTGTTAATGCAGGTTTAATGCACTTCCTCACATCACACATACACGTGCCATGTGTTTTTATACACAAAACCAGAATCAATACAGTAGGATACTGTATAGGGAGGAAATGTATGAAAGCCAGCTCCACAATCATCTAAATAGCTAAATAGCAATCGAGGCCTTTTAGGCATGTGAGCAGTGTTGTTTTTCTGTGGACATTTGCTGTGTTAGTATATGGGATCCAGATAATTCTTTAGTTCCTCATTAAAGGTTTTGATATAAAAATGTTAGACTTGAACTCATCCTATCTCCCCAGCTGATAGTTTAAACAGAGGAGCTAGATAAACAGCTGGAAGGTTCAACACAGACAAAGAGAAGTAATTTGCCCTGAAAATTGTAAAACTCTGTTATTTCATTGCTCTTAAAGAATCATTGAATATTGCATCTGTAACAGAGTAGATCAGGCATCCTCCAAAATCCAGAAGTCTAGGCTGAAAGGCATGGTCTGCAAAAGTTTTATTTAGTACCTCCTAGTCAGTCTCAATGACATCAAGCATGCTCCAGATTCTTTAAAAATGAACCTGTGCTCCGTTAGCTGCAGAAGTAGAAAAGCTTGAACCAAAATTACAGAAAGCAACAGTGCTTTGGAAAACAAGTGAAACTGGAGTCACATGTGCACAAACAAGATACCTACCCATGGTAAATAGGTCAAAGGAATTTAAATGCATATTGCCATACTGTATAACTGATAATGTGTATTGTTTTAGGCTATACTAATTTTATATAGTTGTAGCTAGTAACTCATTATATCTAGATTAGAGAGTACTCCTTTGTAAAGAGATTATTTGTATTTAATGTGCACTGATTAATCATGTTGCTGTTGCTATTTTTAGAATAATTAGATGCCTCACAAGTTAATTATCTGGGATAAAAAATACAAACATCTGATGTGCTATAGGAGAGAAGTTGTTTTTAAATTAAACTAGATTTGTTCTGAAGATTTACAGTGCAGAGAATACAAATTGTGCTAATCCTGACTGGTTTTGTCTCAGTAAAGAATGATGGTAACTACACAAGAGTTGATATGTAGAATCTGATACCATTACTGCATATTAATTTGCATTCTGGATTTGTTCTACTGTGAAGAGCCCACCAAGAGAAAGAATTCAGGTACTTGCAGATTGTTATTTGTTTCATTGATCTACCCAGAGCATCACAACAGAAAGCAGAACTAGGCAGAGGCTGTATTATCTTAGTACCATGGCAGTCACTGTGAAAAAGGAAAGCAGAATCCCTGAAAACTTCTGTTGATTTGCCCCTGGATTACAGTGCTTTTATTGCTTACAAACAGTGAAGGGTGTAGGGGTTGCTTTTCCCCTTCCTGCATTTACTGGGTTTGACCAGTTGAATGCATAATTAAGCCATTCCTTCTCTCATGGTGTGCTAGAATCTCAGCACATTCACTAGTTTGTCATAGAAACAGTGATCAGAACATGTAGGTTGCCAGCTTTGAGCATATCACTTGTTTAAAGACACAGGATAATTCATTGTGTAGATAAGCACATATTTCCTGCAAGTTTTTGTTATATCAAGGAGCTACTGTTAGGTTTCGTAACATGAAATCAACATTTTTGGTTTCAGTCTTCAGTATTCCACCATTTTCAAGGAAGGTGAGGTTTCTTCTAGACTTCTCATGTGCTCACATTTCTGAATAATGTAAATTAACCAACTTTTCTTTGTGTCCTTCCATGGATTAGTCACGATTTTTTTCATAGAGAGGCCTACAGATCTTTGAAACCATCAACTGAAAAATAGAAGTAGAACACAGGAAATCATTAGTATTGACTCCCAGTCCTAATCGAGGGTCTCTAATATCATTTTATGTTTGCCTAACAATTACTGACTTTTTCTGTGTATCTAGAATGTTTTTTCCTTTCTTCCATGCAGAGAATTTATGAGATCAGGTTTGTAAATTGTTTGAAAGTAAAAAAATGTTCTTTGAACACTTAGAAATGTGTCATAGCTAATATTTGCACTAATCCCTGCTCTCTGCTGTGTGACAAGTGCCATTAAACAACAAAAAAATAGACTACTTTTCCTTCTTGAGGAAGCTAAATTAACTGCTGTCTGTGATACCAAGCAGGTTAGGGATATTAAATGATGGCAGTGCTCTGAAGGTGCTTATCTACTGAGTAGGTAGGTACTGATGTTGTTAATGTCTCTCTGAGGTATATCATGGTAGATTAACATCAGACATCTGGGAGCTGTGTTGATGACACAGCAAGGAAGAAATTATTAGCAGGGACATTCGTCCTCCAACAATGCACATTGAGCATTGCTGTGGTCTCTGAGGACACAGAGAAATGACTCTTGTTTAATTAGCAAAATTAGGCTATAAAATTTCTGTGCAGTTTATAAAAAATTAGTTTTTGTTCCTTAAACAACAGGGTTTCATTGTTTGTATTAAAATAAAACATTGCTGTTAAAAGCCAGCAAGTAGCTTTAATATTATGCATCAAATCATGTAAATATAAAAGGATACCCTAGGGTATGAGCTGTAATCAATTCATCAGAGATTCCTAATAATGAAGCAATTATTTTGATATGGGAAAAGATATCACTTGCCTTCCAGAGCTGGCAAGTTGCATTTCAGTTCACTCCCTTCTCACTTCTTCCTTCCCTCCTCTTGGCATCGCTGAGTTTTCACTCACAGCCATGTGTCAGTCTTCCCATCTGTCAGAGTATTGGTGCTGCCTGAAGAGATGCTACACAAACTCTCATATCTAAGCAGTTAAACTCCAACCAGATGCGAGCCATGCTCTGTTAAAACTGTTCAAAACTGCCTGTCTTTTATGTCCCGCTTTTCCAAAATAATACTGCCCTTAGGAAGCAAAAAAAGAACTAAGCCAACCAACAAACTCAAGCCCTAGTGAGCAGTGCAGTTGCAAGATACATCACAGCTCTTGGTAAAGGCATCAAGAGCGTGGAGGAGAACCTGATCATGTCATTTAGGTGGTAATGTGATCATTGTTATTTCAAAGCTTATACCATGATAACATACAAATCTAGAGACTAAATCCTAAAAATGAGGTGTGATAATTGAGTACAAAATGAAGGTGTGAAGAATTAATGCTCATCTTCTGGATAGATACAACTGCCACGTGGAGCTGGGTGTTATGTAGCAAAAGCTGCTATGCTAAAACAACTTGTTTTATCTGTGGTATAATAATATATTCAAGTATTTCCCAGCTGAACTGGAAGCAGGCACACACATGGCCTTAGCCAACCTTCTTTATATCAGCAGTGAGAGTGACTTTGGCAGGCGAGTTGACTGCAATTGGCTGTGCTCAGCACCTAAGCAGATGTGCTCAGCACGCATTAGAATCTGACTATTTTGTCTCTATGAAGCAAAACGCTGCTAAAAGCCACTGGAGGTTTTGCTTGACTAAGGTTTCCAAATTGGCCACTGGGTCTGTTTTCACTCATAAAAATTTTTTTGTTCAGAAATAATTTTTTGTATAATTTTTTTTTTCAGAAATATTCTTAGTCTAGCTAGTATTTTGTGTGGTGAATTGGAAATATCCTGAGTGAAATATGGCATGTTTTGAATTAGACAGGCTCACTCTTCCAATTGTGTGGATTTAAGAATGATGTAGAATGATTAAGATGATGTTAGGTGATCTAGCAGTGGGGTTTTATTTTTCTTTTAAAGGACTGATTATAATATGCTTCCCAAGGAATTCATTTTCTAAGGAATAGTCGTTTAATTCTACCACCTCACAGGCCTGTTCCAGCCTCCATGGTGGTAATTACCACAGAATCACAGAACGTGCTGAGTTGGAAAAGAACCACCAGGATCATCGAGTCCAGGTCCTGGCTCTGCTTAGAACGTCCCAAGAGTGACACCATGTGCCTGAGAACATTGTCCAAAAAGTTCTTGTGGGAGTGTGGACAACTCTGTCACGCTGGTGCTGTGACCACTTCCCTGGAGAGCTTGTTCCAGTGCCTGAACACCCTCTGTGTGAAGAACCTTTTTCTGATATTCAACCTAAACCTCCCCTGACTCAGCTTTATGCCATTTCCTTAGTCATGGTCACAGTTATGGAAAGCTGGGGGTTACACTCGCGCAATGTTTTTGTAATTTTATCACACACTTAACCATTGTGTTTCTGTGTAATAATAGAGCCTTATAGTTATTTGTAGGATTATTGCCTCGTTTAAAACTGATCAGGAGAAGGAGACAGCTCCAAATAGTGCATTTGCAGAAGCACTGTATCTTACAATGAGCAGTGTCTAAGGTGTTAAGATTTGAAGTCTCTGAATCACTCTTGTCATTTGGGAATCCACTATTACTTCTTCACCAAGCAATATACTGGATTGGTTCTCTTTTTTTTTTCCCCTGAATTAAGCTGTGAACAAAAGGTAATTGAAAGTGCATTGCCAGGTGGATTGCCTTTGAGTGTTCCCAGATCAAGTGGTAGAGCCTGTCTCTAGCTCAAAGTAGGAGGAATATTTTCAGTGAAGTTTAGTTTCAGTAACAGTTGGAGGAAAACGTCCAACAGTTTATCTAACTAGTAATAATAGTGAGTGAAACAAGTGTCAGTAAGAAGCAGACAGTACGCTGTATTTATAAAAATCCACTAAGTTTGATCTGGCATCTCCTGGATAGCTTTGCTAAATGTCAATAGAGAGGACTTCACTCATAGTGTCCGATATGCTGATCAGATTTCTTGTTACAGCTCATGGAAGGCTCGTGTCCTTTTCTTCTGGCTCATCTCCAGGGTAGCAGGTCCTGTACCAGTGCTAATGTGGGACAGATCATTGGTTGCAGAAAAATGATCTTCCAGAAGCATCACAACTATCATTGTTTCTGGATCTGTGGAGTTGATTTCAGTCCCATTACTCTCTGGAGACTCTTCTCTGCATGTGTCTTTTGAAGGTAGAATTGGTTTTCAGGCCTTCAGCTACTTTTATTTTTTTAACAAGGAAGTTGTTTAAATGCTAGATTATAGATGATAAATACCTAAATAGCCACATTATATCAGACTACATAAATTATTGGCTCTTATGAGAACTTGCTCTTGCCCTAAATATGAACTTTGTGATACTCAAAGGAGTTTTTTATCACAATTATGCAAATATCACACAGTTTTAGATGGCAGTGAGTGCCCTTGCACCCATTACTTTTGCATTCTGAAGATAAAATTATAAATTCAGCTGTACTGTCTCTGTTCTTTTTCATTAGTTTAACTGTTTCTTACAACATTTTATTTCAATTATAATGTATGTTATTTTACCTGGCTATGAGCTTAACTTAAATGTGGGAATTGGGCTGAGTTTTTTCCAACTCCTGCCTCGTTCCTAGTTTCTCAGCTCCTATCTCATGTGGATTTAACACTTTTCTACTACCCTCACAGGCTGTAAGATGCATTAGTACATTAGAGTCCTGCAGCTACCTACATAAGTGTTAGATAAATCAGAATATGTCTTCACAAAGTCCTCTTATGCATTGCTTGAATTTTGGAAGCGTTGTGAAGGGAGACAGAGAAGACAATGGTCAGGAGACAATTTTTTTACCAGATCTGTCTACAGATTAAGGTGAAACTGATGAAGTAGAAGAATGTCTGTGGATCCAAAAATCTCAACATGGCATTTTCAGAATCAGAAATGAAAAATACTTCTTTAGATCTAGCAAGAATCTTTATTTCTCTGGAAATTTTGGATCAGTTTCAGCTGTTGTTACTGGCTTTCTTTATCTAAAGAGATGATTTTCTCATATTAAACATAAGGTGCCAGAACAATTTTTCTTCAGTGATTTCATCTTCAGTAGAAATATTTTTTCTGTTGAAACATACCTTCATGCTTGAAAACTAAGAAACAAAAGAAAAAACCTTAAAAAAACCTCACAAAGCTCTCAGAACTATTGAGGCCTTTCAGGTTTAATCATAGACAGTTTTATTATTTTTACAATACATCCAATCCCAACATGATCTGTGTGGAAATATATCTTATGTTCCTGGTGTCCTGACCTTTTTCAAATTCAAGGCCATGGAAATTTAAAAAAAATTTAAAAAAAAATTGAGGGAAAAACCCCTTCAAAATCACCCTAAGTCAGAGCTTTCGGGTTGAGAGTCCTAATGAACTCAATATAGTAGAACTCATAGCAGGGCAGAAAAAAAGTAAAGCTGTTGGCAGATATAGCTGGGAGTTTTACCTCAATGTGGCAGGTTAACATCACCCTGTGAATGATAATGGAATAAACCTGAAGCTGGGAAATGCTGTAATCTCTCTTGTGACTGGGAAATGAAGAAGGAAAACCTGCATTGCTGATACAAACCAGGCAGTCTAACAGCTTTTGCTTTTGGCAGAAAACTCATTTTCACACCCAGGAGGTGTCTGGGAGCTGACAGCATCTGTGTCAGGTCAGGTATTTCACAGTTCTGTGTGTCTCCTTTTTCTTTATTGTGGTATTGCTAAGTGTTTTGACAAATTTCAGCTACCTGTTTCTTGACTAAAGGATTCACATATTAATGGTTAATAAAATCATAAAGGTCACAGAGAGGTAAAACAGCTTCCAGTAGAAAGAATACAGAGCACCAGATGATGCAAGTTTAATGTTCATAACAAACTGATAGCAGCTGTTCTTTAACTTACACATAGCTTTTAAGTAACCTCTACAACCCTTTGCTTATTGTTGATATTTAGAATTTAAGAAAAACAGATAATTTCGTAAAATAAGAAACTACAAGTTTTCTTCCCATGCTGACTAAGACATTGCTTCTGGCTCAGGATTTTACTGAGCTGCAAATCGGAAAGTATTCAATAGGGAATAGCAATGCCTGCATTCTTTCTTTGTTCCCAAACTCCTGCCCAGCCCTCTTCTACAGACCCCTGCTGGAGACTGGGATAAGCATGTGTTTGTCTGGATGCTCTTTTGCAGCAGTATCACATCTGTAAGACTCAGACTCACCAGGCTGTTGGACAGAGGCTTTGGCAAGGTCTACATCAGCATGTAATTCCATGAAGTAGGACAGGATCTTTAGACAGGAGCTGAGAACATTACATAGAACATCTATGCTGTATATTACTCAAGATTTTTCTTTGAACTAGGTTTTATTTCACCTTCTGGACTGAATATCCCCCTAAAGTGTGTGATCATGATGCATTTGACTGAGTAGTAGGGAACAGATTGTGGTTTGTGTATCCTGAAACAGAGTTTCCAGAGTTTGATTTCCTGTAGAGGTAATCTGATTTGTGCTCACCCAATCTATCCAGTGTGCTGAACCAATGCACAGAAAGTAGGCACAGCGAGGGATTTTTTTCAAATGTACACCCATATTCTGAAACAAAATATTAATGTAACTCGGATCTGCTTTGTCTCGGCTTCTTGCAGAAGGTCTTCTTTCCATTTGTATAGCTGGTAATGGCTTGTGTTTCAGAATGACTCTTATATGTGGGGCTGACATGATGGCACAGCCATACAAGTCCAGTAATTAGTTAATTTGCATTATTAATGTGTGTGTTTAATAGGCATGCCTGCAGAAATAAGATAATTAGCTACTTTGGATAATATTACAGAGCAAGTTTGTATCAAATGTTGCTGATGTCTGTCCTTTTTCTTGGTGACACAGAGGAGTTTTCCGTATGACACAGCTCACCGAAGAGTCAAGAACAAATTCAACAACCTGATGATGTGTATGTTTTCTGCCTGTATTTTTAAACTGCATTTCTGTAACATAACAAAGAAATAACAGCGAACCAGGCACTGCAGACCAGATCTGCAGAAGCTCATTTACATTTAGGTGGAATGATACTGCTGTCCTGAGGCAGTGACAGAGGAAAGATCTTCCAGGAGGCACTGAAGTGGAGGAAAAAACTATGAGGCCGTGAACTCTGGGGAGACAGGGGCCAGATAAAATTTCTTTCAGCTTCTGTGCAGGTAGAAGAGAATTTCCATCAGCTTTGCAGAGCAGGCTGACTGGTTTGGGAATTGGACTGATAATCAATGCTTGTGGCATTGGGAAGAAGAATGTGGATACCTCCTCTTTGAGGAGAAGATCTGGTCAGTTCTATTTTGCCTTTGCCAGCAGCTCCAGCTGGGTTTTTGCAGTCATTGAGGTTGCTGTATGAAACTGGTTTGTGGGATCTCATCAAAATGCAGATAATGGAATCATGCTTATGTGGTGGGAAGGAAGGGTCAGAAATCTCACTTGTGACTTCCTTTCCTTTGTCCTTCTCAGTTGTCTTTGTCCTTTTGAATGAACGTTTTTGGAGAAATTTAATTATGGAAATAGTCACGTGCAGACAATCTGAGATGTTTAAAACCTGGAAGTAAACACCTGTCCCAATTACCTGAAATAATGGGAATTATTAAGAGTAAAGTATTTTACATTTTTCCTACACAAAATCACATAGCTGAAGCTATAGCTAATGATTTTCATCATTATCATAATAAAAAAATAGATAATGTCATGGTGTTTGTTGTCTGTCTACGAACGAGACCATAAACACCATCAGATTCAAGCCAGAAATAAGTATTTTCAATTCAAATAACAGTGCAAATATGTGATTAAATTTCATCCATTCAGATAAAAATTCCATGTGCAGAAGGGATTTATTTCTCGTTTCTTATTTTTAAAAGTTATATTATGTTTCATTCTGAATTTTAAGAGAATCAGAGCTAATTTAAGGAGGACATATTTAAGGACTTGTATGTGACACATCACTACTTGAAATCTTTGGCAGTGTATTATAATTTATTTTATGTTATCTTAGATTGTTCGGTTGCAAACAATGCAAATCCTGGCTTCTGGTCGTTGTTTTAGGGCTTTTTTTGTGACATAGAAAAATAGTACTAAATTAAACAGTGGGCTAACCATGTGAGATGACAAATCTCACAAATAACTTTAACAGACTTTCTGCAAAATGCTTTATTATCAAGGTGACTGAAATCCTTCAACACCTAATGAAGTCAGTGAGAGCTGAGAGTTTCCTCTGAGGATATGTCTGGTAAAAATTAGATTTGAGTTTCCTCTGGGAAATGCATCCTACTGTGCTACAACTTTTTTTAAAGATTGGAGGAAGACCTAGATCTGACTTTAAGTTTAATCAAGGTAGGTGTTTTTGTGTTGATCCATGATTTACAGAAGGTTTATGTTCAGATCAAGGGGAATAAAGTGTTTTTCAGTTTTAGGACCTTCAGTTGGAGGATGTGAGTAAGAGTCTTCAGTTATAAAACATTTATTTTTATGTAGTAAATCCTCCTATTGATGCCTTGGAGTGGCTACCTAAAACAGAGGCTAGACAAAATAAGGAGAATAAAAGTGGGTATTTATTAAAAACCTTCAGGAGATACACCTTAGCAGTCAAAAGTCTCTGAGATGGACAACAGTCACGAGTTTTTCGGACAGTTATAAGTTTGGTCCATTTACATACCACGGGTTATTCCTCCAATTACAGTTTCAGGTAATGAAGTAATTTACTCCAAGATTGCCCCCTCTCTTTCCTCCTCTCTTCCTGTTCACTGTTGTTTACATCTCTCAGGGCATTAGACAACAAGGTGTCCTTGAGCTTCAGGCCTAGAGAGGAATTGTTTTGTCTGGATAAAATGGGAGAACAGTAGCAATCAGGCTGTGGAGTTTTAGAGTTACAGACTAAAGCCATAGATGATCTGAAAAATATAAAAGCTAAATCGTAAGGCATCATAGCCTTTATTCGACTGCAAAGGCAGAATTTGCAGCAACATCCAGGATGTAATACTAGAATAACTCTGGGGTTTCTTTAAACTCAAAACCTACATGTATCACTGGCATAGTCTAAATAATACCTTGTTGCTAAAAGCTTTTCCACATTAGACTATTACACTCTAGTGATTATAGCTGTACTTTACATACAAATATTGTCATAATGTAGTGGTAAAAGAGTAAGTCATGCATATATAAGCTTGAGCTAATTCTAACTTTCAAAAAAATAACCATTTACAAGTTTATTACCTCATTTGATGCAAGAATGACTCTTCTTTTGCTGTAATGGCCTCTGGAATGACGTAGGATAAACACCCATACATTCTGTTGGGCAAACCCACATGTAAATACTGGGGTGTTGGTGTGTGCTTCTGTATGGACCGTGACCTCATAGTAATCTCTTCCTTTTACAAAATATGATAATTGGCTGAACATTTAGTGCATAATTGTAGTATTGTGGGTCTGTGTAATGGAGCACAATGAGATACTTTTGTTTAAATAGGACATTTTTTGCTTCTTACTGAAATTCACCTTGCTTTTAGTGCAGTCACACATTTTGGGAAAGCATTTCTGGATGTCTGAGCATGACAGAAACTTTGCAGCGTTTTTGGGGTAAGTATTGTTCTGCTAGGAATTAAACTCTTTTCCATCAGTATTTAAAGTATAAAAGAAAACAGCAGAATTTCTAGTCCTTACTGAAGCTGTAACTGCTGTTTCATGGAAGAATGGATTTTAAATATTTAATGCTAATAAATTTTGTGTTTCTCTGTTAAAAGTGCATATTTAATCTAAGCCTGAGGAGAACTTTTAGAAAAATACCAAGAGAAACTTGAAAAATTAATGTTAGAACAGGACTGCTAGGGAAAGGGGAGGCAAATGTTTTTTAAAAGTTATTAGAACTTTGTTTTTCCCCCTTTTTTTTTTTTTTTTTTTTTTTTTTTTTGTGAAAATAGTGACTGTATTGGACATACTGCTATCTGTGTCAGGAAAGAGATGAATTTGAGAAATACAGGAATCAATTTGGTTGAGCTAGAGGTGTTGAAATGGCTCCCAAGTCTATTAAAACTTTCACACATCCACATTTCCAAACTAATAGTTGACATCCCCTGTCCCATCCCAATAGAGCCTGTCAAGAGGAATGAGAACTGGTGTAATATGACAGCTGCTTTTAGGTAAGTGAGAAAAAGTGCAGCTGCTGTTTCTCCCCTTGATTGTAGAACATGGGACATAGTGGGCTCCATGAAGTACAAGACAAAGCCTTGCCTGAAGAGAAACAATTAGGGAGGCAGGAGTGAAGTGTCTGCAGTCACTGCACATTTAGTGATCTAGAAAACAACTGCTAACATGATAATGGTGGGGAGGGAGGAAGAAAAGAATGAAAAGAGGAAAAGGGTCTGTAAAAGATGCAAAGGGTGAGCAGTAAATACACACAAATGCAGTAGGAAGACATGAACCTCAAGGTACCAC
The DNA here is from genome assembly GCA_013400215.1 of Cisticola juncidis. Lineage (NCBI taxonomy): Eukaryota > Metazoa > Chordata > Aves > Passeriformes > Cisticolidae > Cisticola > Cisticola juncidis. The sequence continues at coordinate 2,154,114 of VXBR01010365.1, forward strand.
CTCTGATTAATGAGGACCACATTGCTGGAAGCTCAGAGGATACATGCTGCAATAGATATCCGTGTGTAGTGGATGCATTCCTTTCTATGCTTTCCTTGCAGTTTTTGGTCCTAACTGTTGTTGGAACAGGGCATGGAAATAGATGGCTTCATCTGATGACCCAGGAAGGGCATTCTTTCATTCTTTCTGTGTTTTGCCATAGTAGGGAGGAAATAGAAACGTGAAAGTAAACTAAGAAAAAAAGGAGACAGCCTTATCATGAGCAAAATGCAGCCTTAAAATTCAATTTTGCATTTGCTGCCTGAGGATGTGATTTGGAAATTGGCCAAAGAAATAGGAATCTCTTCCTGCCAAGTCTGAGTTTAGCTCTGGTCTAGCCTCAGGCAAATTATATTATCTTGCTACACGAATGACAAATACAGAACAAAAACTACAGACCAGTCTCACCCACGACACTGAAGGATTGCTTATATCAATGGTTATGTGAAGTGTATGTTGTGTGCTGTATAAAAATTAATACCATTATTCCATTATTCTCAGCTGAATTCCTGATAAAAGTGCCATGCACTGGTGGAAAGGCTTCTGGGAGTCTGCTGTTGAGGTCTGCCTGCCACCACAGTGAAAGCAAGGTACCAGTGTGTCAAGTGGAGTTCAACTGTCTGCATTTGTACTGCCAATCATGCATTCATAAAATGGAGCTTTTTCTTGCCCTTAGTTAAAAATATTTCTGGAGTTCATTTCTCTTTGATGTCAGACCAAATAACATTGAAGGTAAGGAATTTAAAATTAATTTCATTGGGAAGAGATGTGTCTATTCTTACGCTGTCTTGTACAAAGATATTTATTTTCTTGCATTTGTAAATAATGTAAATTATTTGATTTATAGAAAATTTACATGCAGAGAGGGCTTATTTTAAGCAAATAGGAATATAAATTTCCTGTACGTGTGCACATACACACACATGCTAATAAAAGTTTGTGTTCATTTGTGGAAGAATGTATTTCCAGCCTCTATCACCTTGTGGTATCTATCTAAGTTACTACTCTGGGTAAGTGCTGCACCTGGGGAGGAAGAGCCCCAGGCACCAGTGAATGCTGGGGCTCACTTCTTGAAATGCAGCTTTGCATGAAAGCACATGGAAGTCCTGGTTGACACCAACCTGGACGAGAGCCAACAATACACCCTGGCATCAAAGAAGGCATCTGCCATCCCAGGCTGTATGAGGAGTGCTGCCAGCAGGTTGAGGGTGCTGATGCTTCCCCTCTGTTCAGCACTGGTGTGGTCACACTTGGAGTTCTCAGTCTGGTTCTGAGTTTCCCAGTTAAAAAAAGAGACATGGACATGCTGGAAAGAGTTTGTGGAGGGCTGTGAAGATGATCAAGGGACTGGAGTATCTCACAGAAGGAAAGGCCGTAGGAGCTGTGACCATTCCGCCTGGGGAAGGGAGGGCTTAGGGGAAATAATTTTAGGAATATCTGAGGAGGGAATGCAAGGAGGATGGAGCCAGGCTCCTTTCAGTGAGGGCCCAGTGACAGGACAGATGTAAGGGGCACAAAGGGAATCACAAGAGCTTTTCTCTGGACAGTAACTACTTTTACACTGGCACAGCTTACCCAGGACACTTGCGGAGTCTGCATCCTTGGAGAAATTGAAAAACCATCTGAACATGGTCTCGGGCAAAGAGCTCATCAGTCTGCCCAGTCACAGTAAAGCACGTTTAATCAGTGAAAAAGAAGAGCCTATGAATAAGAATAAGTTGGTTTTGATTATCTGGAACTGTGCTCATATTTCTTCTTCTAAAGGAAGATATGCACATACGCATGGCTTTCTCTCATTACTGTGGGACACAACAAGGAAATGACTTACAGTAGTTTACTGCAATAAAGATAACCCCCTGATTTTTAAGAGTCTAAATTTGCTATTTATTACAGTGGAAAAGAAGATATGAAATTTTCTGTAAGCTTAATTCAAGGAACTGAAAACAATGCAAGTCATAAAAACAAATTTACTTTTGAACAGGTATAAAATTCTATAGATGATTTTACATTTAGGAGAATGAACTAATCTGAGGACTCCTCATTAACTTTCAAGGACCATTTGGCAGGTAATAGAATTCATCCCCTAAAACAGTTATTCTTTTTGTCTTATAGACACACATGCCTATCTCTGAACAACACAATCCACTGTTGGAGGAAAAAGCTCTTTCTTTTGCATAGAAGTCAGGAGGAGAAGTAGGAGAGAAATAAGACAGAGAGAAGAATAAAGTTGAGGCTAGAGAGGGAGTATATAGAGTAAGCAGAAAGTGAAACAAATTCATTTGCCACAAAGAACAAGGAAAATTAAAAACTACTGGAGACTTACACTTTTTTCTCACTTTGTGAAAAAAACCTCACAAATATGCAATTCCAAATTCATGGCATTGTCTTAGATATATGCATATTTTGTTTTTTTTTGAAATCCTGTAGTAATATTTAGCTATTTTTGGTTTTGTGTGGAACTATGGAAAATTTGATACTGGTTTGTGTCTCTCATCTGTCTCCTTCTGCCCTGCAAAGGTTTCGCATCCTTTTGCTGTGGAAAGGACAAGCCTGTGAGTCTGTGATTTACTAAAGCTGGCATTACAATGATTGAGAGACTTTTCAGTGGAAAACAATGGGTGCTGCCATTTCATATTTTGAAAATATAAATAATGGAAAATTGGAAACCTGACTTGACAAGTGAAATCTGAACAGTAACAAAATTTATAATTTGAAATATACAGGCATAAGAGTTTTGGTTTATTTTTGTGTCAAGAAACTCAAAATTCTTTATGAACAAAAAGTTGCAGAAAAGAGATTTTATTTTTTTTTTTTAATAAACACAACATTGTTCATTACTTGGAAATACATGATCTATAATACATGATCTTTTACTCAGTGCAAAGCTATGCAGTGGCTTAGTGTCTCCTGTATTATTTCTGATGCCCCTAAATTTCCCAACTCCTTGTACTGAAAACTACTCTTTAGTTTCAATACACATTGAGAAGCTGGAAGAAAATATAAAGGAGTGTGTGTCTAACTGTGTGAGATGTTTTGAATCTGTACTGTGCATTGACAGTGGGTCATGGGTATACAGGATGGGTGTACACCATGTCTTTGATTTTCTGTTAGAACCTGTTCAAAAAGTATTGTTTCTATTTATTTTCATTATTTTCCATCATCTCCCACGCATACCAGTCTTCAGCTAGAGATGAAAATTTGCAGAACCATCTGCAGAAATGGAAATTCATCATCTTGTGAATTTATTCCTATTGCAATGTATTTACATTGTAGGTATGGAAAGTGGAAATGAGTCAGTCAGTCTACAAACACAGGGAGTGATCTCAAGTACCTGTACTTGATTTCAAGTTTTCCTGCCTAGATTCTGTTTTCTTGGATAATTGACCTAAAGTGTGCTAGCCTCTCTTCATGAAGGAACTGAAACCACAGGCTACTCTTCCTGATCATACACGTCTCAGTTTGCCTTCTTGACTGCTCCCTCCCCGCTGGCACCTTTTCCTTTTGCAGATTGTTTCTCCATGTGCTGCAGGAGATCAGCAGAGTAGGAGCCTCAGCTGCTCTGAATAATCCTTTACTTGGCCTTTTGCCTGTCTCTAAAACAGTGCATGGTTTAAGCTGCAGGATGAATGATATAATTTACACGTGTTCTTTGGAGAATGAAAATATTCAACCTACAGCAAATACTGCCTATGGAATTGCACTGAAGTGAAAAATATTATCTTTTGATACAGGTTTTATAACTTCAAGTAAATGAGAATGTTGTCTCTTATGTTTTCTGTAAACTGCCTTTCCTCTCCAGAAAGAGAAAGAAACAGGTTGTTTAATACTCTAACTCACCCTACTAAGGGTGTTGTCTGACTGGGAAAAATGGGGGAAAGGTGATTTAAGCCTTGTCTATATCTTTGTGTGCTGGATAGAGGAGTTCTAGGGAAATAATATACAAAGTCGAAATTAAAGAACTATTATGAATAGGTTTAGTGAGGATGTTCTGTTCTGTGTAACTATCTCTTCAGGCTGCCTGCTGGAGTCTCAAGTTAATCACTGGAAAACTGTTTAAAGTTAAATAACTTGCCATACACCACATATCATGTACATGGATAATGGATATCCTGTCTTTAGAAAGGAACTCAAAGAATTTATTTACTCCTCATGCTTTCACATAGAGGGGATTTCTCTTGCTAATTCTAAATAAACTGTTGGAAGACAAGGGTAAATTCAGAACTTAATTGTTTAGTCCAAGTGTATCAAATACACAGAGCACTCATCAGAAAAAAATAAGCTGTTACACAGATAAGAGATGGGAGGTCTAATTTTTTTTTTCTTTTTGTTGTTGTTGTTGTTGAGACCCAGTACAACTTATTTTTTTACAAAGTGTGATGGGGATATGACTGAATGAAAGCAGTACATAATGTTCCATTTAAGTAAAAAGTAATTCAACTAATTATTGTTTCGGGATTTGGAAGTTTTGTTTAATATACTGACCTAAGAACTTGTATGATGCAGAATTCTGTGTCTTTAAAAATTCCTTCAAGTACTTCCAGTACTTTGTACTCTCAGAGAATAAGATTTGCATGATGAATGCAGAGGGTACATTTGAATTGCAGTAACACCCCAATACCTCTTTTCTGGTGGAGTAAATGATACTTAAATCACATTCTTAGCGTGTGTCCAGTCAGTGTTCTAGCAAACATGAATTCCATGGCAAAAACCAGCCACAGTACCTCACAAGGAATAGGCAATAGTTTACTTTGGGAATTTTATATCTATCTACTATTGCTTTTGATTCCCTCAGGAGTTCAAAATTTATACAAAGAGTAACATTTTTCTTTTCATGGTTTTTCCTGACACTCCTGAATTTTGTAGTTATATCATTTAAAAAATCTATTGGTTCTGAAAGTTTTGGTCTACTTTAATAAAAGCTAAATGAGTCCAGTCCAGTCTGTATAAGCCTCATAAACTTAGATGATGCTTTTACCAAATGTTTTTATGACTCTGCATTTAATCAGTGCTGGTACCAGCAGTGTCATTTAACTGCCTTATATTTCCTGGCCCACTCAGTCTGATACATGTTTAAAACTAGGTTGATGGGATTCAGTGCTTTAACTTATTGAACGGATATTTTTATTGCAGTTGGGAATAGATATGCTGACACTTCCATGAGCAAATTCTTTCTCGCAGCAGAGTTAAGAAAATTTCACATTAAGAAAATTAAAATCAAAAGGTATTATTTATGTAATTTCTTAGTACTCCTACAATAGAATTGTATTGTTTTCAGCCTCACTCTATGTTTCACAGAACATTGATTTGTCTGTTGAAATTTCTCTTGTATGCTTCTTCTTAAATGGATGCTCTATGAGGATTCTGACATGTACAGATGCAGGTGTGCAAGCAGTTGTATTTGCTGAGATCTATGTTGAAAAATTTATGGCAATCCTCATCACTATTTGAGCTTTTTAGTAACAGAGCGTGGCCTTCTTTCAATCTGGCAGACTGCACAAGGTACAGATTATAGGACTAGAGAATCATATTTTGTAGTGGTATTTCTGTCTTTGTAACAGGCAAAACTACCTGCACAGTGCAGGTGTGTTACTTCTTATCGTGGATAATAGGGAAAGCACAGAAATACTTTCAATTAACTCTTTCTTTGTTTTCCTGGTGACACAGCTGCTGAGCGCAGACATGGCAGGTGCAGCAGGGACATCAAGGAATTAAATGGGTCAAGATGGGCTCATCCTGTATAGCTGGGTGCTGTCCTCAGCTGTCCCACTGTCCGCTGCTACCTCCTGTCTGCCTCTGCTTCGGTGGGGATTCTGTCTCTTGATGCTTTTAAAGGCTTGTTGTCATGACTTGACAGTTTCAGATGAGACTTCAGGAAAGATTTGAACAGTAGGATACCAGGAGAGGGAGAGTCAAGGCTGTTAAAAAAGAAAGTTGTTAAATTAAAACCTATCACTTGCTATGATTTTAGGTAGAAATTTAATCATACATGAAAAGATCCATCAGTTACATATATTATAAGAAGAGTGAGGCAGGTACAATTATCTGTGTGCCTTAAACAGTTGTTCAATGTGAAAGTATTCTATGCAAAGATATGTATAGCTTGCAATTTTCTTCAGAACTGTGGGAGTTGGTTAGTTTTCTGGTGTAGTTTTTTTTCTTTGTAGGTTTTTTTTTTTAACTTGGGAGATCAGATTCACCTATAATAAAGTAAATAGCTATATGAATCCATTCATGCTTATTAGATATTTTCAGAATTATGTGACTATAAAAAAACTAAAATACTTGCTATGAATTTTGATCTTAAATTAATGTGTAGTGTCTTTATTCAAAGAAGAGGGATAGCTAAATGCATGGTTCATTTTTTCACTGGCATAGTGAGCTTTTGGCTACAAACTGAATTATGCTTTATTCATTGTAATATTTTTCCACTGCTTTCTGAGCAATTTTCTTCTTGATCAAGTTTTTATGAAACTTTGTATTATCTTGATCAACATCCTAGGAAATGCTGAGATTTGTTCCCTCCCAGATGGAGGTTTTCAGAACTCAATATCTATCTGTAGTTGATTCATGAGGTACCAACCTTCTTGTGGATAGATGATCTTCAGTGTTGCCCTCTGCTTCAAGGTCTGATGAATGTTTTTTACTGCTTTTACCATAAATGACTTTATTGCTATGGACACTTTTGTATCTGCACTCTTACACGTTGTTAAAGGGGGTGAAATGACTTCATGAAGTTTCATAAATAACCAGGCATCCTATACAAATTTAACTGATGGATATTATTGTACTGTATGTGTAAATAAGGTCTGTGAGCAACCCTCGTGATAACTCCTGCTATTCAGTTTTTCATTCACACTTGGTACTGTGCCTTTGTGTCCCTGTGCTTTGTGATGATTCACACTTTCTTACGTTATGGAGATGTCAGTGCAACTGGCCAGACTGCTCCTCTGTCTGTTCTTTAAAGAACAGATTCATTTCTTTGTTCCAAAAGGTGAAAGGATGGGAAGGTAAGGGCACACCTGTGTTCTGTGAGGACAGTAGTATAGTTGGGCCATAGTGTCTTGAAACGTGGTGTATATTGCAATTATATAGCAGTAATGAAGAGCAGAAGCTGAAAATCTGATATTTCTTTTGTCTTGGTTGTACTGTTGTCCCAGCTGTAATTAGGTAGGATTGTGTTTACTTGTCAGTGCCTGCATTATCATACTTGATGCAAATGAATCTTTCTTTTGTTTCTTTACTTACTACTGCTAGAAACTTGTATTCTTTTTCTCTCTTTATCCAGTGTTGTCTCTTCTAGCACATCACAGAAAATTCCCAAGATTACAGTTTCCTTTATGCCTTTCAAAGGTTACAGTTCAGCTGTTATTCTTTACCCATTCTCTTAGAATCTTTAAATTCAAATTCTCTGCCATGGTTGTGACAGGGTGTGAATCATGATTCAATAGAACACTTATTCTTATGAAGTATAAGGCTAGAAGTTAAGTACCATTAAAGGCAAAAATGTGTGAATCATTGTGCCATAAGTCACTTTGTAATATACTGTGTGATTCTATGTTGGCCTGGTGCAATTCTTTACTTAAAAAAACCCCAAAATAAAACAAACCAACAAAAGCCAAAACATAAAGTAAGTTCAGGAATAATTTATTTTGAAACTATTTTGAAATTACTTTATTAAATACAAATTTAGTGGGTTAAAATTATGTTCTCTATTTTAGGTTAACACTAAAAAGTCTACAAATGATTTAGTTGAAAATGAGTATAGCTGTGCATTTTTAAAGCTAGTAGAATCAGTGTATTGTGAAGGATGACTGTCATAGAGTGATTTTGGTTGGAAGACATCTAAAGATCATCCAATTTATTTCTCCTGCCATGGGGACACGTTCCACTAAAGAAGACTGCTCAAAGAAAGCCCCATCCAACCTGATCTTGAACACTTTCAAGGCTGGGGCATTCACAGCCTCTTTGGAAAACCTGTTCCAGTGCCTCACCGCTCTCACAGTAGAGAGTATCTTCCTCATATCTAACCCATACTTAAACTCTTTCAGTTTGAAGCCATTCCTCTTTTTCCTATCACTACATTCCCATGTAAAGAGTCCCTATCTGGCTTTCTTGAAGGCCTTCTTTAGGTGCTAATAGACTGCTATAAGGTTGTCACAAAGTCTTCCCTAAATCCTTTCAAAATTACTCTGCTTAATCTCACAAGCAGAAAAATATGAAGATTGTGAACATCCAGTTGATATAAGTAGTAAAGACAATAGATCCTGCAGTCTGTTGTGACCATTTCCTCCAGTAGTGGTGGTTCAGAAGCTGATGAAAGTAACTTTGTATTATGGAAGTGTGAGGTAATTTTCTATTAATAAAAGCATTATTCTCGGGAAAAAAAAAAAAAAAAAAAAAAAAAAAAAAAAAAAAAAAAAAAAAAGCTGTGTAAGAGCTAAACCAAGGTGGGTTTTTTCAGTTCTCAAATGCTTTGTGCTTAAATCTAAGGACTTGGATGCTTTTTCTCTGTGATCCACACATGTGTGAACCCAAAAGGTGTTGACTTAGGCTGCTCTTAGTGCAGGAGCACTTACACTCACAGTGAATGTGTTCCAGTTGCTGACATTCCCTAGATGGTGGAAGCAAGATTAATAGTTGAAAAACAGTTTCTCATCTGAAATAGAGAAATCTTTATTTTCACCTCTTTTGCTTTATCTCAAGATAAAAAGAAATCAAAGTTTATAAAACTTCCTTTGGAGGTGTGATACCCAAGACTCGTTTTAATGAAGGTGACTCCTTAATTCTAAATATTAAAGTTGTATTTAATTAGTATCCATCCTCCTTCTGACATCTGGATTTAGATTAAAATGGTTCCAAAGCTTGTCTAACAGCTTGTCAAACGTTCACACCATGGAAGTAAGGGAATATTGCACATTACATCTAGTGGTTCTGGTTTTGCCTGTGACAAGGTCAAAGCATAGCACAAAGATCTGAGTTACAGTTAGAAACAAGATATAATAAATTTCTCAGTAAGGTTGCCTGAATTTGAAACAAATAGAGAAAATAAGGGGTTTTTTTTCATGGTTCTAGCAAAGTAGGCAATGGTTATTGCTTTGTCTTATAACTGGAGCCAGTTCGTGAGAGCTGCCATGCACTTAGTATTCCAAGATAATTTAATATGCTTTGGAAATTTTTCAGATGTTCTTCATGTCTTCATGTCTACTCTCCTGTGGTCAATAGATTGTATCTAATTACTGAGACTGAAGATATAATTTAGTGTGGGGAGCTTTTAAATTATGCAGTTACACAGCTATTGAGACTATTAATTTCTATAAATATGCCTTCAGTGCTGCAGCTACATATGTTGGACCCTTTCTGCATTTTTTTATTTCTGTTTGCTTTTTTCTCTGGGCTACTGAATACTCTTTTTCATTTTGGAAAGGTACTGTGTTGGTAGACCTGGTGAGTTTTGATTGACTACTCCTTTTATGTGTATAAATGCAATTGCATTGCCAGTTCAGAAATGAGCTTCAGGAAAAAAAAATGCAAAGTTGGAGGTGGGCAGAAGTACAAAGAAGCTTAAACATGGGGGAGGGGAATGGAATTTTGAAGTGGACTTATTTAGGGAAGGTCTTGGTTTTGAGATATTTAGAGGGACTAACACAACCAGCCTATTAGATTAGTTATTTGGAACATCTTCAAGTTACGTTTTGCCACATGTGAATTTTTAGCTGACTAATTATAAGAATTCGCTTTGCATTACACTTGTTTTCTGCTGTGGCACCTATATTGTCTTTTTTTGTTCATCAGCCAGCTTTTCTGGATTCAGAAACTTGTTCTGAAGCCCTTGACAGAATTTAATGTCATTGGAATACCTAGGTTTTTTGGTTGCTTGTTAGAGAACTGTTGATAGCAGACAAGATGATACATGTGTGTATATACAGAAAATAGGTCTGTGTAAGATCTGTGTTTTTAGACACTGTGTTAAAAAACAAAGACCCCATCAGAGACTGAAAATCTCTAATGGTTGTTTTTATCCCTTAGAGAAATACCCAGCTGTTATTCTATCCATCCGGCAGTTCAGATGGACACAAAGCACATTCAATTCTGATCTGTGCATGGACAAATTTGAGTGGTGGGATGTGTGTTGGCTTGGCTGCTTCAAGGGATAAATGGGTGATGTTTTTGATTCCTACCTGTTGAAATATAGCCCTGGCCCTATAACCTCAGCTTGTAAGAAGATCACTTATTTTCATGGGTATATTCATTAGGGATATTTTCTTTCTCCCTCTCTCTCTCTCTCTCTCTTTCTCTCTCCCCTTAGAGAGTTTGATAAAGAATTGTTTGGCATTAAAAGCAGGCTGTTTGTGAATAAGACACCTGAATAATGATCCTGAAGTGGTTATTTTTATGCAAATATGGCTATTATGATGAGGATGAATATACTAATTAATGAAGCCTGATAGAGGAATTGGAATTAGTTAATCCGGCAAAAGCTGCAAACAGTATTTTTAATCTTTCAAGGGAACTTCAGGTAATATTTGAATTTGTTTTCTCCGTCTTCTTGCTTTCTCACACTTCTTTAAACTCTTTATAGTACAATTTGGCTCTTAATGTCCAGTTGAGGAAGTGTAGAATAAAACAATCCAATAAAATCCAAATGTCTTACAGTCTGTATAAACTAACGAAAATTGTGATTGCAATAAATTGTGTTACATCAGTCAGCTCCACATCTAATCTTGTACCTTTTAACAGTAGTTGCCTGTGATAAAACTTATTGTCTGTAGCCTAAGCCAAATTGGAAGAGCTCATTCATCTGTTTCTTCAATAGACACTCCTCAGTGTGAGCCTCCTGTTCCTTGCAGGTGATAAAGAGTTCCCTTGAAAAACATGCAAAGTTTATCTACCAGTAGAGTTAGTGAGAACTAACTGATTTTAACAACTAAGGGAATAATAGTGAGAGCATCTGTCCTGGTGTCAGCTAGGGCAAAGTGAATTTCAGTAGCTGTTACGGTGCTGGTTTTTGGATTTGGAATGAGAATGATGTTGATGACAAACCGATGTTTTGGTTTCTTCTTGTTGTGTTTATCCAAAGTCAAGGAATTTTTTTTTCTGTCTCATACTCTACCAGTGAGGAGATTTGTCAAACAAAAAGCAAATTGTGAGGGAGCATAGCCAGGACAGGTGAATTGAAGGGACCAAAAGGGATATTCCACACCACAGAATGGTGCTATGGTGAAGTATATAGTATATAGTATATATACTATATAGACTATGGGGAGTTACCTGGAAGGGTGACCAATCTGGGTTCAGGAAGGGAGTTCTGGCATCAACCATTGGGTGATGAGCACTTGCAATGTGCACCATTTGTTTGTTTGTTTGGGTGTTTTTTTTTGATTTTTTAAAAAGTTATCATTATTAGTATTATTTTACCCTTGCTGTATTTTCCTTTGTTTTCAATTATTAAACTGTTCTTATCTCAACATACAATTTTTATTTTGATTCTTCTCCCTGTTCTACCAGGATAGGGTTGATAAGAGGGAAGGTTGAGCAAAAGCCTTTATGGTGTTTTGTCTCCAGCTGGGCTTAAAACCATGACAGCATCTTAAATTCCTTTCTTAAATTCTAGTTTAGAGACTTCTTATTGTTCTATTTTTTTCCTTTCAATATCAAAAGAATCTAAGAAGATAAAAAAATGTCTGTCTGTATTTGCCCCAGTGTTAAATTTTCAGTGTTTTCTTGTGGAGGCTGCTCTTTATTGGATCCCCTTGTAAAGGCAAAATCACTTGAGAAATCCATATGAAGATGGTAATAGTGTGCTGTTCTTGAGATATCTGTTCTTACAGCTGTGTACCAGTCCACTTGCCTCTCATTAAATCCATGTTTTCTTGGCTGCCCAGAAAGGAGGATGATGCTTATTCAACACTCTTTGCACTCAGTGTTTAAAATATATTGGTCTTGAATTAGTCACAAGGGTTGAATGCTGTAGTCTCGCAATTACTTTTTTTTTTTTTTTTTTTTTTTAACGAAGCAAACTCTTTATGGTGTTAACTCATTGTAGTTAGCTGTGCAACATACTCATATACTGTTTATGATACATTTTTATTCATATTCTGACAGGGACACACTTCACATTTCATTACTCAAAGTTCTTATTGAGAGGCTTGATATCAGGCAGTTGTGGCTGCTTGAATACTTTTCCTAGCTGGACCACTAAGTTGACAGAAAAACAGTGTATTTTCTTATTTCTAAGTGTGGCACATATGCATCTCCAATAGATACGAGGAACACTGGGTAGCCTGACCAATCACATTTGAGACCAGTGGGTTAAAACTGATACAGGACTAATCTGGAGGAGCTGAAGGAGAAGGGAAAGACAGTGCTGCTATAGAAAGGTGTGAGAAAAATCGTGGACTAAAGATGGAGAAAATGTGTGCTGAATATCCTGAATTCATCAATGCATCAAACTGTTGGGGAAGAAAAATCCCTTAGGCAAAATAACAAGCTTAGGAGATAAATAGATAAAACATAAACACTAATACATTCATAAGCTGAAAACTGGAGAAGAAATGTGGTGGTAGAACAAAAATAATAATTGTGGAAAAATGAATTAGATATGAGCATCTGACATGATTCCTAAAATTTCATTGGAATGAGCTCTGGTATGCCTTTCCATTTTGACTGTCTGCAAGCATCAGCTTTGTTGAGAAGCTCTTCTGTGTCTCTCCTGAGCTCATACAGAACATAGAGAATTTATACAGAACTCATACAGGAAATAATACATAGGAAACTGGACTCTCTGGAGGCTCTGCAAAAATGAACGTGAACAGAATCCCAATGATACACACAAATCCAGTTGTGAATTGCTTGCCTCTTGTATCTTGCTTTGTAACAACTTCTGTATGACACCTAGAAACAAATTTAGTAATAAATAATAAATAGCCTGAAAAAAATCACTACAAAGGAGCAAAATGTCATGGAAAGAATATTCAGCTGAATGCATGGATAAGCAAAAAATTCTGCTGTTGAGTGAAAGACTTTGATTATGAAGTCACAAATAAAGTTTTAAAGGAGACATGTTCCATTGCTTAGGCAGTGGTTAATTGGTTTTTCTCAAAGCAACAGATTTAGAGCCTGGATTTATTGGAGTATTGATGTGGCTTCCTGCAAAGGAAGTTTGTCTTAGGCGAGATAAATGACAGAGACTAAAAATGGGCTCTTTCTAAATGTAGTGTTCCAGTAATTTAAAAATGATTGTGTATTTTGCCATGTGGGAAAAGGCAGAAGCAGGGACTGTGGTGAGGATTATTGATTGCTGCAGGAGTGAGTACTTCCTAAACAATTGTATCAGTAAAAAAAAAAGAAATCAATCAAACACATTGAGAATTTATAAAGAAAAATACCATCTCTTATTCAAAATATTAGCAAGCTGTGTCGGCTTGAAAGATGGCACCAGCACACACAGGTGCTGCTTTCCATGCTGAGCGTTTGGTGCAGTGTGGTTCTCTGGTTATATTAATAACACAACAGTGATACTGACATCATATACACTGAACAGTAAAGTATTCCAAAACACTTTCTGTCATGAGTTCTTTCATTTACCTCCTTAACAGCATGAAAAGCCAAAAGGAAAATCTAGGTCTCTCCCCATGTTTTTATAGTGACTTTCACGTAGGTTTTTCTTTTTAAATGCTTAGTTCTGATGCAGTCTACCAATTGCAACCATTTATTTTACACTGGGAGATTAGACGACCTGAAACCATGGACCAGCTGATAAATGATTTTGTTTCAGAGTCAAATTATTCCCTTTTGGGTTTCATGGTCTTCTGTTATCTTAGACTCCTCTTCTTCCATTTGGGTTTTGTCTTCTATCTTTTAATTTTTTTCCTCCTGACTCTGGAATGGTGATTTTTAGTGCTTGAGTCTTTTTTAAAGTGTTATTAATGGCCTCATGACTATACAATTTAATACTTTTGAAAACCATCTCCTCTGTCCTTAATTTAACTTACTACAGGCTTCCTGATACCTTCTTTTACTCCTTAGATCCCCTGATAACATCTTTTTTTTTTTTTTTTTTACTGATTTGTGCTATCCTAACAAGGTTGAGTATTGTTTTCCAAGTGAACAGCTTTATACAGTGGAAAATGCAGTCTTACTCAATACAAAAATTTTGAGACTGTTGCAAAATTGGGTGAATTCTTTAGGGCTTTTAATTTAATAAGTGTTTTCACGGTACCATTTCTGTAAATAGGTCCAAATTATTTCTCTGTATTCATTGGGGACATAGCAGCATGTATAAAAATATTTGGAGAAGCTATCTGATCCTTTTCAGAAGCTTGTTCTAGTCACCAAATTTAATCATTCTTCTAAGATTAATTGGTCCAAGAAGATGGATAAAAATTAGGAAAGAGAACTTTGAATGGATTTTTCCTGTTCTTTCCTGCTGAAGCTGTTCTGTGTTAATAAATATATTCTTAAACTTCAGGATACAACAATGGAATGATCATCTGTGAGGCCAGGAATACCTGAGTTCTGGATTGTTTAGATGGATGACATAAAGTGAAACTGGTTAAAATAGAGACAAATGTGCACCCAAAGACCTGGCATTTCAAAGTTTAGGGAAAAATCGTGAAGGTGCACAGTGGGCATTTGTAGCCCTCTCCCCAGAGGAATCATCTAACCAGATGCTCCTAAACTAGAGAGAACATTATAACTCTCCTTTCGGGAAGTTTTAGATGTGGCTCTTGGGTGTGCAGGTGTATCTCTTTGTGTGCTCCATTTCAACCAAAAAAAACGGGATGAAATAATTTCTCTCTAAACTTATGGAAACTTATGGTTTCAAATGCAAAGTATAATGTCAAATCTTACTTTTGGCTGTGTGTGAAACACATTATCAGTACTCTGGCCATTCAATAATAAAATATCAGTCATCCATTGAGCACAATCCAGACCCCAAAGATCAGATCTGTCATCATCTTTGTCAAATTCTTCAGGTGATTATATCAGCAGCAGCTCTGTTGCCTTCATTACAGCTTTAGCCATGTATTATATCAAACTCGGATGTCTGGAAAGAAAATTCATCTCCTTTAACAACAGTGGTTGACTGGAAATTGACTTTTAAATTTCTACCTGCATCTCATCTCTTGGCTGAGAGATCCCAGTGTGCATGCAGTAAATATAACAAGATAATTTGTTTCATGGCTAATTTCTTATTTTTGGAGGGAACAGTTTTGGAAAGCTTGTTGTTATTGCTATGAAGGTAAGCTACAATATTCTTCTATTGTAAATACATAAACCCACTTTCTATAAAAATAGATACATGATTCTTAAATCTATTTTTTTTCTATTGAAAAAAGCTATTCACAGAACTTGTAGAAGAATGTGTTTTCTTGGCTAGGTTGCTGATGGCAAAAGCAATAAACTAGCAATCTATGTTCATGGGTCAGTGAATACTTTCTGACTGGAGATATATGAAAGTCTGCTGAGAGAGCACATCAAGCCCTACTCTCATTCTAACATCATTCAGTTGTTTTTGAGGGGTGAGAGATTACAATTTGCCCTATCATACCTTTTCATTATTTATAACACCAGCTTTCTCAGCATGCTTTTTTCACCCCACCCTGTGTCCTTGCTCTTTTTTATTTGTCAGAAGAGGTGACTGTGTGGAAGGAAAGATACAAAAATGCCACAGTGACAGGATGTTGATACTGACAGCAGTTTAGATAATTACATGCTCTCACTGTCCTCTGCTCCTTTCTCCTGTGTGCTTTCATAACAGTGTATTATATGAATAACTTAACTCACGTTACCTAGAACATGGTGTGGAATATAAGCCTGTGTCTCCCTCACTAAATCTCAGGGAATTTCTCACTGCCAGTCCAGTGACAGGAAGACCTTTGGTTATGCAGTCAGGTAGACTGAAAAAACTGTCTGTATTCTGATACATTTAACTTGGTTACCAGAATGTCTGATCATATTTAGATCATTTATGTCTCATGGGATCTTCCTGGTTTACACTCCACATGCTTGCTTTTTCTGGCCACAAAATAAGCAGAATTGTGGCTGGTTTTATTTTCTTTTGTAACATTTGAACAACTACAGAAAAGTCTTTCTTTTCTGTTGTGCTTTAATATCTTCCTGGACCAACAGAAATATATTAATTATCTTTATGAATGTAAAAGTTCCCAGTCTTCTCAAAAGAAAAAATCAGAATAGTTGGCATTATTAATATAATGATAGATTTTTATTTAGACATCCATCAATCACAAAAGCAATGGGAAGTTCATGTTTAATACTTAGCCTCAGATGAGCAAAGAGCTAAATGCTCATCCTTTTTGGCAACTGTAAAAAATTTGTATTCTCATTAATTCTTCTAGAAGAAACAAAACAAGAAAGGCAGATTTTGTGGTGAGTGGATGACACTAAATCTGAATCAGATGTGGATCTTCCGGTACCATTAAAAACTTGCAGATTTTGGATTTCAAAACCAGCGTAAACCTCATTTTTTACGCTGGAAACCTATTGTATGTTTGCTCAGCTATTAGTTTAGTTAGGTGGACTTTGCTTTATACAAGAAGATTAATGATAAATGTACTATTTAGAAGCCCTTGTAAAGTAAAGTACATTAATAAATATTTTTACACTGATTACACATCATCATACACATGGAAAATTGTTTGACATGAATGGACTGTGCTCATTGTCAACTAGGTCAATACATGCACAGAATGAAACAGAATTTTTATTCTTAGGATTTATTTTTATTTCTAGAGAGTTGTCTCTAAATAAAATATATCTGATATAACCTATAGATTCTTTTTTATTATTCTGAATGGCATCGTCATGTTCTAATCAATGTCTCTGATAATACCTGATTCTACATAAATTAAGCAAAGTCAAAAATGGCTCCAGCAGTTGCTTTTTCATCATATAACTGACAGTTTCTGAAGAAATATCTGTTGCCATGTTGCTGAATTTCCCTTTTTAATTATTTTTGTTCAATCTCTGTTCAGAGGCAGACAATCCCTACAGTTGCAGATCTGCTTGCAGTTTTAGGTATTGCTACGCAAGGAAAGCATCTTGAATTGTTGAATTAAAGACTCAACCACCATGCATGGGCACAGAGAAGCACAGAAACATGATTATGGGCATGGGAGCTCCAGTTACCCTGAGAGAGGCACAAGTTTCTGCCTGGCCCTTCCCAGGTCTGTCAGAAAGAAACCACCAGCTCTTGTGCCAGTATGGAACCCATCATGATGATCCAGTGGGACAGGTTCCTCTGAGTACCTTTTCAGACTCCAGGGGACTACTGCTCAGGAGATATGGGCCTTGTTGTGAGATGCAAAGGGAAAGGCACCACAACATTGAATATGTCTTACTGAGGGATTAATGAAAGAACCAAAACCAGGAAAAACTAAGGAATCTTTGAGGTTTGGAGAGGAAGAAGCTTGGGAAAAGTGAGAGAATAATAAAATGAGACTGCTGTATGTAAGCAAGTTGCTGACCAGTGTGCTTGCCCAGCTGTGCCCTGAGCTTGATCAGTGCACTCTGCACTGTCTTCCTGTCTGGCTTGGTTTTTAAATATTTTCCAGGGTAAAAAAGCTGTCTGTTTTTAGTGCACTTACTTCAATGGAGGTCCAAGTGCTATAGAGTTAAACTGGACCATGCCTGTGTGGTTTTGGAGCCAGGAGCTGAAGAGACCCAAGTGTGTCCATACTGTGTGGATGTCTGTGTCAGTGGGTATTCACTAGTTAACATCACACTGGTAGTCAGGGAGTAAGATGAAGCTTGGGAGTCACAGACTGGATTGGCCACGAGTCTGGAGAAATTTAAGTGGTCTGAGAGCTGACTAGTGGAGGGACTAGGATGTCCAAGTCAGCTGCTGAAGAGAACATGGCTTCTGGAGTATAGCTTCAGGAAATATCATAAACCTGGGTCAGCAGCCAGAGAGATCTGGTTGCATATGTTTGTGTCTGTGAGTCAGGCAGCTGGGAGGCCAAGGCCTATCCTGTATCCTGTCAGGGATACAGAAACTAGAAAGAATGAATGTCTAAAGCCAGTTGCTGAAGACATACATATTTTTATATGTTAATCTGTAAATATTTACATGTATTTTCACCCATACAAGGGAACAAGATCAAGCCATTTGTGCTCTTTCAGTTTGTGTGAGTGCTGTGCTCAGTGTTCCTGTATCTGTGTGGCCAGATGTGTGAATCTATATATGTGTACTGTGTTTATGTCTATTCAGGGTACACTCAGACACCTCACTGCTGGCTGTGCCTGGGGTGCCTGAACTGATCCACCAGATTCAGCAACTTGCAACAAGTACATTTGGAGAAACCTGAGAGACAGACAATGAGAATTGTGAGAACTGTGGAGAAATGAGTTTTCTGGGTAAAAAGAGAACTGAAGGAGAAAAGAGTGTACTTTGGTATGTAAGAGGAAACACAAAGAGGAGGGAAATAATCTGTAGTCCAGTAAAGCACTGCAGTAATAAAGTATTTGCAGTAAAGTTGTTTTAATAGTTTTAATATTAGGCCAAGCTACCTGATAGATGGCTAATGTGATTTGCATAAGTAAGCTGTTGAAGTTCTGTCTGCAAAGGTATTTAAGAGTAGGTCCTACACTGTTGTTAATTCTGTCTTTAGTTGGGGAATAGTTTGCTTTTTATCTTATTTATTTTAGAAATTTCTCTGTTTGGATTTGATACTGGAACTATCTTGTGCTTTATGACACTGTATGATAGGAACTTGAGGGATTTGTCCTGATCAGCCTCTAAGATCCTGCAGCAAAGGAATGGATTCCAAGTTCTCTGAAGGTGAAATGTTCAGCCTCAGACCCAAGGTTTTAGAAATTTTTGGGGTTACAGTGGTCTCTGACTATGAGCTTTTTGCATAGAAAGCTAACAAGTCAAGACATGAAGGCAGATTTTGGGGTTGATTAGTCTTGTTTGTTGACATACCATTTTTCAATGTAAATATAATTCTCATTTTGCCCTTTTTCTGCATCTCTTTCCTTGGATGAGCATTTATTTCTTTGCAAGGTGCCCTTATTCTGTGTGAATTGGCTTGAAGCACTAGACAGATGCTTCTTGCTCATTGATGACAGATATTTAGAAGGCTGAGGGCTATCAAGGCAGGATTCTTCCAACATCATTGGTACTTATCTGTCTCATCTGAGTAGCTGTGCTAGTGGCTCGTGGTGCCCTGCTCTATGAAGCAGTAATTATTTATTGATTGATTTCACTGCAGAAAGCCCTCCACCTTCGTTCTGTGAGATGAAAAAGGAATCCTTAAACCACAGAGTCAGAGAAAATATCTGAGTGATAACTCCAGGATAACCCACAGCAAATGGGCCCTACTTCTAGCACTGGACACTGGCTGTGACAGAAGGCTACTTTGAAGGAAGTTCACTCAGTGGACTCCTTTAGAGTGGGAGGAGAAAAGATAGTTGTGGTTCCTGTAGAAAAGAAGTAGCTGTGAAGGTTTTGCAGGATGAGAGCCAATAAGTTAGGTGTCAGTCTGGAAAGTATTTGATTGTCACTGACCCTGGACTACACCAGAACATTTTACTGGGTTTGATTCTTCCATACCGGGGCAGCCATCATTCCTATTTTCCTTCTGCCAAGGGCCTGAATATAATTCCTCCTGGACATGGTGTCACTTCTGGTTTAGTAATGAGGACAGTATCTAGAATCACTGGTACATATGCATGAACAGCCCCTGCTGCAGCCTGCACTGGAAACAGGAGCTATAGGAAACATACAGCTTAGATAAGGAGACAGCAGGCACCTAAACTTTTACATGATGCAAAAGAACAGAAAATAATTCCACATTTGATCTATGGTTTTGTTTCCAATCCCTAGTGAGCACACCTGAAGAGGAGAAAACATGGTCATGTGTAGCCTAAGGCAGTGACACTTCCTGCAAAGGATGCAAGAATGGAGGCTTTATATATATCCCCACTTTCTTGAGATATGTTTCCTTTCTGCCATAATTAAAATAATGACATCAGACAGCTTCTGACTGTACTGCTTTGGGAGTATCAAGTCTCTGGGCTGCTTTGAGAATGTTGTCTTGCTGGCACAGTTGGAAGGTGGGCCAGGAAACATGGGAGGTTGAACCCACATCGTAGTCTCATACAAGTAAGAGGCAGCATCTTTTTGCTGAGGAAACATACATCCATATCCTAAGAGAACTATGGATATTAAGGTATCACTACACTGTTCCATAGGAGCAGGCTCAGTTCCTACCCTCTCACACCCCTTCCTTTTAACAGGTCAAGTGACAGAGCTTGGCACACTGAGGATTCAAGTGTGGTCAGTGAAGTAGATATGGATGTCATTTAAGTAATCCTATTTTGTGGTTTTTAGGTTGAAATCTGAGACAGAGTAAGACTCTTCCTACAGCACCACTGTACTGAGAAAACAACACAATAAGGACGTCCTTGTCAGAAACCTCACTGAGTGTTTCATGACAGCCCTCATGGGAAGGGTGGCTGCTTGATGTCAGTGAACTCGGCAAGTGCTTGTGCCTTGTTCAGTGAGGAACAAGGAGGCAGATGAGGCTGGTGCTAGTCTTTGGTTATGGTCAGTCAAAATATTATTGTGGGTGTTTTTGAATGTGGCTATTACTGTGAGTGCTGCATCAGCAGAGAGCAATAGATCTCTAGTACAGAATTTGGGTACTTGTCCTACCTCTGGGAGGAGATTTTGTACTGCTGCTGAAGTGTAGGAGATAGTACAGGAATAGTACAGTAGGAGGAATAATAAAAGACTGTAGTGTGTGGTCAGGCATGGAGATTCAGTTGGCCAATTCTTTGTTAATGTGCTCTGGAAGGGATTCTTCTTCCAGAAATGCATCAGGAAGGTTTTTCAGGTGTTTCTTGCCCATCAACTAGTCTGTTCTTTCTATCCTGACCTAACAAAATTTTATATATGATCTGCATCTTTATTGATGCCAGACAGCACTGTAGCATGTGCCTACTTTCTTATGTGACAGTGTTTAGATTTTTACTTTGGGTAGCATCTTAGATAAGTGCTTACTGAAAAGCCCTCCTGTTACTGCAATGTCTTTGGGAAACAGAAGCCACCAAAATTCTCCATTAATTACATGAAAATCCAAGAAAGAATCCAATGTACATCTCTGACTTGATTTTCCCGAGATTTAAGTTGAGTAATAATCTTTTAACTTAAATATTTATGACAATGATGGGAACATCTACAGGATAGACTGTTGAAGACTGCCATGTATAGGTTCAGGGATCATGAACATACTGAATAAGAACTATATACAAACTAATTTTCTTTAACCAAAACTGTAAATACATTCATTCTTTCAGGTGACATAAAACTGGCACATCTGTCTCAATGTGCAATGTGGGTTTCCTATCAGCTAAAAATCCCATAGAGTTTACCTTCACAGTAGCTTTATTGTTGCTCAGATTCAGAGCTTGACAGTTCAGCCTTTGCTCCAAGGGATCTGAAAGTCAGTGTCATGGGAGAAAAGGCACCTTACAGAGGCACTATGGCCTCCTTGGAAAGTGTTTGTGCTTTTGTTCTGTTACAGAGAAAATTCATCTCCTCTGAGGGTAGCACTGTTGTTGGCAGCCTCAGGGGAAAGGGGAAGTTCTGATCCACACTTTTTTTTCTTGGAGAAGGTCTCTCTGGCAGAGCAGGATGCAGAAGTGCCTCCTGCCGTGACTGACACTGCAGTTACTTTGTGGATAGAACAGTTGAGGTCAGTTCACCCTTGTGCTCAGAAGCAGATCTGCATCCTCAGGTAACGCCCCTTCCGAGCTGCCTGGCAGCGCTGCCCTCAGCAGTGCTGTGTTTGTTGACATGCATATTGGAAACAATAGCAGACTGCTGGGATTTAAAAATATTTATTTGCTGCCTTGCAATGCCTCGGCCTGTCAAGATAGATTCAGATAACAGTAAAGGCTGTCATATAGTGTGAACATGACAACAGCATAATAGGATCGATAGAATTCCTCTTGACAGGACACAAATGGATAGGCCAAACTAGGATAGTGGGGTTTTTTTCCTTCTCTTGCTGTTAAAGTTGTCCTGATTCTAGGAAAGGGAACTGTTTCTGGGTTAAAATCAAAGAAAAGAAGCAGACCCAAGAAAGTGATAAATACTTTGGAATATGGGAAAGGTTTTTTTTTCTTTTTAACAAGTATGTTAACAAACTATTATTATGTAAACTATTATCGAGTTCTTCACATAGTCGTAGAAGAATATAACTGTATTTTATGTATGATATTAGTCTCTTCTACCAAAATGAGTCCATTTCTGTGCTGAAGAACATGACTTGAGGTTGGCCAACTTTTATTCTGTGCTGAAATACCCTTGGCACTGCGGCTTCAAAAAAATAAATGCTGTTTGGTCATCTAACTCCAATGAAAATTTTATGTGCTTTTGTTATGTTACTATGGGGAAAATGCATCTTCCCTAGGAAGGATGTTCCTAGGATGGTTGATAGTCTCAAGGGTAAAGAAAAGGTCTAATTTACACTTTATTCTCTGAAAAATATCTGTCTGGGTAACTTGCATCAATTTAGGTGAGCACGGTGTGAGAGCCTCCCCTGCTGTGACTTATACTGCCATCTGACTACTTATTACACTGAAATCCCTCTAAATTTTCTATGAAAGAGTATTCAATTAGACCTTATGAAAAAAAAAAAATAAAGCAAGTTAAATAAAACTAGAAACTCCTATAGCCTTCTGTTCATTATACATGAAGTTGTTGGCTGTTTTTAATCCCAAGAATTCTGCATCTTGTTGAGTCATATTATTTAATACATGTTACAGTTCTTCTAGAGTGCTTATAATTGTCTGAGTAGCCTTTATGATTGCTTTTATTACTTCATTTCTGTGTAGAACTGCATTTGTTCTTACTGTCTATCATGAAATCAGAGCTAGGAACTGCTGACTAAAATCCTCACACAGAAGTAGAATGAATATAGCAAATAAAACCAGATAATTAACTTTTCTGTTTTTACAATCCTTTTTATTTGTGATCATTCAGAAGAGTGACATTTTGCTTTTTTCCAAACTAATATTTTTGAAAAACAGAATTTTGCCCCTAGGTATATATTTCAGTGGTCACATTAACATTGAAATGCTATGGAGGCTTCTCATAAGTAGTCATGCAGTATTTTAGCATCAGCTTCATTTTGAGCAGAAATTCAGTGTTGGAAGGGCTCATTCTCAGAGACTTGGTGTTACAAGCAAATTTTAGTGCTTTCTTGGTTCATCAATGCGTCAAGATACGGAAATGGAAAATTTGAAGAACTATAACAGAAAGATATATGTTATTCTACTGGTATTTTGTGTATTACTGGTTTGGACTGGCTGAGATAAAAGAAAACATTTATTACTTTTTAACTGAAACAAAACAAATAATCATCGAAACCCCATACACCTTATTAATTACCCAAATAATTATGTACATAGAAAATTTCAAGAATCTGTTTCAGAAATTTTCATACCAATTTTTTTATCTTTCAGTGATTCTCCTGCCAGGAAAGTATCTCATGCACTGAGCAGTAGCACAGCTGTGTTGGTTGGCAGGCCAGCTACACAACACAAGCAGTGGCAAAGCAGTGATTTTACAAATAAACATGAGATAAATGTTGCATGAAAACTCAGGCATTAACTTTTAGAAATAAAACAAATTTCTAGTGGATCTCCTGATTATTTTTTTGCTAGGCATTTTTTTATATTTGCCAAGAATTTTTGGTAGATGTTATTCTTTTTGCAGGAAACTGATCTGCAAATCTCGCCCTTTTTTTAAGCCTTCCCCATCTTACTCTTATTTTTATTCCTTCATGGTTTTTTGAAGAGGAGGAAGAGGCTGTTTTCCCAACCTCCACTTGGATATGAGCCAAAATCCACCAAAATCAGTGAGAAGCTTTGCATTGAATTTTGTAGGTACTGAATCACACCTCTAATTCTTTGAAGAGTATCACAACACAAGGAATTTAATTTGTATTAATACAAAAGCCATATCTCACATCTGTTGATTTATTTTCAGTAAATAATAAATGCATTCTCATCACAAAACCTACAGTTTAACCATGCAGCAGTAAAGTGTGACTGTAGTATTATTCTGTCCAGCTAAAAGGGAAGTTTACATCTATTTATTTAGAAATAGAGTTTTGTGAGGTAAGTAGAGAGCATAAAAATAGAAGGAAAAAATAGGAAAAAAATCTGAGAAAATAAGAACTACTTTACTGCATCTGCTTGTATTGTTTTATAGGTGAGACTAACTAGTATTCAAAAGCTAATATATTGAAATTAACTCAGATATTTTATTGAGCACTGAATGTTTCTAAAGACTCCACAGGAAAAGTCTCCTTTAATGGATATATCATAATCATGAAAGCTGCTGTGTATGAGGCTACCAAAAGGTGATTTGGAAAAGTATAGTTTCAGCTTTTTCAGTCAGAGGCCTGTCTGAAGTTATTTGATTGTCTTTGAGAAATAAATGGAACTCTGGGCACTAGTGGGTTTGGTCCTTAAGCAATGTATACTCAGTAGCTGAGAAATTAAAGCATTGTCTAGTAATTTTTCTTGCTTACTGCCAGGCTTCCAAAGACACAAGGATTTTGGAAACAACCTGACAGAAACCCTTGAGTGACAAGTCAGATAATGACTAAGGGATGAATTAGGACATATGAGGCCAAACTGCTCCAGATTTCTCCTATGGGGATGTCCAAAGGTATCTATGCACAGGGATTTGTGGACTGAATCAAATTTACTCTGCCTCTGTTGCCAGATGCATTCAAGCTGATTCTGCCTTAAAATCTGGGAGACTATGGGTTTAAGATGGAGTCTTAAGTCTTAAGCCTGAGGTGCAATCCATTATTATTTGAGGTCTTAGAAGTACGTAGTGGGTTTGGAGTATTTTTGTTGCTGTTATTGCTCTTTTCATTGGCTACATCTGCTAAAGGTTGAAGTATTAGAAATAAAGCCCTCAGTCTCTAGTGTTATATCCCTGTCTAATTGCTGACTACCACCTGGAAAGGCAAAACAGAACAAAAAGCAACAAAATAGAAATCTGAGTTTTTCCACATTTCAGACCTCTCTGTGGCTAGCAGCAGCAAGCCTGCGTGTTCTTAAAAACAGTAACAACCACCAACACATGTATCTGATTTGCTGACCTTTGTTTCTAATTCTTAATGCCAGGACCCCCCATAATATAAACACAACTGAAGAAATGCTCCTACTTACTCTGAAGTTATATGTGTTCCTAGAAGACTTAGAAATCGTCTGTGGGCAAAGTACAAAAACAAGTGGATTGTGCCTAGACTGATTTTCTCAAATTACTGTAAATTTGGAATTGTTTATTCCCTTTTTGTAAAGTGAAATAGAGGCAAATGAAGCAGAAAAACAATGCAATCAGTCACCCTTACGTGTTGTAACTTTGTCACCACAAGATCTGAGAGAAGTGTATGGTCCTTACAGACACTGTCCTTTGGTCACTTGTTTAATTGGACTAGAAGATAGTTTTAGACTGTGATTGACCAATATCCTTCAGGAGCTGAATGCTGACTTTTATTAAGTGATTATTTTAAAATTAATTGGTAGCTTTAACATGTTTCTAAGTTTCTATGAACTTTAGGCAATGCCATATCAAACCAAAAATCTCCTTAATCTCAAAATAAGGGTTTGGAAGAGCAGTGACCTGGCTTTAAAGAAGGGTTTTCCATAATACTGGCAATAAAGGAAATGCAATTCTCAATCACAGGATGTAACAAGGTCTTCCAGTCCTGCATGCCTTCAGGTAAGAAAAAAATCATACTAATAGTTTGCATAATCACCTCTTGGTTCCCATGAATGAGGGGCTTGGATTTCTGTCTTTTGAACATACGGGAAGACAAAAATGGAAGATGGGAGAGAAGTGATAGGGGAAGGCAGTTAAAATACGGTTTTAGTGTTCAAGCTGACCAGGACCCAAAGAGGTGAATTTCAATGCCAGGTTTGACAACAGCTTCAGCAGCCCCTGTTTCACTTCAGATTCTCTGTTTCCTCAGTGCTTTCTGTTCTGTAAGTAGACAACTCTTCTGAGGGTCAATTTTTTGGGAATCAACTGCTGAATACATAGAAGAGAGAAAGAAGTAGTGACAGAGCAGGGACAAATCAAGAAGGGTGAGATGAGTGAGTATAGAGAAATATGACTTTGTTGTGAAAATTAGGAAAATTGAGGGGCTGTGACAAGAAGTTTTGAATGCATTGAGCGTTAAGGAATGGTAAGGGTTATAACCTAAGGAATTAGCACAAGAACTGAGAAAAAGTGAGAAAAAGTGCGGGAAGGAGAGACTGGTGATTAGGAATATTACCAGCTTTTGAAAAGGATAATGAACAGAAAAAGAAGTAGGAAAAAGAGGAAAATCAGCAAAGAAATTTGAGTGAAAGCAATGAAAATTTGAACATCCCCCACCCCCAATTGTTGTTATTTTTTTTAATAACTGTCTTTTGAACAGCAAAAATAGCAATATGGTGTCCTTTATATGATGCATGAAGCCATTGCAGATCATGATAGTGAAGGCTTTAAAGAAGAGCTGGCCAAAATGCAAAGGATTCACACTCCATCTGTCATCATAAAAACATGAGAAGTAAACAAAGCTGTTCTGCTTTTTATGACATACATTTCTGTGTAGGTATACTGACATTTAATAGCTTTATAATGTAAATAACAACAAATTTTTG
This sequence comes from Cisticola juncidis, assembly GCA_013400215.1. Classification (NCBI taxonomy): domain Eukaryota; kingdom Metazoa; phylum Chordata; class Aves; order Passeriformes; family Cisticolidae; genus Cisticola; species Cisticola juncidis. Next base: position 2,180,850 of record VXBR01010365.1, read on the forward strand.
ACTTTGAGCGCCTTCTGATTACTAGTTGTCCTCTTGAGAACATGGAATTAGGGAAAATTATACTCAAATAGGATGCTGTCTCTGACATGAACGGAAACCATTCTACGTCTGATGAAAGAATTAGTGCTTCAGGGAAAATGAAAACTGAAAAGCTGTGCAAAATGTTAATGTCAAATCTGACCATACCACTTAATGGTATAATGGTGACTGATTTTACTGTGTTTAAAAATAGTCTTCTGATATTGCTGGGACCAGGGATTGCTGATTCATGAAGAAATTTTTTGCCTTCAAAATATCTTCTATGTAAATTCCTGATTTAGGCTTCTCACACCTAATTATGTAACTAATAAATGAGTAATTAGACAAAATATAAATTGCCACATCACTGTAATATCCTTTTTTGATTGAAGGACTGTCTCATGCTTCACACTGAAGATAAAATTCTTCTTTAACTTCTCTTTGTCCTTTTTCACCAGTATTAAAGCTATTTTCAGACCAGAAGGAACTTTTTTCATTTTCAGGGTTTGTCTGCTTCTTCACAGGAGCCCATTTATGTGACAACTTTCTGAGTGCCTGTCCAAGTGTTTTTCTGCTCACACAATCTGTTTCTGGCTATGGATTTCCATTTCAGCTGCAACATGTAGCTGTTTGGAGTACAGCCAGTTTTGTCTGTCCATAGACAAGGTATTTCTAGAAGTATCAGCTGCAAAGTTCTTGTAAGAAATATCACCTCTTACAAAAACAAAAACAAACACAAACAAACAAACAACCCCCCCCCAAAAAACCCCAAACACAAACAAACAAAATAAACAAACAAAAAACCAAAACAAAAACAAACACAAAACAAAAAACAACCTGACAATAAAATAAAATACATTTGATGGTTGAAAAGGGTTTTCTCTCTGAGCTGACAAGCATTTATTACACTCTTATGTCCCTTTCTAAAGTGATGCTAATTCTACAATTTGGTAAATGTTTCTATGTGATGACACTATAAGCATGATGACAGTGGATCTGATTGATAAATTTAGGGTAAACAAATTTTAGCTGTGCTTAAATCATTGTGGCTTGATCAACAGATCTTACAGTTGACTCTCAGTGCTGTGTTTAGAACAATTTTTATCATCTTTATTCAGACAGTAGATGCTGAGGTCCGTATTTTGCATCACTAGTGACTAAAATCTGTGCCTGCAAAACGTAAAGTGTTATAACTGAGATATTCCATATGAAAGAAAAGAGAAATCTAGGCTAAGGTCAGAATATTTAGTAAGAAATGCGGTTCTTCAGGTCATGCTCTGAAAGAAAATAGTTTGGATGAAGACTGTTAATTTTCACTTTTTTTTTTTTTTTTTTAAATCTCGTGCATTAATGGAATGTCAATGATTATAGTGCAAAGATAGAAACCATCCAACTGTACATTTAACACTCCTGCTCACTTCTTTAGTTAAATCATTTGAATAGCAAATGCACCTCGTTGCTTCAATATCAGGTTTGATATGAAACAAATGGCACATACATGAGTGCAAGACACAGCCTTAGATCTCCCTGTCCTTGTGTGTTAAGTGGGGTAGCACAGTTATGACTTAGAAATCAATTTATCTGTAACTGCATGGAGTTGGCTTTTAGCAAAGTCTTCAAGACTACTTTGAAGAAGATAATATATTCATTAAAAATAATGGATTTACTTCTACGTTTTCTTAAGCTTCTCTCCAGGCAACTGCCTGACAATTTTATAATGAGATATTATTTCATGTTCTGCATTAGTATTTTTAGCACCTACATTTCTAATGATTGTCTTTTGTAATCACCGTGTGAAGAATTTTCCTAAAATATCTGAGAGGTAATTTTTATTAGTGTTTTCTTTTAGGTGGATTTTATTTCTTTTGCAGTTCAGAATAGTTCACACAAAGTAAAAAGTTATTTTTAACTTTCAGAACAACAGGTCAATTTCTGAAATACTCTTGTTTGTTAGGCAGAATATTTTACGTACTCAAGTATCAAAGGAAAAGAAGTTTATTTTGATTTACCCTATTAAATTCTTGAAGAGTCAATGGGGGTTTTATTTTCACCTTCCAGATCAATCAGATCTATTCTTAAGAATTTAAACAGGGCCATCTTCAGCACAAATCTCCAAATAATAACTTCTGGAGGTGCTCATCATTCTAAAAAAAAAAAAAAAATCTTTCATCTCTCTTTCTGGACTGTTTTCAACCTTCTTTGATTTGTTTTCATTAGTCAGGCATCTTTTACCACTTTACACTTGATCTTCATAATTTGTATTAAATCTTTTCTATAATAATATTTCCATGTATTTATCTGACCTCTTTTTTCTTCACGTGTTGATAATCGTGAAGGTCTAAAGATTTTTTGCAGGATTTCTCCTAATCTCTCACATTATGTTTGTGTGGTCTCTTAAATATTTTTTTTTCTTGTACAGGCTAAACTTCATGTAAGCCCATCTTGAAATCCGTTGTGCGTAATACTATGACAACTCAAAAATTCTCATGTACATTAATTATTAACATGAAAGGACTAGCTGAAAGCTGAAAAAGACTGTAATTGTGCAGATGTGCTTTCAGTCTCTACTGTGTGTTAGTAATTGCATTTTCTCAATATGATCATTTCAAACTATAGAGAAAAGTGAAAATGGACAAAACCTGAAAACAGACTGGGTAAAATAAAACCTTTAAATCAATGTCTAAACGTCTATAAATATCTCTGTATTTTTAAAGTTGAAGAGCCATATTAGAATTCATGAACAAAAAACTATCTCAAATTAAGGCTTATTTGATTTAATATCTTCCTATTATGTAGAAGTAAGCATTTTAGGATTTTTATCTGTTTAAAATACTGATCTGTGCTTCTTCTGAAAGATGTACTTAGGTGGTATTAATCTGAGTTATCAAGAGAAAAATGTCAAAATAATGTTACTGAGCAATATTTTTAAAAGTAGCACTTCAGTCCTCACTGATACTAAACAAACAAGTATTTTGATATTATTCATTCAGTAAATAATTAAACACTAGTGGCTGGCTCCATTTGTCAGGTATGGACATGCTGCATCACTTTTGTACCTTGAGGCGCTCTCATACCTCAGGCCCACAGATGTCATCTGCCTTTTCATCAAGTCCCACTGGGATGTCTCTTGTGAGGAACCATCCATGATTTTTGTTTTTACTGTTGTCTGGCACTGGACATCAGATGAGAAAGCAGCTGGACCATTCCTTTGCTGTTGGTGCGTGCCTGGGTCGGTAGAAAGGCTGTACAGACAACTCACTTCTGTTTGCTTTCCGTGGCTTCCAGCTTCCCCTTGGTATTTCCACCTTACTTCTCCAAGATTGTGGGCTTAGGTGAAATTGGTGTAGGTGTCTCCTGAGTTTGCTGGTCAGTCGGGTCAGTCGGGTCAGTCAGGTCAGTGGGATTGGGAGAGATTGGTATCCTTTGGTCCATCTGTTCAATGCCAATGTTGTGTGATGATGCTGTGAGCAATGCGCAGTGTGCATGTTGGTCATAGTGTGGAAATTGACTTCACAGCTAATTCTCAAAATGCTCTCATGCTTGAAATTTCATTTTTAAAAAAAGATTTTGTGAGCTTGTGTGTTGATTTGTTTTTTTGGAGAAGTTGCTCCTTGGGAAAGTTTCTTTTTTTCTAATTTTTGATAAAACTTAAGGTGGAAGTAAGACAGTTAATGGGGTATAAAGCAAGTTCTGTGCTTTAGGGAGCTTTATTCCCACACTGTATATAGCAATGGAATTGCAGGAAGAGTATGAAAACACTAAGTAAAAAGTGAGTGCCAAAAATCAGAGGGCAGAAAATACTTTTCTTAATAGAAAAACTTACCAGAACCAAATAAATTGACTTCTTGAAGGCAGCTTGTCTCTTTATTCTGTATCTAATTGAATGTCTCAGACTAGACTTTACGTAAGCATGTTGTACTTACAGAAACAATTAATAGACCCATGTGAGTTATAATTGGAACACTTGCATTATTCTCACAGCTTTTAAAGTGCAATTTGGATAAAATCTTGTGCTTTAATTTAGCTGTAAATCTGGTGTTACTCTACACGATTTCAGTTCTTATACAATGTTCTGGGCTGGGTTTTGGACTATTTTAATCTGGTACTGCAAGAGTTTAAGTAATTCTAAATGTCATATCTATTTCTGGAGCATCCATTCCTGTAGTAGTATAAATACTCAAAATGTGTTTCCAAGGAATTAATGTACTCAAATTTCAATCTGATGTGAGCTACCAATACAGTCTAGGAAGTGTTTTCTTTCTCACCCTACCACCTCTTTCTCTGCTTATAAGGAGTTTGAGTCTTTTTGGGCAGACCCAAACAAGAATTTTTCACCTGGATTAATTAAAAAAATGTGCATTATTATACAAATTCAGTAGCATAGGATAACAGGTTGAAAGGGCCCTGCTGTATTCTAGTGTACCTCATATACTGAAAGCCAGGTTGCTCAGGACTGTGTCCAGTTGAGTTTTGCATAGCTCAAGCAAAGACACTCCACAACCCCTTTGGCAAGTGCTCAATCGCACTCACACTAATTTTTTTTTTCTAATATTTAAATGTAATTTCTCAGTGTTTTTTATTTCAATTTTTTAAAAATTTATCCTCAGAGGCTCTTGTCCTGTCAAGGGCACCATGGAGGAGAGTCTGATTTAATCTTTTTACTATCCACCATCAGGTATTTATGCACTGGTAAGATCCCCTGTGAGCTGCCAGGTTAAACAATCTCCCTCTGATACATCTCCATGTGTCGGATGATGTGGTGACTTATATGCTTTTGTGTCACCTGTTCCAGTCCATTAACATCAAGCTGCTTTCCTAGAATGACATGGCATTTAGATGATCCTTCTGAAGTGATATTATTCTCTGTTTTTACTTACCTTTTGAAAAGAAGGATGCATGGAAGGAAAAACTACAAAAACAATGTTGCAAGAGGAAAAGATAACCTGCCAAAATATTTTCTCTAATGCTACTCTAGGTAAATACCAGTCGCCAATCACAGGGAAAACTGTTGTATAAGGAGGAGGATATTGAAATGTCCTCTTTCCCTGAACCCTTAGTTAGTCATTAATCAAGGTTTAGGCCCTACAAAGTTACCATCTATGGGTATCTGGAGATTTTCTTTCAAAGGGGATGCACTGTACATGTATGCCTGTAAGTTTTTTCACTACAGAAGAAATCAATCAAACCTTGTCATTCCTAAGGCCAAGAGCGAAAGTCTTAGCCAAGTGAGAGTAACCAGCATTTTCAGTTGTCTTCTCCTTTACTGAACCAAGCTATTCTCAGTAACTACCACAAACACTGTTGCTTCCTTTCACTTCCCTGAGTGTCCATTTATATACCGCAAATTTCATTGCTGTTAACATCACTAACCTTTCAGGTTACCATTGATTTCTTCTGAGTTGCTGTCATCCCAGAGTTCCACCACTGGATTTTCTAGTCCACAGATAGGACACAGGGAGGAAATTTTTGTCTTCCCCAGAATATGCCCACATGGGATCTTGGTAGCTGGAGAGCTTATTAAGCTCAATGACAAAGCTGATTAGCTCCACAGTCAAGGGGGTTGTGGAATTGTAAGGCATATGGAAATCATTTGTCTTATTTATATCAAAGCTTTTTATGGAGTCAGCATTGTGCTGTAGAGCACCCAGATACTGTAGAGTCAGCATTCCAACATAAGACTCTCCTGGTAAAATATTTTCAGCTGAATCTACCACCTCATTGCATTGAGATAGAATTATTACAGAAGTGCATTTGGTGAACTGTGCAATTCATGGGCAATGAAATTTTAGTCCAGCTGCACAGTAATTTTGATAACTGTGAGGATTTCAGCTTTATATCCCTGCCACCTTGAATCCTGGCATATGCTTATGGTGATAGATCAATTGGATATAATGTTACCTGACAGGGGAAGAAGTGAGAATAAGAGGAACAAAGTTGGTTAATTGGGAAGTTTAGGGATTGAACCAAACCTTTCCAATGTTCTTACCCATTACTCTGTGAAAGACAAAATGGTACATGGTGCACACGGCTTGAATACACTAACCAGCAGTTTCCTGGTTGAGAATTGCACTAATGAAAACAAATTTCAACTGGAAGCATCAGTGTGTGTGTGTCTAGGCCAGACAAATTTATTCAAAATGTAGGCAATGGGAACAAATACCACCTGTATCTCCAGCCCTGCATAAATAGCTAAATAAATGAAATGGCTAGATAGGGGTTTCCAAGGTGTCTGTGAGTATCCCCTGTTCTGATTCAGTGAGGTATCTGTCAAGCCATGGTGCTCTCCAGATGATTTACTGAGCAGCAGCAGGTGCCCAAAGCACATCCTCAGTGCTCGTCGTTGTGTTGTCATGCGCAGGATGACCATTTTTAACAGAGTGAGCAACACATCCATTTTTAAGATGAATCTGGAAACCTGCCCATATTATACACCTGTTTTTGTGACTTGCACCTCAAAGGGAAGGCAAAGACCTTTTAAAACTCCTATATGTTTTTTCTTGAGCATATGCAATTATCATCAATAATTGTGACATTTTTCCTAGCTCTGCATTTCTCCAGAAATCCACAATTCCACCTCCTTTATTATGCTAATACAGACTTCAGCCAAGGCCTGGCCGATGTTACACATGTGTACATGAGTGGAAGAGCTGTAAATTGTTGATATACTCACAAACATCAGTTCTACAGACACAGCTGCAGAACCCATTGCGTGCTGTATGTTGGTAGAGGCACAGGGGAAAGCTCAGGGTTAACAACTTAATCAATATATTGCTGCCTATTCAGGCAGCCCAGCTTGCATATCTTCTTGCTACTGTTCTATCATCTTTTTCAAACCTATCAGATTTTTTTCCCTCACTAATCTATTTTCTCCTTTTTTTTTTTCCCTTTAAAATAGCAGAGTTTTAAGGTGTGGTTGATGATTTTATGATTCATTCCTGTTCTGAACCTAGAAATGTTGGTAATGGCAAGTTTTTTGTTTGCATTTCAGGTATGTACATCAAAAATACAAATGTGGGTGTATAAATAGGTCAGCTTATGGATACACTGGTGCTTATTTGTTATTCCTGATAGACTGCACCATGCAGAACCTGCCTTTCCCTTAAGTATCTCCATATTTGTAAAAGATGGCCTTTAAATTGTCAATTTTAGGTTTTGCAATTCCTTTTACTTCTAGATACAAATAATGCTATTTTTCAAATCTGTGGGAAGCTTCACATGTAACTAAGGCAGACAGTTGTGAAGGGTGGGGTTGCTGATAGTTCTACCCATAGCAGCTGTCATTTCAGAAGTGTTCCATTTTGATTTTTAATGGGGAGCCTAGCATTTATGCTTTTGTATGCCTCTATAAATTTTACTTATATAAGAATCCTCCTGTGTTTTCAGGACTACATGAATTTGAATATGTGTGCAAACCAGGGCATATTTGAGCTTCAACTGCCTAAAATTGCTCACCTGGATTAAGTCATCCAATAGTATGGGACAGTGATTCTGTTGTTGTAAACTGTGATGGGTTTAACCAGGTTGGCTGCCAGGTGCCCACCAAAGCTGCTGTATCCCCTCGTCAGCTGGGCAGGGGAGAAAATATAATGATATATATACTTTGCAATGTCGTCCTTGTCTCCAAGGAGCAGAGTTTCTTTCGTTCAACAGCCTGGGTAGCTGCAGATTGGGAAGTCTGTGACATGGACAAAGGAAAAAAAATATTTCTGTGAGACTCTCCCTATATAGTTCTCATAATCAGAAAATACTCTTGAATTGTGGGGTGTGTCTGGAGCACCTTATTTTAAAAATATTGATTACTTTCTCTTTTGAGGATTCATCGATTCCTTTTTAAACTCATTTTTATGTTTGGCCTCCACATTTCTCAGGAGTCTGCATTGCAGTTACCCGTTCTTTTAATGAAAAACAAATTCTGTTCATTTGCTTTAAACTTGCTGTGTGATGATTTCATCGATCATTCACGTGTTCTGGTGTCAGAAGAAGCAGCAAAAATCATTCCTGGCTTAATTTCTCCACATCATTCAATGCTTTATTAATCTACAACCTTTTTTTTTAATAAAAAAACTAAACTATATAGATTTCCACACATCTGATCCCTCTTATATTTTGGCTGTTTACCATCCCCTTTCTAGTTTTTTGCATAGTCTTTGTATATGCTGATCAGAATTAGGCATATCATTGCTTCCACAGTATCAGATTGACACTTGTGATAGCTATTTTTAAAAAAAAAACAATTGCAAATGTTCTATTTGTCCTTCTTTGGTGGAACTTTGAATTTTCAAAGGGCTCAGGATGACAAGAGATCTTTTTAATCAGTGAGTAGGTCACTGTAGATATTAATGTTATTTTTCCGTGTGTGTTATGCATTTTTCTATATTTAATTTAATCTGCTTCTGCTTCTATCTCTCTCTTATCTCTTAGCCCCACAAGTACTGTGTAGTGGTGTGTTAATGAGTTCTTTATAAGTTTTTCTAAGTTCTCTGTAAGATGGTTCGTTCCTTGTACCCCTGTTTTCCTTCCCGTCAGGTGTCCCTGGAGCTCCCCCAGTACCGGTTGGGTGTCCATCCTTTCCCCCTCCTCCCTGGAGCCCGCCTGTCACCTCAGAGCCTCAGAGCTGGAAAGTTCTGTGAGGGGCTTCGAGCGATAGGCTCGGTTCGGGGAGAATTCCCTCCTGTCCCCTCTGTGTGCTCCTCGTTTGTGTCAGTCACTTCCCAGCCCTTCTGTATTGGCCCCAATTGGTTGTACCCTCCTCACCGCCCTCTGTGCCGCCCCCCTATAAAAGGGGTCCCCCCAAAAGGCAAAAGCGGCTCAGTCTGAGGAGTCCTTGGCAGGTGTGGAGGCTGTGCCTGACCCCTCAATAAACCCCCTTGGCCTTACTCGGCCGCTCCTCCCTTCATTCTCCGCCGTTCTCTGCCCCCTGTGCCCTCGGCGTTTGTTCGGGACCGAGCCCCGCTGGATGGGCCCGGCCTGCGCTGCTCGCCCGCCGCGCCTGCTGCTGCCGCGGTGCCTGAGCCGGCCTGGGCAGGGCGGGACTGAGAGGCACCTGCGACAGTAATGCTTTAAACTTGTATTTTGATGATTCTGAATAATTTCTATTTTCACAATCATTCCTTTTCCCAGATCGTATATAAAGATCTTGAGGTGAGGAGGCTCACATATGATCCTTCTGGTAAGTGCCTTTCTTCCTCCACAGAGAGTAGTTATATAATTTTGTTCTGCAATCATTAAAAAAGAACACCCCACTTTAAATTAAAAGAGCCTTTTCCTTTATCCCTAGACAGCTCATATTTTAAAGAAATGTTAATGACTTGAATTTTAAAATTCTATGAAAACTCAAGTACAGAGTATCTGTTGATTGTTCTTAAGTGATGTTTAATGAAGTTTTCTCAACACCCTACTTCAAAACTGAAGAAAATAACCCTGTAATATATTTCGTGAGTCCATTAATGGGCACCTGGATGTGTGTCCTGAAGAATTTGGGAACACTGTTTCTGTGGAACAATCTCAGTTGTAGATTATTGCTGAGGATTAAATATTCAGTTTACAGCATGAAGCCTTGCAAATTTAAATATACTGGTGTATACCTGTAGGTATAACACATTTTAGTCTGAAAAACACCCATCTTTATGTGTGGAAGATGTAATTTGCTCTCCCATTTATATATTGTGTGGTGCCCTGGAATGAGTCAAGCTCAAAACCAATCTTATTACTTGTAGATCAAAAATAATAATTGAGGGATAGCAAAACTCATGTCACCTATAAGCCATAGGTAGAACTGTGCCCTAGAGTCCTAGTTTCAGAATTAAAAAGGGCTTGTTTTATACGGGATGCTTTGTGTATGCGAATTATATTCCTGGGAAAACAGAGGGCTGTATTTATTTTAAATATGAGACAGAGATGGATCATGCTAATGAATTACCAGTTGAGGATCAGGGACTGCTGAGAGCAAGGTCTTGGGGCATTTAATGCAATCTAAAGATGATCAAATTTTGCAGCCGGATGTTTCTGATCCACTGGTATAAGGTTACTCAGGTAATGACAGTATTTTTAACTGCATTAGTCATTGTTCAGTTAGGATCTCTCTAATAATGCAAGCATAATAAAAATTGGATATTCTTCAAACACCGTCTCACCTTTTAGGGCATGAATATTTTTTTCTTTTCTTTTTTTTTTTTTTTAATTCTGTAGGATGCTTTATTACTGATTAACATGCAAGATAACAAATGTCTTGCAACTGGTACTAGGGTTTACTTAACTGAGCTCCACAACTGTCCTGCAGTGCTAAGGTGCCAAGCATATGGCAGGCAACTGCTAATTAAGCAAAGCACTTTGATTAATATGTATCCTTTCCAACATGATGCACAATTTACTTGATCTTTACTAACCGAAATGATGGCATTTACTCAAGTGTCTACTATTTTCACTGTCAGTTTTCCAACCTTTCAGCCTGTTTCATGCACTAGCAATTTCTTTTGTGATGGCAACCCTTTAGAGAGAGCTGGGGTTGAAAGGTGCTACCTTTCCCTTATGTTAGTTCTTTTTAAATCTGGATTTAAAGCCTAAAATCTCAAGATGCTTCTGGTGGACAAGTAAGAATTTCAGAGACATATAGAACCTTCAGTGTATATGACCACCTAGCCATTAAATTGATATTGGATGCAGTAGATAAAAAATCCCAAAAAGCAAAGCAGCAATACACTTCTAGATTCCCCTCATCTTATTATGAAGCTATGGAAATACCCATCTTAGAAACCTTGTGGCCATGCACGTGTGGCCTTTGCAATTAATAAGTAGAGGGAGAATCACCTCCCTTTGACAGTGTCTCAAATGTGAATATGCACAAAATAACACTTGTGGGTATCTTTGTCAAGCCAAAATATTGTTTAAAATTAGTATGAAATGGAACTTGGGAGGGTATTATAACCTTTAACTTGTGACTTGTTATACAGATATTCTTAAATATAGCTGCAGTGTTGATTTTGAAAGCCCACAGTTTTAATACTTGATGATTAAACCAAAATACGCTCAAGTCAGTAGAAGCCTTTATTCACTTTACATGTTTTATATTTCACTTCCTAAGGTGCAAGTTTTTTAATTTTCTTTTGTAAAATTATGTCAATAGTTTTGGTGGTTCATTACTGAAAGTCTTAGTTTCAGTTATAAATTTCTTACACATTATTGTTGGGTTTTAGTATTTTATCATTTAGCAGATACTGTCCCTAAAAAAAGGAGCTTGCTTTAAGAAACTTTGTCTCCATTTTCTTAGAAAGAATGTAGTTGCTTCAATGGAAGCATTTTTTGCAATCCACCTAAATAAAGGGATAGAGAATCAGATGTCCTCAAAATGAATGTTTGAATTGAAAAATAAAGTTTTATTGCTTTTTTATTTTAATTCTTTAGGTCGTGAAAAATTTCAAAGAATATCTTGATTTTACTTGTTGCCTTTCCTTGTATGTGGAAAGAAATCAGGAAAAAGATGTAAATGTCCCACTGAGAAAGGCTATGAATGGTGTTAAAAAGGCAATTTCAGCTGGGCAGCAGGAATTCTGACAGATGCCATACCTTAAAAAAAACCCCAGATAGTCCTAGTATGGTTTTTGTCTTACTTTGTTGGGCTAGGGAAACAAGAATATTAAAATACATTAAATAAACCTTCTGAAAGAAGCAGACTGGTGCAATGTCAGATAGGATAGAAAAAACCAAATTTTTTTATCCATAAGAAAGCTTTTAAAAGACACAGGCTTAATTAATCGTTAATGGATGTGAAGCATATCACAATATTTAATCTCAGTGAAACTTAAGAGTCAGTAGGGATCCCATTTTATGTGGAGACAAGTCCATGTGTTTGTTTCTGTCGTGTCCCTCATTTTATGAACTGTAATTTTTTTGTTCCCAAATATAGGGGTTTTTTTTTGATTTTAGGTTATTGTTATAGATGCTAACCACTCTTCAATATAAAGTCCATTCTTGTAGGGTCAGCAGGTGAAAGCAATAATTTTAATTTTCAGTGAAGAAGTGGGATTCATACAGCAACCTTAGCTGGAATAATTGATTTTTTTATCTGTCTTGGCTCATATTTGATAGCTTACTTTGGAATGATGACCTGTTGAAATAAATGGTTCTGTATGGAAAACCCAATAAGAACGTGATACAATAAAGCACGAAATTTGATTTTTTTTTATTTGTATAAAGTTATTAAAAAATGAAAGCAATGCAGTGATTGCCATTCATTTTGGAAGGTTTTTCTTCTATTGAACTACCTGAGGCTATTTAGTGAGTGAGTTTTGGATGTTTGCAGGTTGGTGGGGAGAAGTGGCTGACTTTGCACTATCACAAACTCATCCTTTGGCTGACCCAAGAATTTGTGTAAATAGAATACATAGTCTGGATTTCATTTGATGTTAGTATTGATCTTCTGAAGGCAGGTTAAGTACATATAGGCTTATTATAAAGGTTGTAGATCAGCAGATCATTTTCTGTCTATCTCAGAAAATCTGTAGGGACCTTAGGGTTTGGCGCATCCTACAGTGAAAGCCAGTGAAGAACGGTATACCTTTTTTTTTTTCACACAAGGCACAACGACCTGCACTTAATAATTTTAAACTACAGATGTATTAAAAATGTAGTTGTTAAGGCTGTAGAATTCTTCTAAGTAAGCATTTCTTGATGACATCATGTAGCGGGTATCTTTCAGTTTGGTGTCATATTATTTGTGTATGCTTTTTCTTAAAATGTTTATGATTTTTTTTCTGTAGGTGAGGATCAGACTAGGTTGTAATAGTGTCTTTCTGTCCTTAAGATGTATAAATCTATCAATCCCTTTATGCTGTAGTCATATATGATCTAGGGTTTCTGTTGAGTGGAAATGCTTAGAGCACACCTAGATGTGTTTTAGGTGATTTAAAGGAAAATGAGAAATCTCATCAGAAGCTGTCAAGGGACCTTTATGGCTTTGGTGTCACAGGATTGAATTGTGAGAACTTTGGCTTCTTGTGTGTGCATTCAAAATCTTCTAATCTTTTGGGAAGCCTCTCAGCATTGGTTTCTCTTTAGACCTGGTATCTCAGAAAAATAATCTCCTTTTTATAGGCAGTTCAGTGTATTGCCATCATGAATTTTGGAGATATGTTGTCAGGCACTTTTAGTGTTAGGAAATCTTCTGTAAGATGTGCTCATCCACCGCTTCAGCTTTCAGAGTCCTTTTGAGATGAATTTGTCTAAAGTTCAAATTGAGATCAGTCATGGTGTGCATGTCCACAGAGCCTATTGAAGGCAAAAGATTCCTAAGAAAAGTTTGTTCTGTTCATAATGGCCCCCCCTCATGTTTAGCATGAATCAGTCTTTCAGTGCTTTAAATCCATAATTCATTGTTCACAGGCACGGAGAAAAGATTCTGTTCTTTGAAGATGCCTTTTGTGTTAGAAGCTGTAATCACTGTCCCCCCCTTGTCTTTTCTTTCGTCTAACCCCATTCTTTCAGGTTTTCTTTCCCAGCTGCCTGTTTATACATCTGAATAGGATATTTATCTTTTCTTCATGCTATTGTTGATATTTTCTGGTAAGGTTTTTATGCAAGTAGGTGATCCTAGACCTGTAGCTTTGTGATTGATTATTCCTCTCTCAGTTAAGTACTCACTTTCTCTCATCCTAAAACAATTCTCTCAGAAAATATGCTCAGTGCATCTTTTATTTTTCACAACAGTCTCCTGGTATGTTAACCACTGAGCTTTGCACCTACTCTGTAGTGCTTTCACTAGGATCATATTTCCATATTTTGCTTATGAGAATGCTAACCAAGAACAGAAACAAAAAATCCCTTACTTGGTGACTGTATGTCTTCCTTACCCAAAAGTTGTATTTTTTTCTAAAGAGACATATTTTTGTTGCTCACTCTCGCTGGTGCTGTTTCAGATGTAAAATGAACTGCAAAAGGTAAAAAGAGGAAAAATGGAAGTGGTGCTGGATTAGTATTTTAAGGAAATTTGAAAGTATCATCATCACATTCTCCCTTTCCTTAGTGAAGTTGGAACACTGGCATGACTTTTTAGGCAAATTGTTTTCTCTTTTACTGCATTCCCTAAAACAAATGTTTGCACATGAATCCTTTGCTTGAGGGTTTTCTGCATATGTTAATACCAGGAAATTGCCTTTGCAGCATTTTTTTGATACATTTTTTTAGGTAATATACACACCTGTTTGACATTTGTCATTTTCCATCAGGTGGCACTGAGCAGTAGCCTTGTTAAGAGTTCTCTATACATCCTAACATCAGACAATAGAGTGTATAGGTAAGGTTATGGAGCAGTTTATACTGAGTGCTGTTATGCAGTGCATACAGGATGCCAGGGTATCAGACCCAGCCAGCAAGGGGTTTAGGAGGGCTAGGTCATGTTTGACCAACCTGATCTCCTTTTATTACCAGGTGACCTGCCTGGTGGATGCAGGGAAGGCTGGGGATGTTTTCTATTTGGACTTCAGCAGGGCCTTTGACACTCACCCACAGCACACTCCTGCAAAAGCTGGCAGCCCACGGCTTGGACAGGAGCTCTCTGTGCTGGGTCAGGGACTGGCTAAAGGGCCGGGCTCAGATAGTGCTGGTGAAGGGCGCTGCATCCAGTGGGATGTTGTTTCTTCTGTATCACATAAATCTGATGCTAAATTTCCTTCCCAAGTGAAAGACTAAGTGGCTATTTACAGTCATTTAAATGATGAAATAGATACTTTAGAGACTGTGATTGTGATTCAAAATAATAAAAGTAGATTTTTCCACATAGGCTTAAAAGAATACCCATCTCATTTTCCTGAGTGTATGACCAAATTAGTTAAACATGGTTTGGTACAGTTAGACCCCACATGAGAGGAACATCAGCTCTTGAAAATATTAACATCAACACTGAACATTATAGTGATTCCAGAAGTTCAGGAAGGGCAGGATCAGGTTTTCTGTTCATTGTTCATTATGCACCATACTGTCCTTTTCTTTACCTGAAAGGCAATAGTGGAGTTAAAAATATATTTACTTCAATAGGGCTTTGGCATATTTGCTATGATTGAAGCAGGAAAAGACTATTATAGCTACACTACTTAGTAACTGGAAAGTGTTAATTATGGTGGTGTTCCTTTCTTCTGGTGTGATATTTAAAAATCTTGCTAAATAACCTTCATAAAAATATTCACATTTGTATTCTTACATGCCAATTTTAAGTTCTTTAGTAAGGCACATATGTAAAGTTCTTAAGATGGAGTTTAATTTTATTACACATCCAATTTAAAGTCTTGTTATGAACAATTGAATGGGGAGAATATCCTGGAAATTCTTTGTAAGAATTTAGTTAGAAATCATACCAGATTTAACTAGGATGGTATCCTCCAATTTGCTTGTAAGTCACCATACTTTTCTTCTGCTTCTTGTCAGAAGTTTGTAATGAGGTTTGCTTAAATAAGTGTTACTGCCTCTGTGAAACTGATAGGGTGCAAGTGTAAATACAATATTTAGGTAACTTCAGCTTTTATGACTCCTGAGACGTGAGGCACTGTTTGTTGTGTTACTTTACAGTGTTGATTCCTATTTGGCTTTTTGAGATGATAGTATTTATATATAAATTTAGTTTTGCCTCAGGTTTCTTTCAGCCTGAAAGATCAACTTTATCATTACTGCTGTTCTAATTCATCTCTAGGTGTTTGAGCCTTTTGTAGCTGGCACTAATCCCCTGAAGCGGGGAATTTACTTTTCATAATGTGACATGTTAATGCCAATATAATAACACTAACAGTAGGGAGCCCAGATTCGTGTTCTCACAGCGATTAATAAGGATTTAAAGCACTTTTCCTTAAAAGAGATAATTATTACCATTTATAAGGTTCTTTTAGACCTTAATTGTTTAGCAAAGGTACCACTGAGGCACCTGACAGTGTTTGCAGCAAATCCTCTGAGTGAGACTTGATACATAATATCTCCAGCTTCAAACGAAACAAACCAAAATATGTTTCAACTCTAGTAACCAGCTTTTTCAGTCTCCTTAGCAGACTAGTGTCATGGCCTGGAAGTGGGCATGATGCTCTCTGTAAATCCTTGTTGGGCTGAACAAAGGCACCACTTCACACATCAGGGAACTCCTATGCTTTATTGTATAAATTAACTCCAGCAACTAAACCACTATTTAGTTGGTAGAAGTCTTGACTAATAATTGTTGAGTAATCCCAAATTTTACAAGGAGCTTTAAAAAGCTCCCAGCTCTACAAGAAACTTCCGGTACAGAACAAGGGGGGTAGAATATGATTGCTGCTCTTGCCAGGATGAGATGGAATAAAGGCAGAAAGAGACAAAGAGAAGGAAAAAGATCACCAGCCCTTAGACCCTCCATTCTTCTGGCTGCTGTGGGTGATCTAGCTCTGGGGCTGACAAAAAGCAGACAGCAAGAGACTGATCCACTTCTTTTTGTACTTTATCTGATGTACTCCTCTTATGTAAAATAATGTTTTTTGTATCATTTGTGCTGTATTTTTTTTTTTTTTGAGTGCACAGTCAGCCCCTTGGAGCCCTCCCAGGAATATTCTGGAAGAAGTTGGGTACTCCTGCTCCTTCTGGGGTGGTCCTGGAGCCCCTTTGACTGAGGTGCCTGGGACTGAATCCTTCTTGACACAGGTGCACACAGAGGAGTGTTGAGGTAAACTTGCAGGCCTAGAAACTGAGAAGGAAGCTGCCTCAGAACAGCTCTGCCCCATCTCCATGGGACTCTTTCTTCTATTCACAACTTTCCTGTTGCAACAGTTGGAATGTTTGAGACAGAACATGCTTATGCCCACTCCTCCACAACTAACTAGGAAGGCAATAATCTGTGCAGCTCTGATGTTGACCAGGTTAAGTACCAATCAGATCCCTATTTATTTGTTCCAAACTGCATACCTCTTTCCCTGTCAGATGCAGGGTTTATGGTGGTTTTCAGTCCTATTTTTCTAAGTTTATCTTCCTGTTTTTAGTCCAGAGAAGGTAAATGCCTGTGTTTCAGAGGAATATGTTAACTCACTCTTATGTGCAGCAAAGACACCTTCTCCCTGTCATTGCTCACAGTGTGGTTTCATTCACACAAGGCACTTTTTTGTCCTGTAAAAATGAGGATAGTTTTTCTTACTGCAAGTCTTCTTGCACATATTCCTACTCATTGAGGCCTCCCTCAACAGCACAAAGAGTGTGGGAACAAATGAGAAAGAATAGAAAGAATCTGGGTTTCCCAGTGGAAGGGAGATGAACCCTATGTCTTCATGCGAGTATGAACCCTTTTTACTTCAGGTCCTCCCAAAGCAAAGGGAACTCATTCAAGAAGATACCAATATATTTTTCTGACTTAGGGCCTTTGTGTGGATATGTGACTGCCCTGCTTGACAGCATCTTATCAGATCTGCAGGTGTGCATTTGCTAAGAGGGAAAAGTTTCCTCCTGCCCCAGTCTATACTGCTTAATCCAGAGCAGCAGGCCTTGCAGAAATGCAAGAAGAGGAAAATCTCATAGCTCCTGACCACTGAATTGTTCTTGTTGCATTTAAGGGTAGACTGCAAATCAGTCTGTCTATATATACAGTCTGTCTACAGAAGACGCAGGTTTTATTTTTCTTGTAAACTGTCACCTGTAGATTTATAACTGGTTGAGTACTAATTCATTTCACACACACAACTCATTTTTGAAATAAAGTGAAGTATTTGTAGGGAAGTTTCATTTAAGTTACTCCTCAAACCCAAGACAGATGATACTACAGCTGTCAAACCCAAGAGATCAAAAATTATGAATAAGGTTTAAACCATCCCCTCCTGCTTTGAGGTTACTGTAATAACAAGAATGATAAATCATTTTTATGGAGGGTTTTTTTTATTTCTGAGAATTTTTATAGGATATTTTCTTCTTGCCTTAGAGTGTAGTTTTATTTATGTTATTTTTTTCCTTTTGGAGATTTAAAAATTGTTTCTGTTTCTTGATATTGCATATATTTTAATCTGCACAATATTTTATATCAATATAGATACTGCAAAATATCACTTGTTAATAATTTATCTTCTTAAGGATCTCGCATAGATTTTTAAGAATCTTGAGAAAACTCAGTGAATTGAGCATAAGAACTAAGTTGTTCCTACAATTTTATCAAGAGATTCAACATAGAATTGGCAGTACAATAACAGTTCTACAGTAGTGGAAGAAGCTAACTGCTATGCGCATGCTATCCTGAGTTTTGCGTTGCTGTAATGTCTGAAAGCCACATCCTTGAACAAGTTAAACCTACAATTTCTTTTAAGCATTTGAGCACAAAATTCAGTATGAGGTGATGTAAACTTAAGCTCTTGTGTTCTTTAGCTGAACAGAAAGAAATTATTTGTGAAAAACTGTTTCTTAATCCTTTTTGACTATGACATTTGACTGTGTTAAGAAGAAACCCAATATACAAATAAAAATATTTTCATTAGAAACATCAAGGGCCAACACAATTTGTATCTGTCAAATTTCTTCATTGGTTTAATGTGATTTGTCACAAGAAATCTATATTACTGCACTTCAACACCATTTAAATATGGACATCTATGTTTATATTTCAGTCAGAACTTCTGGAATGCAACCTTGGAATACAGAATGGAACTGGAAACATTTGCCTTGAAGACTCGTAAAAATATTTGTTAGGCAAGATAAATGGAAAAAAGACCCAAACAAGAAAAAAAAAATTTAAATATATACTGCAATTCCAATGCAAAACACTTAAAGGGGTCATCCTGTGTAACTCAGAAGCTATTCCTTTGTGAGCACATGAAGAAAATCTAGTTTCTAAAAGACAGTAAGTTTCAATTTTTAGAAATCTTATGAGTTAAGAGAATTCAAAACTGCTAACACCTAAACAGTTGAGGTTTGATTTTTTTTTACAAAAAGACTTTCAGAGATGGGGAGAGATTTTTTATGTGGCTGTTGATGGAGTAAAGTAATCTCTAGGAGTAAAAGCAATACACAGATTCTATACTATACTACAACAGTTTTTTCTAAACCCACAGATTCTTCTATTGCCTTGCCTATTCTTTAGGAATTTTTAAAGCTTGTCCTTGTAGTAGGACATCCCTGCTCAGAATACCAGCTGTAAGCTGACTCTTTATTTTCTCTGAGAAAAACAAATCTTGGGCTACTCACGGTATATAGCAGCATTCATAAAATTTTTTGGACCACGCTTTAAAACGTGGGTATCCTAACTCATTTCCAACTGTCTTCTCTTTCAAAATGCAGCTTCTGGTTGGAAGGGACATGTAGAAGCATTTTTTAAAGAGATTCTGAGGAGCCCATGGGGATGTGATGATATCAAGGGAGGTGGCTTTATTTATGAACTGATGAGCTTGTTCCAGTTTTTAGTGGAGTTTCTTACATCTACAGAGAAAAAAAAGTACACTTTGGGGTATCATTTCTCAGTTTGAACATTAGTTATGTGTTTGTCTCTAAATGCTTATAATTACAAGAGTCTTAACTTCATATTATTTGCTGACAACTAGCAATTTAGTTGTTGATGAAACTTTGTAAATAGTTACCTGTTTTTCAGAGAACTGCTTCTATTTGATAAGGGCATTTAAATGTTTTATAAAAGCATATCTCAGACTTGTCAGGCAGCGTATTTTGCATTGTTAATATTTAAAAGGTATTAATTAACTGGGAAGTCAGTGATTTTTAAGTTGTGCTTTAACCTACTGTGTCCTGTCAAAAGGCGTATGCTTTCTTTGCTGATAAAAATCTTACTAAAATATACACTGGTAACATGAAAACATCTGTACTATAATTGATTTTTTAGGGTCCTTAATGGATAGGTAATTAATTAGTATTTTTTATTTTTTATTTGATTAAATTTTTACCATAACACTACATTTTAGCATTATAGCTGACTCCTGACTGCAGTCCTGGCAAGAAAACAAAGGAGAAAATGCTTGCCACTAATCAAAAAACTGTTGAGTAATAAATCATAATTTTCAAGCAATGACTCTCTTGAAATAATAAAGAAAAACTAATTGCAGGTAAAGTGCACGCTACAGATGAATGTTACTGGCAGCCTACCTCAGTCTGTGTCAGGGTACCTCAGTTTTTTTGTGCTGTTACATCACCTGTGTGTGTCTGTCAGTAACATGTTGTATTTAACTCACATGGAGCATGATGCAGCTTCAAAACTCTTACCTGATCCATATCTCCTGTTAATGGCACCTCCTATGTGCTTTTCCTGCTACATGACTGTGTTTTTCCAGGAAAATGCAAGTGTCTTCCCATTCTGTGGTCTTGTAAAATACAGAACAAACCAAACCCAGATCTATCAGACAAAATTGTGCAGTAGTTTGTGCAGCAGGAATCCCACAATGCTTGTCAGATTTTTGAGAAACTTCAGAGAAAGTATTTCTTGCAAGGTACCTGATGATAACTCAAAACAGAATAATATGTCCCTGCTTTGTAAAAATACAGAATATTTTGGGGATATTTTTTGACCTGAGTTCTCTGTAAAACTGAAGAGATTACTGAGTACCAGTTATTTACATGTAAATATACATAAATAGGATATCTACTGATTTTTGATATTCTCAGAGGATTCTCACCCAGAGTTTAATCTTATTGATATATTGAGGTTTCTTGGAATTGTAGCAAAACAGGTGGAAAGGCCTCTCAAAGGTGTGATATCTATCTAAACAAGACCTTTGTTGATTGACCTAATGGAAATAGAATAGAGATATATCTGTGATGACTTCAGTGCAGAATCAATTTAAAGCACTAGGTGATAAAGCAACAAAGCATGAGGACATGCTAATTTCTCTTTGGAGGTTGTTAGATTGGGAGATGAATATAAACTACTTGCAAGCTTGAAGTATTTGAAATTTTATGCCTTTTATGAGATCTCTGGGGTTCAAACAATATCCATAAGCTAGGTAGATTAATGAAATAAATGTATGTTTAAAGAATGAAGACAAGTACCACAAAATTATGCAGCACCATATTTATTTGTAAGTCATTATGTTTGTAAGATTGTATCTGTGATGTAAAAACACATCATTTATTATCCCTTGATCATCTTTTCATGCCAGGTAAAGAGGTTTTAAATGTGAGACAGATAGTAAAGCATCACCAAGCATTTTCTCTGTAAGCATGCTTGTTTGATTATAGTAATAATGAATGTTTGCTTTCCCTCATAATTTCTGCTTAGCTAAATCTGTGATTAAAAAAACAAACACAAATTAGTGCTATTGGTCAGAAACAAACCAAGTGAAGAATTTAAATATATTAAATCTAATCTCTGTCATGCCTGTGATCAGCAGAGAGGCCTATGTGCACAGACATAATTTTTTCTCCAGTTCCTACAGAATTTCTTCACTTTTGGGGAAAATTCTGGATCCAGTTCCCCTTTCAGATTCTTCTGACACCACCAGCCCCTCCCAAGGCTTTCTCTGACACTGATGTTGCTCTGAAATTTGCAGGGGCAAATATTGTTCTTGAGGTTTGTAGTGGCATTAAATGTAGATACACCAAAGCAGATGTAAAGGGTGAAGGAAGAGGAATGCCTGAATGTGGAAGCAAGAAGGAGAGAAAGGTTTTTAGAATGGCAGGTATAGGTGACACTGGGTTATCCACAGAATACCAATGTGGCAGTTCTCAGGGCAACCAGTCTGGGAAGGCAGAGAAGAAACTAAAAGAGAGCCTGCTCCCAGAGCAGAACAGCCTCAGACCATTAAGAAGAACTGACAAAAAGAAAAATAACAGTTGGAGACTTGACATACATCAGGAGACTAAAGGAAATTCACAGAAATTAAAGAGGACAGATACACAAATTTTCTTAACCATTATTAGATCAAAACAAACACACAATCTCCTAAGAAAAACCAAGTTGTAATGAAGACTTGATAAAAGATGTCTTGCCTTCCTATGTCATTGCATGAAATTCTGGCCAAACCACTGGGTACATACAACCCGTGCCTGTAGGCTGCACAGTCTGCTTGGATGTAAGCATCTCAGGCATATGAGGGCTTGGCTCTATGAGCAACATTGCTTTCCTTTTAATATAGAATGTTTTTCTCCTCCTGCAACTGGTTGCACTGAACATTGCTATACGATTGCACAAATTTTGCAGCATGTTTTCCTTCACTGTGGAAGTGGTTTTTATCTCTTTCAATGGTTGTCAATATCATTGTTTGACACAGAAAGTCAGTAGAATAAAAACAAGAGGACTGGCTGGTGTAGCACACAAGCATGGATGGTTATCTTGGGAATTTCACCACATAGGATGGGTTCCAGAAGACACCTGTGCAAGGTACTCATCATTTGGAGGAGAAGGTGAATTGCTGGGAATGCATTTAATAGATAAGCCAAGGAATTAACACTTTAGTATATTAACCAGGTAGGAAAAGTATGTAGATAAAAAGAAGCAATATAATGAATGATAATATCTGAATGTTTTAGGGAGAATGAGGGCTATAGATTTCAGAAAAAGTTTGTAAAATATGCATATTCCAGCATTCCTTAAACCAAAGAGGTATGACATGAATCTTTACCTTAAGCTGATTGTGGAGGTTTTCATCCCTGTGTAAAACCCAGTTGTGAAGCCTAGATCATGCTTTCATTGTGAGTTTTTGAAGAAAAACCTGACTAATAGAGGAAATAGTGTTTTCTTTAGAAGGAAGTATGAATAACAGAGCTATAACTCTGTTGTACAAGAGCGAAAAAGTATTTGATCCTTGTATGAAAATAGTTACTCTTCCTGACACCTTAGCTATAAGGAGCCATTGTTCATAAAGAAAGTATCAATTCCTGTTGTGGTATATCATCTTGGGAGTGCACAGAGGGAATTTGCTCAGCACATGTCATTAGAAGATGGGAGATTAATTGGGGCCTTAAAAAGGCAAATACTGCTGTGAACAACATTTATATCCTTTCATCACCCACATCTATAATAGAGTTTCTAAATCATCTTGGAGATCAAATAGTGAAATATTCCCTTCAATTTATTTGTTTCATAAGTTTAATGGAAAGACACTTCTGCAAACTTTTACAACTAGCCTTTCATACGACAAAGCTGTCAGGGCTGTGCTGGGTGGGTATTTTTAAAACCCATGTAGGCTTTCAAAAATATTTAAACTTACTAGATTTCTAAAAGCACAGATTCTCCCTTCTAAAAACACCTAAGTATGCCCAGGTTAAAAAATATTCTTCCATTCCAAGAAAAATGCCTATGCACAAATTTATTTTTAAAGATTTAAAGTATTATGTATTAAAATTAAGGGTATATTGAAGTGTTTTTTGGGTCTGACACACGTATTCAAGTCAGGTACATGAGTTGCAGTGATAACAAGACTGAAGGTATGTTAGAAAGAGTATTAAACAATAGTCCTGTGAGCACCAGGATTAACAGCCTGATTGTCTGTAGTTTCAATGTTGTGAATGTGCTTCAATGTTACACTGGGAATAAGCAGCAATATCAGATCATTGTCTCCCTTGTTATTCGTGCTCTGGTTACTGCATGCATCTCATGGTTCAGTTTTCCTCCCAAAGTGTGTTCCCAGAAAAACTACTGGCAAGTAAATTGAATTTCTTCATTGTAAGCAATGCAGCCATTGCTACCCTGTGAATGGGATTTTTCCCCATCTCTCTAGATACTGCTCTGTATGTGGATAGGGGAGATAAAGAGCACCCCATAAATCATTTCTGTATAAGCAAGGGCAAGCAAATGGTGACTAGAACTGCTGTGTCCCCTGTGCCTATGTAAAAACCTGCTGTAGGCATACAGGCAAACAGCATTACTGCCCAGTTAATTTAGAGGAGTTTTTAAGATCTACACTGAACGAAGTTCAGTTAGAGTTACTAAAATAAGTCTTTTATGTCAAGGAAAATTTGTCATAAAAGAGTCATAATCTAGCGGAGGAGATTACTCCTGGTAGGGAGAGAATGTATGACTATCACTAGAACAAGTTATAATGCTCCAAGCCTTTTAAGATACTGAAATATCTTCTTGAAGTAGCTGTTTTGCTGAATGCAGATGAAAATAATCATGATTTTTTGTGTCTTCTTAACCTGATGCTTAAAGCCAAAAATGCTTTTTCACCTTGCTAGCAGAAATTTGCTTAGAACATACACATGATTGGGATCTTCAGGTTTATTTTACTATGCCACATTTTATAAAAACAGTGTTCTCCATTTTCACAAGTTCTAGAAATACTGATGTGCTCGTGGTCTGTACCTCTGCTGAAAACAGCATTGTGATGAAATACACAAAGAAATAGTAGTGAATAGTAATGAATGGGCGTAAATTTTGATTAAGAATGGATATTAGTGATTTTTAAATCAACTTTTCAGTTTTAAGTATATATTAAAGTTCCATTCTTATAAATGATCATGAGAAGATAAATGAGAAACAACGATTTACAAGAAACAACCTGAAATTGATCAGTGTCATTCAATAATAACCCTCAAACACTCAAACATCAGTGTTGTCAAGGTAAAAGTTATTTATTGAGAAACTCCTGTCGAACCCCTTGCTTCATGGCTCACCTAGCTCAAGGCATTGACCATTAAACCTCTGTGCTTTTACAACCCAGTCACAGTCTGCCAGAAATATGTGGAAAATAACCTGACTCACTTGCACAGGCTGGGGGATGAGCTGCTGGAAAAGCTCCTTGGAAAAGGCCCTTTGTGTCCTGGCGGACAACAAGCTGACTATGAGCCAGCAGTGTGCCCTTGTGGCCAGAAAGGCCTGTAAGATCCTGAGGAATGTTAGGAAGAGCATTGCCAGCAGATTGAGGGAGGTGATCTTGCCCCTCTACTCAGCCCTACTCAGGTCACATCTGGAGTGCTGTGTCCAGTTCTGGCCTCCTCAGTACAAGAGAGCTCCTGGAGCAGGTCCAGCAGAGGACAACGAAGGTGATAAAGGGACTGTAACATCTCTCTTAGGAAGAAGGGCTGAGGGAACTTGGCCTGTCTGTCCTTGAGAAGAGACAATTGAGAGGGGACCTCATAAATATCTGTCAGTATCTCAAAAAAGGGTGCCAAGATGATGACTCCAGGCTCTCCTCAGTAGTGCTGAGCAATAGGACAAGAGCTAACAGTGAGAAACTGATGCACAGGAAGTTCCACCTGATTTTTTTCTCTGTATGTCTGTTCTAAATACTCCTGACTGTGCTCTCTACAGAAATTTTGAAGCAGAACTTCACAGTCTAGAAGACTGGATTACCTTGGGCACAGAGACCAAATTAGGGAAACAGTATAATGAATCTCTTCTCCTATGTAGTGGAGGATAAAATGGGAAGTAGTTATGAGGATTTAATTCCCTTTTATATGTAAAAGAGCTTTGAACTCTTCAGCAGGGAGCCCCAGGGCTGTGCAATTTTCTATACTGATGGTAATAATAGGAAAAAAAAAGAAGTCAAAAATCTATGGGCCTTAAATCTGTTCCCTGTGCTTTATTCCCCAAGAGATGTAAGTTGCAGTGATGGCTAGGATACTAGGCAGCGTCACACTCAGAATGAGTGGCAGAAGGACTTCACAGCTCAGTTTTTGTAGGATGTGAATTTTATTAAGAGGAGTGGTAAAAGGAGAGAGGACAGGTATGTGCTATATAAGATGCTATATAATGAGATATAACTTCTTTTTTTGAGTTTGGGGTAAATATAAGATACACGAACTACCAGGTTCACCTGAGGTGTTTAGTTAACTCCACTTCCTCGGATTTTACTGCAGCTGTGACTTATTCATCAATGGCCTTCCGTTCAAAGAAGTCCCTCCTGGACCTTCAGGGTGTGGAAAATGTCTGTATGAGATTATTTGAGGCAGGAATCAGTGAACATTTATACATCAGGATCTCTAACCACCCAGGCATGCACAAATTCTGGAAGGATTTCCTTGCATAAAGAAAACATGACAGAAAACACACACCTTTCAGAGCAGCTGAGGTTATTGAGATACGTGTCTATGTCCTCCTTCATTCAGAGAGTTTTTCTAAAACACCAGAATATGGATTGTTCATCATGTTCCTCTGTCAAGACATGGTTGCCCAAATGGCAGTAAAGTTTTGGTACACATCATTGTTACTGTGATGGTCACCAAGGGATTATTTTGTTTTGTTTCCCAGAGACAGCTGCCACACTTTGCCTGGTGCTAAATTGCATTATACATCAGTCAACTGGAATTCCCCCCTAAGTGTTCAGTTTTGCTGTGATGCCCATAAACACTAGAAGGGCATCTGATTTGTTGTTCCTAATTCTGAATTTTTAAGGCTTGTAGCTACTATTGGAATACATATAAATATTTCTTTGCATTATTTAATCAATCTGGAATTCAAATCTCTCTTGGGTGTTTCACCTGGTGCTCTGTTTCACACTATGACAAACATGGGAGAACCTGGTCTCTTTACAGTTACTTTGCATTTCCTGTGTAATTCTCTATCTTTATGTACCACTCATATATAAAGATATATCCAAATATTATTGTTCTCTTTCAATGCAGTTAGTTTTCTGTATCATTCATTCTAAAAAATTACATCCCAACCAGAAGTGTTTTTATTGGAAGAAATTTGCTAATTGTTTTCTTTCAAAACTTGTTGATTTTTTTTTAACAAATGGCAGGGTAATACTCTTAGACAACTTGAGGCTCTTGGTGCAAGTCCAAATTTGTAGATTTATTCATAGATTGTCCTGAGCTGACCTGGAATATTTTTTCCTGAAATTCTTAATCTCATTTTGCTTAAGGCTGTTTTCTTTTTTTTTTTTTCTTTTTTTTTGGGGGGGGGGGTTTTTTAACAGGCAGTTTCTTCATTTTAATACTAGAAGTAAAAAGAGAGTCAAAGCTGATTACTTTAAGAAAAACGTTAATCTAGTCGATGTACTCAAAGGAGTACATTAAATAGATAAAAATAGTCTGTTGAAATAAGTCTATCATTTTTATTGACAGCACCACATAAACTTTGACTTTCTTGTCCTTTATCTTCTCTGTTAATCTACTTAGTCTTGACCCTTCAGGCTTTGGTGGTTTTTTTTACTGCGGCTAAAGAAATTTTTCCATAATTTTGAATATGTTTGAAAATTCTCTCTTTCCCCTGTTTGAAACATTTCCCATCTCTTATTTCAAATTCTTTTTGAAGACATGTCTTCTCCTGAGGGTCAGAAATGTTCAATGATTTTATATAGGTCATGGCCACTATGTAAAATAATAAAAGTAAAACAGAGTAAGGTGAGATGAATTTATAGGGTCTGGACAACCCTCAGGGTTAGTAGCATAAAAATGCAATTTCCTAGGTTAAAGTTTATTTCGCTATAAAGAACCTGTGCAATAAATAGGAAGCATTGCAGAATATCGTTCCATTCACAATTCTGTGAACATGTGAATGTGGATGCCTGAACTGATTTTGGAAAACGTTTTCACTTGTTTACTTCCTAATAAAGGAATACTGAGTGAGTAGAAGAATTTAACTTTGTTTTTCCAGTGCAGGAAACGAGGCAATGAAACTTGTTTGACACACAATTTAATTCTGATCATGAATTCTGGTTTAAAGTTGACCTGTTCATGCATTGTCCTTATTTGCATGAATGTTTGAAGGACATGGAAAGAACTCTGTGCTGCATATCTCCTGGTTACTTAAGCACTTTGAGTCAAATATTTTATTTAGTGGCCTCACCATCAATTTAAGAGCTTGATTTTAAGTGCTGAAGTCAAAAAAAATGGCTCTAAATTGTGTCTAAGTTAGGAATAGGGAGGGAGTAGTGTTAATCACAGTATTAATTTGAAATGTCCTTGCTCCTCAAACTAAAGAGAAAAATTACGTTGAAAATTCATTTGGCCTATTTCCCTCCCTTAGGTATATTTTTATACAACCATTATTTCTGACAAATGTGTCTGTTTTGAAAGACCTTCCAATTTTAAAAGATCCTCGAAGATAAGGTCAAAAAATTTTTGAATCAATATTCCAATATTTTTAAGTAAAGACTTAACCTTTAGCAATTAGAATTCTTACCTAGTTGGAAACCTTACAAGGGTTTTGGGATTTTTTTCCACAGCAAGTAATTTTGAAAAATTTAGTTGACTGTTAACCTGCAAATAGATCCAGCCTAACCTCTGTCAAAGCCATTTTGAATTTTTTTTTCTTGTGATTTTATAGGGCAGGACACCTGAAACATTAGTTTTTATCATATAGCTGATCCTATCTCAAAATCAAATATTTTCGAATTTGAGGGGAACTGAATTACCTCTTTTAAAGGATGTTGGAAAAAGAAGAAAGTAAATGCAACTTTGCAGACTTTCATTGCTCATCATGAAACTCTCATTGCAGAAACCAAAGTGTAGAGATGACCCGTGATCTCAATTCAGTCCTGTACATGGGATCCTTGACAATGTAATGGTTTTTCCTTAAGTAGTCATGTTTATGGTGTAACCATTATAATGGGATCTTTAAAAAGTTGCTCTCGGGAGGGGGAATATATGTCACAGTGTTTGGAGAGGTTTCAGCTGTCACAGAAAGGATTTTGACTGATTATCAAGCAGGAAGAAATAGTTTCATTGGTCTTTCCTTCAGATAGCTTTTGATGTTCTGACAACTACTCTGACCAGTCTGCTCTAAGCTAGCTCTGTATCTTGGGTTTTATCAGCTGGAAAGTATGAGATATATCAAAGTTCTCCAGTTTCACTCAGTAAAGTTGTGAAAAGATGTGGAAAGAGAAGAGTTACTATTTTGGCTGGAAAATAGAATGTGCACTGGAAGAAAATTGTGTTTAAAACAATTCCCTGGAAATGTTCAAGGCCAGATTGGATGGGGATTTTGGCAACTTGTTCTGCCCTAAAAAAACCCAAACAACAACAACAAAAAGAATTAGAAAATATTTGAATCAAATAGATAATATCCATTGGGCACTGTATCGGTTAATACCATGTTGAGACAAGGTAAGTAAAGGAGCTCCATTATTTTAAATCTGGAAGAGAATGTTCTTGCACATGTTATTATTATTTCCCCTGACAGACACATTGCTATTCCTTAAAATAGAGAGTTCAGTAAAATGTAGAGATATACAATGAAGATAATTATTTTGTAGGAGTTTATGTGAGTTAGCAAGAGAAAGTTTTTATTTTTAAAAAAGAATGTGCATGAATTTGGAAGTGCAAAAAATTATCCGTAAGTCATTCTATATCTTTACCTTCAATATTAGCCAGCCTTTAAATAGGATTCTTAAAGAAACATGATTTTTTTTTTGTTCTCGTTGTTGTTGCAGTGCAGTAAAGGGTCTCATAAGAACTGGCAGTGTTGGAATATTTCAATCCCATTTTTTGCAAAATCAGATAAAGCAGTATTTCTGATTATCAGTTTAAAATTTCAGAACATTTTCTTGATTATATATGTTTGTTACACTGTGGAAATTCACCATCAGTGACCTTACTTGTCTCTCTAGGACTTTCAGGAATTTTGGAAATGAACCCCCGACTAGCTGTTCCTTTATTTCGCTCTTCCTTTATAAGCTTTCTTTACATCAGTGTTAAAATTTGGGAATTGCTACCTTTTGAAAATGGGCTTCTCAGAAGCTTCAAATCATCCTTATCCCACCATTTATAGCCAGAAAGACGTATCACAAAATATCCTTCTAGTATAAAATCATACTTGTTTGGAAAACATTTATAATTATATTAGAATGAGCTAAATTTAGAATTATTGTACTAAATAAGCTCAAAAAATTTCACATAAGTTTCTTTCTGTATTTTTATGTTTTGCTGATGTTTTCATTGCTGTATGTATGTGTACTGTTTTTCAAATAATATGATTAATCACATTTAAAAATATTATTTTGATTGCATTTGTTCTTTTTATACCAAAGTTCATATTAACTAATCATAATGGATTTAACATTTATAGCATCATAAATGGTACTACTATTATAGATTATCCCTCTTTTTGCTAACAACTGATAATTCTCATTCTTGATGGTTGATTTTTTTCATGAACATCCCTTCTCATACATTATAGCTTCCTTTACTGCCCCCTGTTCCTAGCATTCAGCTATCTAATTAATTTGGTAATCAAAGATTTGACAGGTGGTTTTAATTTTCTGCACCACTGAGAGGGAGACATGAGATTGCAGTCAGGGAGTACAAATATCACTATGATATTTATTTTAATGTGATTGTCTTGGTTAGTTTTCTTGAGAATGTGTAAGAATGTTTTACTGGCTTGGGACAAATAGGGATGAGGGATTTAGGCTGTTTGTAGTGTCAAGTTGTCTGATCAGCAGGATAAAATTGTGCTTTACAGAAAATAATTCTCTTGTGCACTTTTTCTCTTCTAAGATTTTAGATGTAAAAATACATTTTTAATGGACAAATATGCTATAACACTTTTTGATATAATATCAAGTGTTTTGTAAATTTGAGACCTTTTTTTTAGTAGGTGTTTCTCTGAATAGGGTGCTTAAGGACTTTAAAAACTATACTTAAATAGTAAAACAGTTACAAATGCTAAAAACTGCTTAAAAGAAATGTT
Organism: Cisticola juncidis; assembly: GCA_013400215.1. Lineage (NCBI taxonomy): Eukaryota > Metazoa > Chordata > Aves > Passeriformes > Cisticolidae > Cisticola > Cisticola juncidis. The sequence goes on from VXBR01010365.1 coordinate 2,211,358, forward strand.
ATTCTATTTCCCATTCCTGATAATGTCATAATTTTTGTCTAAATGTCTTTGGGTGTCTTACAGCAGTGGAATGAATAACTGGATAGTTCTTCCAGTTTTGCTCTCACTGCTGCAGTACTGGATTATCTTGCAATTCTGGATGAATGGTAACTAAAATGTGCATGAGAGGCAAGAAGTATTTCCTATAGAAAATTGAGATATGGCATCAAGATCAAGTGGCATCCTTACAAAATATAAATGCAAGAGGTAATAGAGGCAGTTTTAGGTGAAAGGCCCCTAAAATCACTTTTCTTGATTTCTGATGTACTTCACTATTCACTAGAAACTCTTTCTTTACACACTATTTCCCTACTCTTCAGACGGAACTAAAACATGATAGATTTTATTCCATTTTATATTACTTGCAGAAACCTTGATTTTAAATTACTCGATAAGTGATAAGTGAATGCTTCCAAAATAGTCTTATCTGTGTTCCAGTCTTCTGTAAAGCTCATGTGTGGTAAACTGTGTAGCCTCTGAATAAAGTAAAAGGACTTAGAAGAGATAAACTACTTGTACAAAGCAGTGGAGTTCTAAAAAGAAAAAGAATGACAGAAACATTCATATAAGGTTTGAATTCATCAGCCTTGTCCCTTGATTTGTGACCTGGTTGCTTACACACTGCATATTGTAATGTGAGTAGCCCAGCCTCAGATAACCTTGGGAACTCTTGGCCAGTCCTGCACTTGCAAGATGGGGAGACAACAGTCCTGGAGCAAATTCTTTCTTCTCAATGTTTAAGGACTCGGGTGGTGGAGTGTTTAGCACTACTCCAGTGGTGGAACATTGCTAAACATTGCCACAAGAAATAGCAGTGGAAGTTCATTCTCAAAATTTCTGTCTTCTATGCAGAGGAGCAGATTGGAAATATAAAAGGTTGTTTAGAGAATGTAAAATCAGCTTTTTCTGAGGGATTGCTTTAAGTAAAAGTTCCAGATCTTTTAGATGACTCCTAGTGGAAAGGTGATCATGCAGTGGTGATCCCCTGAAGTCAATGGGTTGCTGCACTGGCATCAAGACACCACACTTAGGTATAACCTAAGAATTGATTATCTTTGAAAATCACTTTTTGGAGTGTCTAAAAGTGAATGGAAGCCTAGACAGTCAGATTTGAAAATTGAATGCATACCGAGTAAATGGACAGCCTTCCCTGTATGAGATGCAAAGCAAAGACAACACAAAAGAATGAATTGCAGTAGATACTTAGTGAAACCTGATGACATTCCATCCATATGTGTTGGTGAGTTTGTCATAGACTAAAGGAAAAACCCAAAAGCTTTGTCAGAGGTGTCACCTGTACATAGGGCCACAATCAACTTTTTAGTGAGCTCAAGCAGGACAGGAGTGCTATTTCATTACTTTTTGTTTTACCATGTATTTGAATTCCAGCAACACACACAAAATGGTAGAGGGACTAGAGCTCATCTGCAAGGTTAGAAAAAGGATTCTTTTTCCATGATAAAATTCTTCTTTAAATCAACAAGGCTCTGTTTGTCATGCTACCTGTTGCCCTAGGTATTTTGCTTAAATATTAATCTATTATTAAATATTAGTCCAGAGTAATATTGCAAATGGAATCACACATTTGATCAGTGACTCTGCATATGCTGCCACTTAATCATGTTCAAAAGCATGCTCAGCTTTTCACAGTTCAGCTGTCAGCTTTGTGTCCATTCTCACCTTCCTTCTTTCCCCTATGTTTTCAAAAGAAGTAGTTTTGTGAAATTACTTGAAAGGAAAAAAGGAAATTACAGCTTTCCCTTTTAAAGGTCTGCCTGGCCTTGACGTACAATCTTGATATTTTGACTTTCTGTCATGAAAGCTTGGACAAAATTCCAGTCATTGTTTATCAGTGGCATAACTAACTCTGTAGTATCAGATCTGAATTAATCCCTTTAATGAAATATTCTTTAGGAGCAGGTAAATGGCTGTCCTTGTAAACTGAAGGCTGTGTGTCCTTCTAACCTCAATAATCCCAGAATAACTCTGTTTCCTGAAAGACAGAGAGAAATGTTTTTCCATAGAAGAGATGGCCCCGAACAACTGACCTGCAAGTAAGTAGAAGAGAAATGGCTTCAGGAATTTCAAGAGGCTAAGGGGATCCTTACTAGTTCAGAAAAAGTCAAGGAAAATCAGTATTTCTTGGAGCTCTTCTTTTCTGAGCTACAGTGAGCAGTAGACAGAAAGAATATTGAGGGACATGCAAAATTAGGCAGCTGCCTGTTAAAAGGGCTGCATGTACAAACCAGAGCAGGCATTCCTCTCTGGCACAGGGCTGGATAGAAACAAGAGTTGCCTCTCTCGTGTTGAGAGCCAGCAGTGAAAATGCATGGAAAATTATGCCAGTAAAAAGCTTTACATTTTCTAAATGTATACCTCACAAAAGAATGTCATGCAATTATTTGTTTGGGCCATCTGCTTTTGGACCAATAAAAATGGTTCATTAGAAACCAACATTAGATAATTATTTGCAATTGCCATCTCAAGTAAGATTCTGGCTCTTCTAAGTTTGCTAAGGGCAGACATTCTAAGGGAAGAATGTCATATATCTTTCCAGAGTGGAAGTCTAGTGATTCTTTTGTCTTCAGAGCATCTAAATTGCTGTAGTCTGTCAATATTAATGCTAAAATTTTTTTTGAATGGTATCAACTATAACCTGACCATTCTGCCAACTAGTAGGTTTGACTAGTAAATAAAATGGTAATAATCGATATAATTTCTTGACATGAACATACAGTGGATTTTCTATGGCACAAACCTTATTAGTAGTCTGGCAGGAGATCTCTTTGCGATACAGAGCTAGTTTAAATGAAAAAATAAGGCCAGGAGTGCAGAGTCAGTAGAGCATGGGGCATGAAAGAATGAAGAAAAATTATGATGTCTCCTATTCAGAAATAAAAATGTTTGTTATGTTAATATAAGTTAGGACTGTTTGATATGTTAACATAAGTTAGGGATAACTGTGAAAAATGCAGTTATTGCAGGCCAAGTTTTGAAAAAGATCAGTAATAGTTTCTGGTATTATTGTAACACAATTGATGTGTTTTTCCTTGGAAAAAGTTCCTTCCATCCACAGAGCAGTGTCACAGAACCTCTGCAGGGCTCTACTTGTCTATTCAAAAGTGGAAAGACAACAAGCAAGAGCAGAGGATTGCTTACATATCATCACTCCCTGTCTTGCCCACAAATGACCAGGAGGTGTAGATACATGGTGTAGAGGAACATGAGTGGGAAGCTTTCTCTTGGAGACACCCTCCATTGCAGTTTGCCACTGTATGTGTTCTCAATAGCTGTTAACACCTTCTCCACCATCTTTAAAGGTTAGCAAGGAGAAGCTAAGGTGGGAATTAAGTAACAAAAGCCGATCTAAGCTGTTATTGCTGCTTTTGAAAGTGGTGTATACATAATGTGGCTGACATGACTAGTGGTCAGAATTTTAATGGGAGCAGTTGTGGATCCAGGGAGTCGTGGAGTGAATGGGCAAAGAGTATGGAAGGGCTCATTGTTTACCTTCATAGTAGAGCTTCTTGACCTGGTTTTTGTGTTTAGGTATGAAAGTTTTAAATTTTCTTCATGTTTTCTTCCAAGGGATTTAGTGCTTTTCATGCACAGTGTTCTTGCTTGAAATCTTTTCAGTCAATCTGCATCTTACGTTTCCCAGTCATAAACTTCTCCAACAAATATAATGAAAGTTTTTTTACATTGTATTCTCTCATGTTGTAAGAAGCACAGAGGTAATTAGGTTCCACCATCTCCTTTTTTTTTGTCCTGCCTTCTCCCGAGACTTCCCAATGCAGCGGGAGTGGATTTCCCATCTTTTCACCTCTATGGTCAAATCAATAAAAAGTAATTCACTAAAGGTATATTTGCAGTTTGAATCATCTCTACATCTACAGTGAGACATGTCCCATTATCTCAGGGGCAAAGAGGCAAATTCACAGTTATCTCTAAACAGACACATTCATCTTGCAGCTTTCTAACTGGGATGAATTAGTTGGTGATTCTGGATGTTGTCTGTTTTTACTGTATCAATATTGTCCCCTCTGAAATTTTTAAAATGTCAGTGTGCAGTTATATTAGGAAAGACTAACATTCTCTCCCTAGCATGACTAAAGGATACACAGATCATTTTTCTCCAGTGGTTTTATAAATGTCACTCAGCAAATCTACAAATTCAGATCTGATACTCCTGAGTGGATCACACAATACGTTTCAGCGCATGCATCTTTCTCAGAATAGTGCAGCAGGTATAATTGTTAGTCTGTGGGTACAAGGTGTTTGTTGTGGGTGGTTGTTTCACTGTTTCCTTCCCTCATAAACTAGAAGAAATCTGAAAGTAAATTAGATGTTTCTTTTTCTCTGGTGATGTATGAGAAGCTAGCTCATGGGACTCTGTCAAGCCATGGCTTAGTACTTCTGGAAAACAATAAGGTTATAATGTAGAGAGATCAAATATGCTGAGAAGACAGAATAGCTGTGGTTCAAAAGCATCCTTGAGAAGGTGTGAGGAACTCACACCATAGTAGCACGTGTCCAAGGTTCACTGTTTGGTGTTCTAATGCATGAGATACAACTGTGCAAAATAATCTCCTTCTCCTCTTCTTCTCCTTGTTTTTTTTTTTACTCATTTTTTTTCCTACACCTCTGACTCTCACTACCTATTCTGTGGTTAAAAGTAAACCAGCAGCTTTGCTTTGTAGTGCTACATATATGAAAACTAAAAACACTGTGAAAGATAAGGTTCTAATTCTCAATTTTACATTGAGAAGTAACCAACACGAGGAAAAAGGGATAAGGAGGACAAAGAAATGACAGACAACCCACGTTAAAATGTTAAAATATCCAAGCTGTCTTGTATTATCTAATGCGTATTTTCTGCTGACAGACAGACACAGGGGAAGAAAAAATGCAGGAATTTAAGATGTAAAAGGTGTATATATTTAATGACTATGTAAGTGCTATTGCACTAAATATCGGATTAATTATCCCTAATTATAAAAATATATTTATGATATTTTTATTACTTAGTAAGTATATAAATAATATTTTTATTTTAAGACAATATTGACATGATAACCCTCTACAAACTTAAGTTGTAAAATTGATACCTATTACAGAAGCATGATTTTCACTAAACTCCTAATTTGTTTCATCTTTTAATTGCAAAGTGGTTAATTAAGCAGTATTGAAAATGGCCTCTAAAGTCTACACATGTTAAAAAACTAATATTCTATACATTTATAAAGATAAATAGTAGTAGATGATCCCTTCCATTAACTTCTAAATAAATGCAAAATTTATTTGTTTCATAGATATTTTTAAATTGGATGACATCCAATTAAAGAGACCTGAATTACAAAGAAACAAACAATAAAACCATAAAAGAGCAGTCTAATTGGCTTATAAATTTGCTTATAGGCTGGTTGGTCTTTCCTTGCCCCATCCCCAACCATAAATTGGAAGCTATTTTTTAAAAGCTCTAGACATTTATTTTCATAGTGATGTGTATATTAAATGAATTAACAAAGCTAAAACTATGTAGTTCAGTTTCATCTGTTTCTTCCTATAGATGTTAATAGATATATTATCTTAATGGCTCACCTAATCAAAATAATTTGAATTTCTGATTTTTTCTAATGACAGTCCATTCATGTCTTTTGCAAGACCATTATGCTGAGGATGTCAGAGCAACAACAACTTTAATTTGACTTGTGTATATGTGGCTTAAGAACATAAAGCAAAACTGCAGTGCAATATAGTGAAAGCTGTAAAATATAACAATGTTATTTAAGCAGCCTCCTATCTTCAAGTAAACAGTCCCAAACTGATACAAGAGTGCTCCTTTGCCTTCATTGAAAAATGTACCTCCATTTTTGCATTCACGATAGAAGGGTTTGGGGAGCTGTTTGTGCTCCCTCTGCCTTTCTTCTGGTGAATGTACTCAAAAACACCAAAGTTTTGATTCAGGAAATATTTTCTGCTGTCTGGATTTCTGTGAGAATGTCATAAATTGAGGTTTTTCTGTAGAACCAAGAAAGTCGTGGCTGGTGGATTTTATCAGTAGATCTGGCAGTGTTGGATAAAGGGTTGTTTTTCCCAAAGTGATGCACAGAGAACAGGAGGTTACCAGGGAGGCCAGAGGCTGAAACAAAATTGTATTGAGGGTGCTGGTTCTTTCTGCTGCTTTTTCTTCAGTCAAAAACTCAGAAACAAATAAGACCCTGCACTTGGGTTTTATTTGTCCTTCACCAGCATTGACTGACCGTGGTAAAAGGCTTTACAACTGCCCTGTGTTGTGGAGTTGGCTCTTTTGCCACCTGGAATGGCAGCTATTTTACGCTGTATGTGTGGTGAGGCAGCTATGTGAGAATAGGAAGAGAAGAGGTTGGAGCAGGAGTATTAACTTCTGCCTGTTAATGGAGCAGCAGACCAATTGCCACACAGTGGTAGTGACTTTGGGTCTGAAACAGCAGCAGTCAGCAGCAGCAACAGAAATGAAACACAGCTTTTCTGTCACTACCCAGATTTTTTGGCTTGTATAATACCTCCGAGATATAATCCTCAGTGGGTAATTTCAGATAGATTTAGGCTGAGCAGTTAGCAAACATAACTACCTTTCCCGCTTCCTTAAATCCCTAGTCGACCCTAACCTCCTCTGCTGAGCTGCAGCTCCCCCATGGGAGTGGAGGCAGGGGATGAAGGACAGCCCTGGTCAGGCCTCCTGCCCCAGAGACCTGTGGTGCTGCAGGAAGGCAGGGCTCGCTGCAGGTGCTTGGAAGCCTGCCAGAGCCCTGGGGTGCCTTGGGTCCTGTTTCATAATTAGCCTTTGCAGGAGGAGACTCCCACCTGCAGGGCAGGCTGCTCCTGCTGGATGCTGGGTTGGCACAGCTCCTAGTGAGTTCCAAGAGCAGCTGAAGAGGGGCAGGGAGCAAACCTGGAGTTTTTGTCTTGTTCCCCTGTGTTTACAGCTTCTTATTTTTAAGGGTATACAGGCTATGTATAGCATACTTCAGCATGTGACATTCTTCTCCCCCTAAAATAGCATGTCAAAGTGCTTTTCTGGATGCCTTAACATAGGCTTCCAGCACCATTACAAATGGCCTGACATGTCCCTCTTGACCTACAGGTGTCGTTTTTTAGAGCTACAGGTCTCTTGTAGGTTTTGTATGATGACGGAAAGCCCTGTGTCAGCGTCTTGAAGGCTTTAGGATGTGTTCATAGTCAATCAAAAGGCATATTTATATTCCAGAATTGTTGTCTGTATTGCTAAGGAAGCTTTTTTTTTTTAATATTACCTTCCTGTCCCAATAATTTTTCATTAAAGTATAAAAAAAATAAAAATCAGTTCAAATGTCAGCCCACTGCTGTAAAGCTTGTTTTAAGAACAGAGAGCCAGGGCTCTTAAGCAACGACCCTTCCATGAGGTACCTCCCGGATGAGAACTAAATGGTGTTGTGGGTGATTCTTCAAGTCTGTCCTGACTGAACTAAGAGACAATTTTCATTTTTAAAGCTGTGGTTATGAAGTTTGGAGGATAATCAAATCCTTTGTTTGTAAGATAAAATATTAAAGAGGGCCAGTCAGTTCCCTTTTATATTGGTTCCTTATTTTTGGAGATGTGGGTACTAAAAATATCAAGACCAAATTTTGTTGTACAGTTTACCTGTGGGTTGACTTCTGTAGCCTGTTTGCTTTTTGTTAATTGTGCTCTGTGCTTGGTTGCCTAATTTACATGTCAATAAATTTATTGGCAGAAGCCTCTCCAGCAGGAGCAGCTGACAAGTGTTGTCTTGCTCTCAGTGGATTCTAAATAATATATACACCTGATTGTGAATAACTAGCCTTGTTACATGTAAATCAGAATTGTGACAGGAGGAACTATCATTCTCCAAACATTTGTGCAAACATGGTGTCAAATGAAAGATGCAGCACTTGTGCTGTGGCTACCTGACATTGGCTGCTTGGTGTGTTTTCTGCTTGTTCTAGATATGCTAGGTAGCTGCTGCTTTTCATTGGTTTGAGCTGTCTATATATTTTTTGCTCTTTTTTTTTTCTCTTTCCCTGACTATCTTGAATTATTAGTTGCCTTTTTGGATTATGCTTCTGGCTGGCTGGTTGTCTTCCAGCTATCTTATTTCGGTTTTGAAAGTATCCTTGTAAATTTGATGGGTATGAGAGAAGTGCTATATCTAACAGCTTATAGAGAAGCTCTCTGAGCCACTAAAGTGCTGTCTTTGCACTTAACCACTCATTTTGCCTTACATGGTATCCCAGTATAAATGTTGTAATTTATTATTTTTTAATTTTAAATATTTCATTTAACTTGCTCCTGATCAATACTGGTGCAGTTGAGAAAAGAATGTGCAATTGTAATATGTCAGTATGTAAATCCTCAAAAAAAATCTGGTCTGGGGAAAATAAGGTTGGAATCTTTTGGAGGAGTTTGAATGGGTTTACTTACTTCCGAGCTGAGGTTCAGTAGGATTTCTGCATCAAGGACTACACTGAATTTTCTGAAATTCATCCAGAAACATTCCAGGTAGATTTCTGACCCTCTGAGGTAGAGAGCATTAACGTTAGCCAGAAATTCACCGTGAGGGCAGCCACCACACAACAAAAGTGAATATACATGCATGCAAATGTTTATTTTTGTTAGTTCTCCTTTTACACCAGGTTGTTAACACTGACTAGGTGATTGTTCCAAGAAATTTTCAAGGCTTTGCTGCTGCCCATTTCTCTTTAGTTTTCTGATCATGACTGGAAGAAACGCTTAGAGAAGAGTGAGACTTCTCTGGGAGCATCAGCTCCCTCAAGCAAGCCTGTGCAGATGCAGACACAGAGGAAAAGCACGAGTGAAGCGCGATGCTGATAGCTCACAGACACAGCTTGTGCTTGTCTGGGAAAGCAGCTCTTGTCCACATGTCCAGTATACAGAAAGACTGGTCAGCTTAAGTCCCCTATGGCCTGATTAGCTCGACACTGAAAAGCACTGTATCAGTAATCTCAGCCAGAAGGTCACAAACACTGCACTTTGGTAACTCAGTGCCCATAGGTGGTCAGAGGAATCCGAGTATTCCCTAAGACAACTGTGTAAAAGCCAACTTTGTTTTCCTGCAAACTGCAGCAGTAAAGTAGTTTTCACAGTCAAGGATGCTGTCAGGCAAGAATTTGCAACTGCCCCAGCAAGCCATTTGGCTGTAATACCTCAGTTTTAGTGAACTTTCTAATCTGGATACAGAAGTGGGGCTGGAATCATTCCCTGAGCCAGCTCTTTTTGCTTAGGCCCAGTTCAAACCTACTGCGTAAACATACCGAGAAAATTGAACTATAAATGCTTAGATTTTCTTGACAGATTTGTGCTTCAAAAAATGAAACGAGTAATCCTAAACAGATGCTCTCAAAATTAATTGCCTTTTTTCCCCCAAATTATATGCCTTCAATAAGCTCACCAGTGTAAAAAGTTTCTACTGAAGTTTGAAACATAAGTGTTACAATATTTGTTGTTAATTTGGCATACTCTTTGATTTGTTTTCCTCTAGATTTAGGATAGAAAAAATGGCAAAAGAACTTTATGAATGTTATTCTTTTGCACTGCAATTTTTTTTGCTCTGTGTTGAAGTATTAAAAATGCATTGCAGCTAAAATAAATGCCAACTTTTAAATGGGTACCAAATCCCAGAAAAAGGCTTCAAATTATCTGTGCACTGTCCTCTCTGGGAAAAATAAAGGTGACGCTTTTCACTCATTTCCTTTGCAATTGCGTTAGGGATTAGGATAATGAGTGCTAGCACTGCAGACCACAAAAATGTGCTAGTTCTGAGAAGAGAAATAGTATGGAGAGACAAATCAAGTAGCAAAGGGAATAATTGCTGAAGTCATGCACTGGAACTTCCCGTTATGTTTCATTTTTTTTTTCCCAGTTAATTACAATAAATTAGCAATATCTTTATTTAAATACATAATAAAAAAAACAAACAACAAACAAAACAATGATTAAGCTGTGGCTCCACCTGATTTATATTCAGATGAGTCCAAAGACAGGATTTGGACTAGAGCTGGAATGTGTCTACATTTACCTCTGCTGTCTTCCAGTGGGTATAAATGATCTTCATGGAAGTTATCCAGGCTGAGCTCCTCCAAACATTCTGGCTGAATTGGCATGCATCCTGACAGAAGTATTACCTTTGCTGGAACCATATCCCTTCCCTCTGCTTTCTGCACCCACTTTATGCTGAGACCAAGGGCTTCACTGCTCCCTTGAGATAAGTGGGGATCTTCCAGGAGACTCAGGGGGTGATGCATCTCAACTTTATTTTGGTTGGGGATTGATATATTTAACCAAGTGTACCCTTAAATAACTTCTAGAATGAAAAAGAGTTTTAACTCTTCTGTATTTTATTTTTTGATCTGTTCTAAACAAAATCCTGTTCTCAGTGCTTCCAGGGTTGTTGCTTGATCTGAGCTCAGCTGTGTGAGAAGTCATTAGATTTCTGTGCTACTCCCTGCTGAAAGCCCTTGCCACTCAACAATCTCTTGGTAGACAATTGCCCATGGTGCTCAGTCATGGAGAAGTACCAAGAGCAAATGAGCAGATGAGCGGCAGAAAGAAAGGAAATAAATGAGCTTTGACTACAAACAGTATCTACCTGAGCTGTATTTTTGTCAATAATAAGCTTTAGTGTCGATTAATAATCAATATTCCCAGGAGAATCATTGTTTCTCTATAATTTAGGCATTTAAACTTATGTTACAGAAAATAACGCAAATATTATCATAGGATCATGGAGTGGCTTGCATGGAGAGGGACTCAAAAGATTGTCTAGTTGCAATCCCTGCCATGGCAGGGACTCATTCCACTAGGCCAGGTTGCTCAGGGCCCCCTCCAACCTGTCCTGGAACACTTTGGGGGATTTGGTGTCCACAGTTTTCTCTGGGCAACCTGTTCCAGTGTCTCATCACCCTTACAGAAAAGAATTTCTTTCTAATATCTAGTCCAATTCTACCCTCTTTCAGTTTAAAGCCATTACACCTTGTCCTATCACTACATGTCCCTGTAAAAACTTCCTCTCCAGTTCTTACGAACCTTTCTAGGTATTGGAATTGTATTGGAAAGTGCTTCAATGTCTCTCCAGAGCCTTCTCTTCTCCAGGCTGCACAACCCCAGCTGTCTCATCCTGTCTTCAGAGGACAGGTTCTGCAGCCCTCTGGACTCACTCCAACAGATTCACACCTTGTGCTGGGGGCCTTGGAGCTGGGTGAGCACTCCAGGTGAGGTCTTACCAGAGCAGAGCAGAGGCTCCCTTGCCCTGCTGACCTGACTGCTTTTGATGCTGCCCAGGACACAGTCAGCTCTTTGGGCTGTGAGTGCACATTTTTGGTTCATGCTGAGCTGCTTGTTCATCCACAATTCAGAGTCCTTCTCCCCAGGGTTTCTCTCCATCAGTTCTCTGCCCAGCCTGTATTAGTGCTTGGGATTCCCAGGCCCAGGTGCAGGAACTTCTTTGTGGCCTCATTTAACTTCATGAGGTTCACACAGCCTCACCTCTTGCATGTCAACTGCACCACCCAAAAAAACCTGATGATGATGCAGTCAGTCCTACCCCCCATGAGATAAAAAAGAGGTTAAACAGCAACAGTCCCAATAGCTATCCCTGAAGAATGCCACGTGTCATTGCTCTCCACTTGGACATTGAGATAAATAGTTCTCATCAAGGCTGTCTTTGATTGTGACCATCCAGCCAATTCCTTATCCAGTGAGTAGTCTGCCCATAAAATCCATCTTATCTCCAACTTAGAGAGAGATGTTTAAGATGTTTTCAGAGAATAAGCTGAGTTGGAAGGGACTCACAAGACTCATTGAAGTCGAACTCCTGGCCCTGCACAGCACCATCCCCAAGAGACACACGATGTGCCTGAGAGCATTTGTCCAGACACTCTGTCAGGCTGGTGCTATGACCTGGGGTGCCTATTTCAGTGCCCTACACTCTCTGTGTAAAACCTTTTCCTAATATCCAACCTAAACCTACTCTGGCATAGCTTCAGGCCATTCCTTTGGGTCATGTCACTGGTCACCATAGAGATCAGATCAGTTTCTGTCCCTCCTCTTCCTCGCATAAGGAAATTCTATCTGGGATGAGGTCTGTCCTCAGTCTCCTCTCCTCCAGGTTGAACAGACCAAGTGACCTCAGCTGCTTCTCATATGGCTTCCCCTCAAGGCCCTCCACCATTTCTGTTGCCCTCCTTTGGACACTCTCTAATAATTGAATGTCTTATATTGTGGCACCCAAAACTGCCCAGCACTCGAGCTGAGGCTGCCCCAGCTCAGAGCAGAGCAGGACAATCCCCTCCCTGTCCCCACTGGCCATGCTGTGCCTGATGCCCCCCAGGACAGGCTTGGCCCTCCTGGCTGCCAGGGTACTGCTGGCTCAGATTCAGCTTGCCATAGACCAGGCCCCCCAGGTCCCTTTCCATGGCCCTGCTTCCCAGCATCTCCTTCCCCAGTGTGTCCGTACATCCAGGGTTGCTCCATACTGGGTGCAGGTCTCTCTGCAGGCCCTCTCTGCCTTTGCACAAGTCCAGATAGACAGGGGTCAAAAGAAAAGTGATGTTATTTTCTGTCACTCTCATAAAGTGTCTCAGGTTCAAACACAGAAGTAATGAATAACTAGTAGACTTTCTCTTACGTAAGAAAATCCTTCCAGGTATGAGTCAGAATAGCTGAGCTGTTTTGCAGGAGTAGGAAAATGAAGAGAAGGCTAAACACATACACTCTACTGTAGTTATTATCTTTCTGAGAGAAATGAAATAAAAAAGATCTTGACACAAATAAATCCACCACATTTTTCCTGAATTGCAGTAAATACAGACTGCAGCAGAGCCCACATAATGGTTCTGCCCTCAGGGCATATGAATTTTCATATTCTATCCTTTTCCAGTCTGTAAGTGATGGAGAATAAGATAAACTTTGTTAGCTCTGTCCCTCCTACATCTCACATTCTAATGGTTCCTCCAGTAAAGAAATGTCTTAAAGATGGTGAGGTTCTAGTATTGGGGTTGGGAAAAGAGGTGGATTTTTTCTAATGTTTGACAACTCTTCTAAGCAAGTGCACATTGAGCTTGGACAGAGGTGAAGAGCATCCAGGAAGCTGGCAAAATGCTAGTGCTGTAAAGAGGGTTTTTCACTTTTTATTGACATTTTAGCAAACAGAAGAAGTGAAACACTGCCAATGCAGCAGAAGTCAGGAAAGGGAAGGAAAATTAAATAGAAACAAGGGAACATGCAAGGGGAGCTTGTGACTGCTCCTTAATGTCATTAACTCTCATCAAACTCCTCATGCCCCTGGATGAGGCTGTGTCTCCTGATGTTTACAGTAAGCGCAGAACCATTTAAGGAATCTAGAGCAGCATGATCGGTTCAATACAGCACGGGTAGAAAGAAGATCCATAGTCCAATGATCTTTCATTCATAAAGGCAGGTACCCAGGCATCTTTGTTCCCTGAATTGTGTGTATTTGCTATGTGTGCAAAACTCCACTGAGTTCTGCATAGAAAAGAAAAGCAGAGAGAAAATGTCTTACTCATTTTGTCTCATTCATGATCTGCTTTTGCACACAGCTTTTGGCAACTGTAGAATATGAACCATCCTCCAAATATGGTGTTTAGATCAGAAAAGCTTTTATAGTTAAGGATTTATTTTAAAATCAGCTTATCAAAATCAATTTAATTGTTGTGTTGTCTTTAGGTCAGTATCAGTCACTGAGAGGTTAAAGGAAAAGTAACAGGAGAGATAAAAAAACCTAGAGGAGCTCTTGGGGAACTCAGAATGGTAATGGGAAACTCTAAAAGTACAAATAAAAGTATGGTCTTTGCCTCCTTCACACACAGCTTGCCCTACCTACACCTTTTTCAGAGTCTCTTTGTTCCCATCAGTGCAGCACCTATCAGCAGTGTCCTTTGGGAGTGGCAGCTCCTCTTGTCTGGTTTTCTCCATTACAGCTGTGAAGTGCATTGACCTGAGATTGCCTTACATGCATATCAACTTTCTTGCAGTCTAATGGGAAATTTTCATGAAAGTTTGGAAGCATGATAAAATAGGGTTTTTTTTTCCTTCCCACTGAAATTGAGTAAGAAAGCAGAGGGTAGCTCTAGGGTCTTTGAAATTTATTTCTGGGATGACATTGCCATGAAAATTGAGTCTTGAACATTTGTTTGACTGATCAGATAGCTTTAAAATCAAGTATGTGTAATATATATATTCATAAATATTGCTAGAATAAAAATTTCTAAAGAAGAATTTTTTTCTTAAAAGCTGTAAAACCAATAATTATTTAGGCCGTCTCCAGACTGTACTACTTTTATTATCATTGTGTAACTGTTTTTACTTTGGGATTAATTTAAACTGTTAATCATAATTTATCTCCAATTAAATCTGCAACTACAGTATATCTATAACAGAACTACATATTTTAAGATAATTTATCATTTAATTTGCAGCTTTGGAAAAGCAGTTGAAATGCTGTGCTCATGAACTTTTTTGATAGAGAAAATGTTCTGTTTGCTCAGTTAAAACTAGAAGTCTTAAAGCCAGGTGTTATCTGAGTATTAGTTTATCATTTTCAAATTGATCATATAGATGAGTCCACACCTGAGCCTTAGCTTTTTAAACATTTAATTTCTTAGATCTCCTACTCACAAGTACTATCTTTTGGCATATGAATCAATCTTTTAGTGACCAAGGTCCTACGGAGAGGAAAAAAACCAAACCAGACTTTCATGTGGAGGTTTCAGCAAAAGCCATGTGCAGCTTTCAAAATATCTCCAGTCTTGGCCATGGTTTGGTTGTCTTTCTGTGTAATCAGTTTATCTCTGGGGGCCAGAACTCCCAACGTGGTAAAGTAAAACATTTTTAAAGCATTGTAATGTGTTGAGTGTCAGTAACCTTGCTTGATTTAGAAAACTGTTCACATTCTGCAGTTCAATATCTCAGAAATTCATTAGCTGTTAATTAACTCAAGCATTCTACTTTTGATAACCTACTGGCTTGATATAATAAAGAAAATGCTATTAATCATTGAAACATCCTATAAATTGATATTGTTACATATTAAACATAGCAAGTACTTTTGGATCAGGAGAGCTACTTCCTAAATGCCTCCTATAGCCTTTGATTACTGAAATCCTAGACTGCCTATGTATTTGCATGAATTGTTGATTTCAGAGTTATAGAAAGCTTCTTTATACTCACCATTTGTACATCTATTTTTCTCACAACCTCAAAAAAGCACTGGCTGAAACAGGAGAATTCAGTCCTAGAACATAATATTTATCTCAATAAACCAACATACAAGCTAGGAAGTTCTGGCAAATAACCAGTATATCTCCTACTTTACTCCTAGGTTCAGCAGAGGGTTCTCTTAACTGAAAGGGGTGAACAGGGCTTGCCTGAATGAGTTAGAATGTTTAGTGTTGCTGTTGATTCCAGTACACTGAACTTGGTGGAGAGGCTTTGGTGGGCGTTGTTGAACATTCTTGATAGACAAGATGGTCTGTGCATCAACTATTCCACTTTGACAGAAATTTTCATACTTACAGGAGACAAACCGTATAAAAGGTTTGCTCACACATTGTTTGCTCAAAATGATTTATCCCTCATTGTTTTCTGTGCGTGCAGACTGTAAGTATTACCAAATTTCATGAACAAAATCTCTCTCATTTTGGCTAAATGCTCTTGTAATCAAACACCCTTAGTTTTTTTTTATCATTTGGGGGAAAAATGCAAAACAAACCCCAAACAAATGAAACCAAAATTCAAACCAGCTTTCAGGTATGCTTTTTTAAAAAGTATTTACATCAGAAATACTTCTTTAGAGTTGAGTCCTTCTTAGATGTCAAAATATTCTATGCTCAGATGTATTTACTTCTGTCTCTACAAAAGCCTCACACACTTGAATTTCTCTGCTTGAATGCTCTTCAGTGTTGCCTCAAAAGAAATATGGGTTTCCATGTGTGCATTAGTATTCTAACAGTCTGCTATGAAATTGTAATAAATAATAAAAATAAAAGCCAGTCTGGCTGCTGGTGACATTTGCCATATGCAGAATGGCATACAGTCCCAGCTCATACTGCCATTTCAGGTAGTTCCTGCCTTGAGGAAAGTTCTGCTTCAGGGCAAAATGGAAACATTGCTGTAAATCCATGCTGAGAGCTCTGCTTACTGATTTTCCAATTCTAATAAGGAAGTAAGATCTCTTAAGTGGAAAAAGCCAGACAATTATGCTATGGAAGATTTTAGCCTGAATATTTTAGAGGGGGCTTAGGGAGTTGGGTGCCTAAGCTCCCTTACCTGTCTCGGGGTATTATGCACCACCATCTGTGAAGCAGAGAGGGCCCTATCTGTTTGACACAACTTTAGTTTCCCTACTGAAATATGGAAATACAGGATCTGTTTCCAAGGATGCAGTAGCTGTCTCCCTTCAAATACACCAGAGAAGAGGACTGGTGTGTAATAACTCTGAAAAAAGAAGAAGTGGCTATGTCGCTCGCTTCTGGAGTTGTTAAGGCTGGATGGCATCAATTTCCAAAGTAACTGCAGTTATCTGCAAACAAGGACAATTCCTAGGTTTGAGCAGGGCTGTAGAGACGGTTGACTGCAGTGGCCTTAGCAGTATCCACTAGTATGTCCTTTATTTTGGTGCTGTTCGGGGTTTTTTTAAAAGAATAGGAATATTTTTATCAAGTATAATCATCATACTGGATAATTTATTTTGCAATGAACACCACAGGCAACTACAACTTTGTCTTTACAAAGCTTTCATGAGAGCAAGCAAGTAATATATTTATAGTTTGTATGTTTCATCCAAAAAACACGGTAAAAAAATATAGCATTTTCCTCTACAGTCTGTCAACATAAAATGAATACTAACCAAGAAAATGATTAATATTAAAGGTTAAAGGACTCAGTTGGCTTGACATTTTTCACCTTGATCAAACAAACAAAATCCTAAGCAAAAGAGAAAGCAAACCTTTGTGGTTCTCACATTTCCTTAAAAAAACTAACCAATTCAAAATCCTCCAAAATTTACAATACCTGTAACCTTTGCTTTCTTCTCATTGAAAAAACAAACAAACCCCATAAAACAGATAAACAAAAAAGGACAAAACAACAAAAACAAAAACCAAAAAAACAAAAAACAAAACAAACAAACAAACAAACAAAAAACCAGAGCAGGAACAGAAGCAAGAGATTTCTTTTTGGTTTGGAGAAGATGCAAGTAAAAACTGCAAGTGAATTTTGAAAAATTGGAAGCCGTAGCTCTACACTTAATCACTTAATATTTAGTATTGGGACATTCATGAAAAAAAAAAAACCCGAAATCATTCCATACCAGTAAATCAAACATTTATCGTTTTGAGTAATTGTAGTGCAAAAGATAAATTCTAACTGTAGAAGGCAAAATGAAATGTGCATATAGCCTGTTGCAGTATATGTTAAGCTGCCGCAGTGCCTCTGTGAGCCTCCTGCTCTAGCCCTCAGCTAGCCCAGGCACTGGGACAAGCGCAGATGAGGGTCACCCCGCAGCTTCATGAGCAGGGCTGACTCCTGCAGGCTCTTTTGCCCTGCAAGGGCTTTGAGGAGATGCCGTTGCGGCAAGGCGGAGGAAAAAGAAAGAGGGGCCCAATCTAGGTATAGCAGAACGGATCCGACCCAGACACGCAGTTTACACGGTGTTATAAGGGAGGCAAAAGGGGAGGAAATAGGGGTGGGGTTGGCTGCTTCTAGCCAGTGGGGTACAGTCTCTGGGGATGATGGGGGTGAAGGATGACACTTTGGACCAGTTACAAGGAGTTGGGAGGGGAAACCAAAGGCGGGAAAAGGTTAACAAAAGGCACTAAGGGATCTACAAAAGGCGGGAAGGATGATGGACAAGTAACGGACTGCCGCATAACAGCAGGTGCACACACGTGGAGAAGACCAAACAAAGGAATACCAATTAGGTGGGGGAAGGGTACATGGAACTGAACTTAACACAAAGGAATTAAACTTTACATCAAACAGAACTTATTACAGAACAACACATTTAAAAAACATGCACTGCCACATCAAGTTAGAAGCTTCATTTCTCTTATGGTAAAATACAGTTTAAAATTGGTAAATAATTGTGTCTGTTTTGAGGTTTTGCTTCCAACTTTGACATATTTATTTTAATTAGATGAAGCTTAAATTACGACTTACATGGTGATTGAAATTAAATAAGATATTCTGTTTTTGCCAACAAATGGCTTTGCCATCTTTCAAGGGATCTGTATTGTTGGTGATTAATGCCAGCTTAGTTCCTTGATAATGGCAATAAATTTCAGATGTAGATGTAGTTTTATTTCAGGCAGTCTATGTTAGCACATACAGCTTTCTGTCACCAGCAGTTATTCTCAAAGACAAGTGCTTCAAAATTCCATGTATCTCTTCTACAGTATCTTAACCCTTGTTGATAAATATTCAAGAATTTCATCAGACTGCTTGCAATCCCATTCAAATCACAACTCCAAGACATCTGGAGTCAAAGTAATTACCACTAACAACCGCAGACATCAACTAATTTCCAATGAATAGATACAATAGCATCAGGAATATTTAATTCCGTAGTCCAGCCTCTTCATGCAGGAGTCTGTATTTTCAAAAGTCAGCCCGGTACACTGTGTCAGTGTGCAGGAAATGCAATATTTCTGTTACTAATTTTTGGTGAAAAAATAGACTTTCTATTCTCTTTTTATGCTAGGATAGGATTCCTCTTGGTGAGGCAGAAGTTCTCTGTCTTTAAAGTATGATACATATGAGTACATTCCTAAAGCTATATGGTGTTGAAGACTACTGGGGGAAGTTTCACTTTTCATTTGGACTTTGTTTTGGTTTTTTACTCCCCCTTTTTTTTTTCCTTGACAATGATACAGCTAAAGCAAAAACTTGTACTTTTCGTTCGTGGCCAGAATATACCCTGTGTAATTCAAGCTGCTACAGAACTTTAGTAAAAGCTTTCTGGGAAGTTTGTAGAAATTTGTCATATGACTCTTAGGGTAAAAGCAGGAGTAGCACTTTATTCAGACCTTTGCACCTTCTTCCATCATTTGTACTTCCTTTGGCTTCATTTTGGTGCCCTGTGGGGGAGTTATAGGATAGCAGTGTAGGAAAGCACAGGGAAATCAATGCTACCTTGAATAGTTTTAGTGGGGGCTATTGCACAATTTATTTGGGATGATAAAAACAAGCATATATACCTCAGGCACTGTTTCCCAGCTATGTAGAACTGAAAGATTTTCTAACCCTTCTGGAAAACAGAAGTAAAAAGCCTGAGGACAATCTAACACAATGCAGAGAGGAGTAAATTTAAATAACTGTTTCTTAGCTTGTTCTTGTTTTGCTTTATATTTTTAGATGCTTTGCAGACTCTGATTGGTGTCCAGTGAATAACCAATGATTTATAGGCTAAAGATTAGGTTGAACTTTTCTAACATATAAAGTACCAACCAAAAATGTCAATCAGTTGTTGAATGTTTTAACTGTGCTCTTGTGAAAGAAAAGTTAAGAAGCAGGTAACTATTTTGGGGGATAAAGAATCACTGAAGTAATTAGTCTAGGCAGTAAATATCTATGTATCTGTGGTTAAACTCTCTTCGAAAAAGTCCACCTTCATGTGACTTGAGTGGTAAGGACCCAATACAGCCAAAACTAATTGCTTCTCTTTTTTTTCTCTCTCTCTTTTTTTTTTTTTTTTTTT
>VXBR01010365.1:2231173-2243373 GCA_013400215.1 Cisticola juncidis
TTTTTTTTTTTTTTTTAGTATAAGGAAAAATAGCAACTTGATAAAAATGGACAAAATGCCAAACCAAAAGTAAACTCAAATGAATCTCTAAGGAAAATCTGAAAAGGTTTAATAAATCTAGTCCTATAGTGCTGACCTAGCTCATGTTTCTTCACAGTACTTGACTCTACTGTGTATGGGGAGAATTTGTCAGGTGACTGTTCTCTTCCTGCATTACCATCATATAAGGTGGAAGGTGTCCCTGCCCACAGAAGGGTGGTGGAAACAGCTGACCCTTAAGGTCCCTTCTGAATGAAACCATTCTGTGATTTTGTGTTTCTGAAAAGGTTGAAAGAGTGGAAGAGTGGATAGGCACCTTTGACATCTGCTTTGCTGCCAAGGCTAGTAAAATAGCTCTGAATGAAAACATCTGTGAGCCTGAGTGTAGTCAAATACAGACAAGGACTAAATAGAAAACGTATCTGCTATATTTGTGACATTTCATATACATTCATAGCCAGGCAGCAAATTCAGAAAAATGCTGGTTATTCATGCTGCATGCAAAAAGAGGGCAAAAACCAAATGAAATTATTGGTAAAGTGAAAAGAGGTAAAACTGTGAGTCAGTCATCTGATCAAGAAACATATCAGAGAGCAAAACTAAGGGTGTAGGTCCTACAAAGATGTTTGCTAATCAATACTAACCTCTGCAGTGCTGTGTAAGTTAGAAGTATGTTTATTTTCAGTTAAACTGATGCAGAAGGTGTTATGCATATCCATATTTATTGGAATATGCATGATCCATTATGCAATCAAAGTTTTTTTTCATAGAATATCTAAAGAGTTTAAAGGTAAAAATTCTCATGTATTGTCTTGATTCTTAATTACATTCTGTGTATATAATTTTTTTCACATACAATCTCAAATGCAACAAGATATTCTTGTGTCTGCTCTCTTCTGTGCAGCCTACCTGCTTCTCTGGCTGCTGCTCTTGCCTTCTGCTTCAAGCTGCCTTTGCCAGCAAACCTCCCCTCGTTCTCCCTGCACCACTGCAAAGCAGCAGTCACAGCCACAGCTGATACAATTACCTGCCTTCCTCAGAAGTCCTCGGGCTTTGGTAGCCCTTTGCCCAGTTATGGATCTTTCATTGAAAAAGTGGTTTATTTTAATAACATCATAGAGGTTCCACTACCTACATCTATCTGTTGGGAATTTATTATTTTTAAAGAGACCTAAGCTCCAACACAAATAGAGTCAGGGCAGTATTTGTGACAAGATAATCTATGAATATATGTAGATGAAAAAACCTCCCATACAGAATATATAGAGACATAAATTCAGCTTTCATGCTTTCAAATATTTCAGAGGTATTACATAACAATGGGATTTTGTTTTTTAAGTTACAGTTAAATGTTGGGGTTTTTTTCATAACTGATAATAATAGTATTGAATTTCTATTCCACACAGCTCTCAGAATTGCATCTTGGTGTTTTCTAAGAAGCAAGATGATTACAGCATTTTCTACTATGCAGGCTATGGTGAAACTTAACCAGTTATTTATACTTTCTCTAGTGCCTAATTTGCAGTTTTTAGCCTCTGCTATTTGCAATTCTCATTGGATTTCTGATTGAGCCTTCTCATCCTAAACATCCCCAGGTTATCAGGTGTTCCAAAATGATCTTTTGGAGCAATATCAAGACTATATCCTGAATAAAGCTGGTAATACCTGATATCTTGCATTTGTTTTATATTTCTGGTTCCTTCCTTGAGATCCAAAGCTACCTTCAAATTGATTTTTTTTTCTTGATTTGTTCCTCTGGTTGGTTGGACACAAGGTAAGAACCCTCTGTAAAGCACCAGAGCAGAAAAGTGTTTGGGAAGAGTACATCAATTTTGTCATGTAACACCTTCAATCAGGCACTGAGATTTAGGAGCAAGAGTCAGCCTTATTGATCATGACTTCATTTTCTTTCATTGCTTTTGATTTTTTTCCCATGAATGACAGACACATTTCCTTATTTTTCTCTTCCTTTTTCTTTCAACCTTAAGGAGAATCTGTGAAGAGAATCAGGTATTTCCTTTCATCTCTGAAGGCCTCTCAAAATCATGTGGAGGAAAGATTTTTTTTTTCCTGTGGATAAGTGAATATATTTACTGTGATTAGATATCATTCTTTAGTAGAATCCTGCTTAGTACAGAGTGTTCAGTGAGGGCAAAGAAAGTACAGGAATAAACAGTAAAGAAAATAACTGTGCTGGATTGCAGTTGTAGCCTCTCACAGTTCTGGGCTGGATGTCTCAGAGGCTGATTCACTACATCCTAAAGCAGGTAATTGCTTTTCCCAAAAGTGATGCACTGTTAGGAGTAATACTGGCTGCTTTTCTGAAAAGGTCTCATAAATGCAATCAATCACCAGAGGAATAAGAAAAGAAGGCCTGCCTTCCTTCCAGCAAAATTCTGAATCTGTCTCATGAATTTTTACTTACTTGCTTGATATTAAGAGTTTTCTTGCCCTGTGTGTTCTGTTCTTCAGTTCTCTTTCCCTCACTGCTCACACCATGGTGTGCAATTCCCCCTTTCTTCTCCATTACTCATTCTCAATGGACAGTTAAATGTTAGTGTAGCTCTGGGAGAAAAGGTCTTGTCTGGAAGCAAGAACTCTCATAATTTATGACAACTGTCAAAACTTCAGGTACAGTGGTTTCAAAAGTCTTTGTTGATAAAAGCTCCCACTTACAATGAAGTCTGACCTGTGTGACTGCTACAGTGAATTTTTGAGCTTTGCTTCCATGCCTGAAGGGTACCGCAAATCGGGGGCATATGACAATTTAAAGACATGATGACTTGTGCCAAGAGACTAGGTTCCTTCCATTTTTGTACAAAATTCAGCTTTTTATAAAATGTCAAACCTCATAAAATGCCAGACAGAAAATATTTTGATGAAGTCAATTGACATGTTAAGAAACTGAATGCTTCTTTGAACAGATTATTTTCTTTCTCAGTAAGAAGGTCCTTTTTTAAAATGACTTGTGGCTGTCATGAGCTGTTTGGTAGGGAATGTGCTGAGGTATCTGGTCAAAGGCAGATATATTCTAGTTTTGGTGGGATGATGGGAAGAGGCTGGTGGCAATGCCTTGTTGCTTTACTCTCTTTGTAACTCCTTGCTTGCCTGAGCCAGAGTCCACTGTAGTTGAACAACTGGGCACCAGTAGCCATGGACATTTAGGACTGTTAAGTGCAGAAGAATTCTTGATAATTCACATGAAGAAACACTTCCTCATAATAAATTAAGTATTTTAAAAAAAAGAAGAAAAAAGGAGAAAGATTGTTTTCTGAAAGGTGTTTCTTGTAGCAATTTTTCCAGTGGGGGGTATTGCCAGTTTAATGATGAATTGATCCGCTTGCCACCTCTTAGTGGGGTGAACAGACATGAAGGAAATTTACTACACTTTTTTTTTTAAACTCAAACACGTCATTTCTTGCATTTCATGATTGTAGTTGGCAGCTCCTCTGGTCTGTGGAATTAGGTGTAGATACCTTCACACCTTTGATGCAGTATTATTTACTCTTTTCCTAATTAATCTGTAAGCAGTTTGTACTATTTCAGCGTAATGTATTTTTCTACCAGGGCTTACAGATCTAATCTTAAAAAACTTTCTTATAATATTGACATTGAAAGGATATTATTGTAGTTGTTATTCTTATACTATTGGCTACAATTCTTCTGCTTCTGTTTATGCTCCAATGCATGGCCATATTCACAGTCTTAAATGCGATTCTGTAATTTTTGTCTCGATTCCAGAAGCCATCAAAAGTGAAAGATACATGCAGTGAATTAGATATCAGACCTTAAAACATAACTTTGAAGCTGCCTGATCCCTTAGTGATTGGATGTAAATGACAAGGCTAAAATCACCCAACAAAGCAGTATTATTTCCCTCTTAAGAATAACTCAGGACTTGCACTGAGAGTCATGAGATGGCTACAGATTTCCCCACCTATTTTATCTATCAGGCCTAAAACAAAGGAGATCAGGAATGTCCTTGGTTCGCTCTTCCATGTCTAGAGAAGTCACCAGGAATGCAGGGGACAAGTCATGAAATGCCACAGGTGCTTGAGGGGACATAAAGATTGGGTCATGTTTTTCTCTATAGTTCCCTTAATTCCAAATGGTGTTTCATGGTTGGCATTCTTTCAGCCTCTGTTACTGAAACTATTGCAGGTCACACTGAAAAAAAAAAGCATATTTATTTTCAGAGAGAAAATAGAATGGGTACATTGATAGTAGGGATATGTGGGATGCTTATTCTATAATGAAGGAGACCTCGGTTTCTGTTTCAGGTAATTTTTAAAAAATCTTTTAATGGAAAACATAAAGAAAGCATCTGGTGAGATGGAGGAACACTTATTGATTTTCAGAGCAGTCTACAGCCATGTGACTGGGCTTCAATGTTGGAGAAATAACCCATCCTGAAAGAGAAAGATTTGAAAGTAACTCAGAACTGTGAAAATTGCCTTATCTATTAGGGCATTATTCCAAAGAACAATCCACATGGATCAAACTGGTTAGTGTATCCTGACTGATGACAGTTGTTTTAACTTGTATCTTTGATGTAAAAAATACTCTGTGCATACATAAAATATTTTGTTAATAAGCAGAGCTGATAGCAATAATGAAACAGTCCTTTAACTAATTCTGGTTTAGTGCAAAATTCTGTTTCCCAGGCTGGGAAATAGGGATGAAACCATGCCTTCTCTTTTCTTCCTGCCTCCATTTTACTGAGAACATTTTGAGCTGGACAAACAGCTTTACTGAGACACTAATGGCTGAGTGTAGAGAGCAGACTCTTCCAGGCACAGGAGTCTGCAGGAAAAGATAGGATGAGTTCCAGACACTGAAGCTCTTAAAAGTGTCAGACTTTTGACAAGTGATTTCAGTGCCTGATCCTGCTGCATGTGAAGTGATGCTTTAATTTGCAATTGAATGACAAAGTTCTCAAATCATCCTTATCTCCTGAGTAATTGAAGAAAGACTCTGCAGTGTAGAAAACTCATTATGATTCTTCTGTGTCATTTTGCACCTTTCGAAAGGAATTTGTTATCATTACATTGCTCTCTGGCATATTTTTATTAGCGCTGAGCTGCAAATATGAGATGCACACCTAGATTATGTGCTTGTATTTACAGATGAAATGGAATATTAAAAAGAGAATTCATACCACATCTATGCTAATTCCCCAGAGCCTCTCTGCCATTGATCTTTACACTTTATAATAGTTTCTTTCAGGCTCTGATGAGAATGTAAAATATGACCGTTCTTTTTGTTATTTGTTGCTGTCCGCGACAGAGGAAGATATGACTTCATAGTAATTTTACAAGTGGAGATTAATCTAGTGAAGTAATTAGAGTAAGTTAAGATAAAATCTTAGATGAGAATCTTTGAAATGGGAGACAGAATATTTTTTATTGTCTGGTGTGCATCTCTGCATTTACTGGAGCTGGAGAATGCTAATTTTTGAGCACTTCCTGCCATGTTAGTGATGCTTTTAACTTAAGAGCAGAGCTGGAACCCTTTCTAAAGAAATTCTATGATTTCATTCTTCTAGGAATTTGAGAAAGGGACACTGATAACCAAGACTTTTATTGGTGGAGAATAGATTTATTGTGAATTATCTGGCGGAGTTATCTGCACATGCAGTGGAGTAGATCCACAGATAGGTTATGAGTATTTTGTGCCAATTTTGCTAAGCAAAGGAGCATTATTAAGCATGAATGTTTAATTCAAACTAATTATTTTTTTCCCCAGAGTATATGACAGAAAGTAAGACATATCAGCATATTCTCTGCATTATTTGTGATATAGTTTTGCAAGTTACCATACGAATATGGCACACACAGAAATGGAACTCTCGAGGAATGAGAAAAAGGTGTGAAAGCATCAGGATCTGAAAAAATCTGAGGTCTTTCTTCTGGAAGGGAGTTATAATGGTGGAGCTCCATGGCCTGATGTACCTCAAGTCTCAGCCTGTGGCTGGATGCATCAAAGGATGAATTTGAAGGAGAATGTGTTAGCAGTGGAAGCATAGGAATTCTTTTGTCAGTCTCTGGATCATGACCTGAAACATGTCCCAGGCTGAGCTGTGTGGCTTTGGGGCAGAATACAAACATAAATTGTCTCTAAAATATTTTATTTTCTTATTTTTTATCTCTTTTTATCTCTTTCTAACTGTTGTCCCGTCTCTACATAAAATGTTTACACTGATCTCAGCCCCTAGACTGTTGAACTCCAAATATGTTCTTGATGAGTCCTGTTTTCATTTGCTGTCATTCTTGCTCAGAGACAAAGCAGCAGGAGGACTTAATTTCAGTTTATAATGATAAATTAGGTACAGAAAGGAGTGTCCCCAATTTTTCTGCTGCTTTTAACAATTAACTGTGATAAAGTTACAGTATATTTTGTTGCTTTGTGATCATAAGGCTGTCATGCAGTGACTTCTCTGCATTCTTTAGGGAATTTGATCCACAAGTCATCCCCTGTTCTGGAAGCCCATGTGTAAAAGAAGTTTTGGTTTTTCAAAAGAAGTTTGAAGTTTAGGATAGAAGTTTTGTTCTTCACAGGGACTTGTTCCTGGGCGACAGCATTTCCATTTCCATGTCTGTGCTGCATTGGTCTAGTTGCACTGGAACCTAAAAGAACGACTCAAAAGTTAAAAAGGTTGCAAGGTAGTTATTGGTATGGTTCTTAAGGCTTTTGCTTTTTTAAATTCATGACTACCAAGAACCAGGCTGTGAGCAATATTGCTCAGCACAGAGGGGAAGCATTAAAAGGGAACAGGGACCACTTTGTGATCCTAGTGATGTTTATACCCTTAATATTCCAGATGTTATGAGGGATGGAAACAGAGTTTCTCTGTCAGTGAGTGACACCTCTGTTCCCTGGGCTGAGGAAATTTTGCTTGGAAATACCCTGAAGCATGGCCAGTTCAGGACCCTACATATGGAAATGGATGCCTTTGTAAAATGCCTTGCAGGTACACTAGCTGGGGACTTGGCTTTACCTTATTTAGAGTCAGAAAAAGTTGTGTAATTGGGGATTTGATAATCCAGTTGAGAACTGCACCTTTTGACTTGTTGTTTGAATTTGTGTTAATTTTCTTTTCATGCTTTATAATCAGTTTTATTGATTGGGGGTGGCAGGTTTAGCTCTACCTTAAATTGGAAAATGATGCAGACTAAATCAAATCAAAGTCACTTTTAAATTCACTTTGTTTGTCTGAGGGTAAGCAGTACAATATTTGCCTCATGGGAGTGATAGGTCTCAGCACAACTGCTACGGCACATAGACTTTTTGGTAAATATGATGGTTGTAAAGTGAAGTAAATTTCAGTATATTGTTGAGCATGGACACATAATCTTTTATAATTAATGGTGTCTGAAATTTGAATGACGGGGACTTCGGAAAACTTCCATTGTTTAACCCCAGCTGGCAACTCAGCCTCACATAGCTTCCTGCACACTCCTTCCTAATTGGTTGAGGGAAAGAATTAGAATAATAAATATAAGGAAACTCCCGGGCTGAGGTAAAAACAGCTTAATAGGTAGAGAAAAAGTAATGCACCCAAGCAAAGGAGAAAAAGGAATTCATGCACCATTTCCCATGGGCAGGTGGGTGTTGAGTCTTTGCCAGGAAAGCAGGGCTCCTTTACCTGTAACAGCTTGGGAAGACAAACACCACCACTCCAAATGTCCTTCTTCTTTCCCTAGCTATATATGCTGAGCCTGATTCCATATGGTATGGAATGTCCCTGGGATCAGGAGACGTCAGCAGTCCCCCTGTATCATCTCCCACTCTTGTACCACCCCATCCTCTTTGCTGCTGGGGTGAGGTGAGAGAGAGAAGAGGCCTTGATTCTGTGAGAGAATTCCTCATTGTAGAGCAGTAAGGAAAATGTCTTTGAATTATCAACAGCATTTCTGGCACAAATGCAAAACATGCTCCCATACCAGCTACTGGGAAGGAAATTAGCTCTACCCAGGAAGGAAATTAGCTCTACCCAGCACAAAACCAAACTACTCGTGCAACTGCACCCTTAAATTTGGAGAAAGTCCTGCACATATCTTTGTCTCATCAGTACAGGGCAGATATATGCATGCCATCACCATCAAATGATGGAAAGGAGTCTTGTGAGGAATTGATTAAAAAGTTACCACTGCTATGACGTCTTGTTCCCAAGGTGAATGGGACAGGACACACAGTCCCTCCCCTCTGCCACAGTGATAATGTTGGAAGGATGATAGTCAGCCCTCAGTTCAGTTCTTCTAGGGCAAGATCCCGTTCCCTGTAACTATCCTGTGTTGTGCTTTCCACCCCACCTCAGGGCAGTGTAGGTCATTCTGAACCAGGCTCGTGCATTGCTGACAAAGTTAATAACGTGGGTGGAGTTTATAGCTCGTTATTACTTTATCTCTGAACAGTCTTTGTCTCTCAGATGCACAGTGATTTGGGTTGAATTTAAAGAAGATGGGCCAAAATAATGAATAAAACTCAAGAATCTGACCTAATTACACAGCTGTCCCTGATCTGGGTGCTCTGCTGGAGTGTTCTTCAAGTGATTCCCTGGGCAACTGTATCCCTGTGCAAGGCCCTCATGTTACATGCCTTAGAATGAATGATGTGACCATCTCTGCAAATGTGCTATAAGGATTGCTGAGCATACCTGGAGATAGATGTGCCCTGCATGGATGAAAAAGATATTTATTTCTATTTTTTTGGGATCTTAATCCATCTTTTCATCATTCTCTGAGACTGTCAGTTGCCTCATGCCTAATAGTTGCTCTGGTACAATAAATAGTAAGGAACTGTTGCTGCTAAAAGATGATAAAATTGTTATTATTCCTGAAAAGTCTTCAAAGACCAGTGGAGATATAATACATATTGATCCCTAAATTAATTTTTATGAACTTTGTTTCAGTCAGAGACGGTGACTTGAAAGCTGCAAAATTGATGAAATAGCTGTGTCTTGCTGCATTTCCAGATTCATGTTTGAATATGAGGAGCATTGATTTATACCAAGAATTTCAGCCAGCTTCAGTCATGTTGTAGACTCTTCTTGTCACTCAGTAATGACTTTCTTATCGCACAGGACCAGAGGAGCCCTTGTCAGTATTTTCAGATAAGAGTAGTCTCTGGTATGGTGGGTCACCAGCCAGCGCTGTCTCTTCTGGGTGGTTCAGTTGTCAGCTTGGTTCTTCTGGAGTGTTTCACATCCAAGGAGGCTGGAGATGCCTAAACCAATCAGGGAGTTCTCATGGGCCCCTGCTCTGGTTTTGGGCAGAGATCTTAGGGTCACTGATAGAGTCAATGGACTTAATTTTTTTTCCTAAGCATTGCCATTTTGAGATGTCTTACTACAATTCGGTCCCTGATGCCAGTAATAACAGGCAGCAGTGTTCCACTCATGATCTCTGCAACTGGAGCAGGAGTGACATGTAACAGATCTGTTCACTTGGGTTGTCAAAATCTTGGTTGCTCATTGGTAACATGTCTGGCTAGTAGAAAGGCTGTGGAGGAAGTGTTAAGGAATTAATTTTCAGTATGATTTTCTATGTAGGGCAGTAACACACAGTGATATATAACTGAGGTATAACTAGAAATTATTTTGGCTTTGTGTGTGAAAGTGCATTTGGAAGCCCATCTCTGTTTAATACATCAATATTTAAAGTTATATTTTAAGGAATTTTACAGGAGATGTTCACAATCTGTGTTATTGCACACCTGCCGGCTTGGCAGTGGAGCTGAGCAAAGCAATCACCTCCCACATTGACTGCTGGCCTCCAGGTGATTTTCTGCACAGTAGAACATCTGCTGTCCAACCTACAGGAGAAATCCAGGCTATTTCTTGAGTAGGAAGTGATGTTAGGAAGAACACAGGAAAAAAATAGTGGTGTTTTCAAAAGGACCAAGATTTAATCTCAGTGAATCTGATGTCCATGTCTGGGGCTTTGCCTCTCATGAAGGCTGCTCAGCCCTCCCTTTACCATATTATATATTCATTGCATGTTTACTAGCTTGACCTTAACTCCAGACTCCAGCAACATGGTTTCGTTGAACTACTTGAGCATTTAGCCAGCTTGTCCAGAATGCATCAATTATTGTAGGATATATTCATAGCACCATGGAATTACACCTGAGAAGGTAATGTGAGACTGCTCTGGGTGAAGTGCTTGATTCACTTTCTTGCTATGAGTATAATTATTCATCACGTTGGATCTTCCATATGGATCAAGAGGTTTAGTAGCAGCTTGATTCTCAATTTGTACTCGTATTTAGTCATTTTTCATGATTCTTGTCAAGTCCAAGGAACAGAGATTCAGGCTTAGGCATGGGAGCTCTCAGTTTTATTTCTGTCTTTGGCAGTGCCTTGGAAACTGGAATTATGAAATTAAGATCCTTCTCTCTGGTTTCCTTTCCCTCCCATCTTTATGTGCTTTGCAAGGTAATCGCGGCTTTGTGCTCTTTGCAGTGGCCATTTCTGACTGGCACAGGGGGCTCCCCTGGGAAGGACCTCTGGATGTGTTGGTGTGAGGTGCTGTGGCTCAGGGAAAGGCTTGTGGGGTGTGGCAGGAATGGCTCTCCCCAGCACGGGGCTTGTGCTGTGCCTCTCACCACGTGTTACACGCACAGAGTTATTTAATCCTGGCTGCTCTCACCTCCGAGGCACTAAGGAAATGTAAATAACAATCACAGGGTCTTTTCCTCTGAGAGCTTAAAAGTGTGTTGCTTTAGCACTGCAGAAGCTGACAAGAGTGTCTGTATCTTTGTTCTTGTGGCTTTGGTGTGTTGAGGTTTACTCCTGGGACTAAAAAGGTGGTTGAAGAAAAGGTCTTTTAAGGAGATAGCTTTATAGGATTATTTTAATCATAATGCAGCTTTTAAGGTACACTGGTTGTATTTAATCTTTTGAATTATGTTGAATGATTTCTGTTTTCCTCTTGTGCATACTTATTTTTATCATGAGTTTTGCTCTGTATTTAAAGTGCCTGGGGTGCTTTCACAGACAGGTGCTACATAAATAAAGTATATAATTATTTTAATAAGCTGCAGCAGGGCAGCAATTAGAAAATTCCGTATGTTCATATTATCTTTTGAACTGTTCATATTGCCAGGATTTACTGTTCAGGGAGAAAGGTAGAGTAGAAAGGAACTTCCACATGGGAAAGAAAACCTGCCACCCTCTTCCATATGCATGTTGAGGAAATATTTCCCCAAAGATATTAAAATAGATGCAGTAGGTTGTATATAAATATATATCTCAAATCTTTCTCTTCCTATCTCTTGCCAGATTGTGGAAAGGGTATAAAGCAGCAGATAGATATTTGGCTAATACAGGAGATTTCAGGAATCTGGTGAGACCAATTTAGTGATGGCAATGCAGTAATGCAGGAAAATGTTTTAAGCTGTGATCAAAATGTTTGTCATGAGTGTACAGGCAGGAGTGTTTTCTCTGTGCCTTGCATTAAACACCAGAATCAAACAATTCTGAAGGGTCAGAAATGTTCTGTTAGCTGATATTCTTCTGGTTATTTGTTACTCGTAACAAACCTCTGTAGTTCCAAAAGCAAGCTGGTCTTGAAAGAAAAAATAGCAAAATAAAGGGGGTTGGAATTAGATGACTCTTAAGGCCCCTTGAAACCCAAATCATTGTATGATTCTATGAATATTTAAAAGATGAGAAAAAAACCCAAACAAACCCAACCTAACAACTGAAAAATCCTGTTTCTTTCTGGAATGCTGGAAACCTCTTGAGAAATTCTGGTTTTCTCTGATTTCCACTAATAAATAGAAAGTTGTAGCGGTACAAAGCTGCAGGTGTCAGACTGCAGCAGCAGTCATTTAGCCAGAACCTCAGCTAAATGTCCTGGGGTTGACTCTCAGCTCCACAGTGTCTGGCAGAACTGGTACAGCTCCAGCAACCACTTCACTGCTGCTCTCTCTTTTTCTTGGACCAGTGACTGATTCTGAGTGTGTATTTTTACAGGTGTATCATAGAAAATAGTCAAGTCTAAACTGATGTCTGAGCTCAACCAGAATTCAAATAATCACTTGGATATTTAACTGTTGTAAAAAATAACCATAAAGATGTTTTTTGGAGACAATCTATGATTCCTGTTTTGAGTTTGTGACTCAGTATGGTTTGTTTGTTTTGGGTTTTTCTTTTTTTT
>VXBR01010365.1:2243417-2270476 GCA_013400215.1 Cisticola juncidis
TTTTTTTTTTTTAATTTACACTGATATATTCAGACCAGATTCTGGTATTTTGGACACAGCACTTCTATTTAGCACATTGTGAAAGGGAAGAACTATATAGACCTACCTAAATTTTATCAAAATCTATGTCTTTGGAGATCATAATTTGAAAATCAGTCAACTTTTTATCTGCAGTTTCTAGTGTAGTAAAGCATGCATATAGGCACGCCTACACAGCAATTCTCTTTCACAGGAGAATGTATTTAATTTCCACTGAAACTCTCTTCTTGCAGCTTTACTTGTAGACTTCTTTTATTTCTTTTATTTTTTTTTCA
Source organism: Cisticola juncidis (assembly GCA_013400215.1). NCBI lineage: Eukaryota > Metazoa > Chordata > Aves > Passeriformes > Cisticolidae > Cisticola > Cisticola juncidis. The sequence goes on from VXBR01010365.1 coordinate 2,243,732, forward strand.
GACATAAGAAATTAGAAATTTTTGCATTAACTCTGTAGTATGTACAGTGTAAAAGGTGCCTAAGGCATTTTGTTGTTTTTGAAAACTGAGATATGTATTTTTACCAGAGAACAAATTTTTTTTTACTTGCTGGAAGACAGACTCTTGCTTGGAGACATCAGTCTCCCGCAGAAGGAGGTCAGCCCTGTCTGCCTGTTGATAGTTTGGGTGACCCCAAAGGAAGAAAATGCACTGATCTGTTAATGCTGGACCTACAATGATATATCATAGCTGTATCCCAGCTTTGGGGCCTGGTTTCCTTAATGAAACACATCTTAATGTGTCACAAATGTGGGAGAAAGACAGGAAGTACAGGGTCCAACAGGAGTATGTCATATGTCTGGGACCTGGGCCAGTTTTCAGCAAAATTTACAAACAGCTTGAATGAAAGGTAGAATTCAGCACTTGATTAGCACTGTCTTATAGTAAAAAATTTGGTTTGTGAAATAAAGGATTTTAGTATTGTTTAAAAAACTGGGTTTAGCTGTGTTGATTGTTTTGGTTTCATTAAGTTCAGAAAATGTAGGAACACTGAATATTTCTTATCACTGTTATAAACCAAGTTTTTAGAGATACAAAACTTCTTTTAGCTCTTAATCTTTGGAACTAATTTCTTGCACTATATTTCTGCCTACATGCCTTAAAAAGAAGTAATGGTTTAAGTTTAGCTCTTCTTCTGTCTGTGATAACAGAGTGGCTACCTAGAACAGAGGCTAGACAGAGTTAAGAGAACAAAGTGGGTATTTATTAAAGGCCTTGAATAGATACACCTTGGGCAATGCAAAGCCTTGCAGAGGCTACACTCAAGCTGGATGACGGTCACGAGTTTCTCAGACAGATATAAGTTGGGTCTATTTGCATATCAGGGTTTAATCCTCCAGTTACAGCTTCAGGTAATGAAGTCATAAACCCCAGTTTGCTCCCCTGCCAACTCACTTTTGTTTATGCTTTTCAGGGCCTCAGGCTATGTGGTGTTCTTGGATCACAGGCCCAGAGGGATTGTTTTGTCTAACCAAAATGTGAAGACAGTGAACTACACTTTATATGGACTTCAGAGCTATGCACTAATGCAGTAGAGGATTTGAAAAATATAAAAGCTTAAGGCGTCATCCCAACAAGCTGGATATCACACCTCACATACCCAAATGTTGTATCTCTGACAAATCTTGTTACATAGAGATGTTGTCCAAATGCAGAGTAAGAATAAAAAGTGGTCATCACTCTGAGATTGCCTTTGATTTTAAGGTACAACTGGCAGGTGCAGGCAGATGGGAAATGCAAGTGACCATGCTAGTTAAGACGATAATCAGGACCCTCAGCACAGCAGAATTGTGACTGTCATTGTGTTACACAGGCATTGGGAAAGGCAGTGCTCTAAAGAGATTTGGAAAACAGCAATAAAACAGGTTGCAGATGTTTCTGAGATGCTAGAAAGGGGAATGTGATGGAGCACAGAGGTGATTGTCTTAAAATTGAAGGAGAGCTCAATGGGGGCTGGCAGGAGTTCAGTTCTGCCCAGCTATCCTATCCATTTTTGATGATGCAGAATGGGAGAAACTTGTTATCCAAAGGACCAGTTGCTATGCTCTCTCCTTCTGCAGCCTCCAGATGCTGTCTAAATTGTGTCACTTTATAACAAACATCTGTAGGACATAGAGAATACCTTTTACCCTGAGGAGAAGTAGAAGTATAGGAAAAAAATGCAGCAAAAGCAAATTACCCAGAGAAACACATGTCATCTTCACAATTTTGGAGGGGACAGAGATGGAGAAACTAGAGGTAAAGGAGTAGAAATCCTTTTCAGATTTTTCAGGAGCAGAATTTCCTTTTCAAAGGAAAGTTATTACACATCTACATTGTATCTGGCTAAGTAAACTTAATTCACACAATATTTTCCTGTCTTCCTAAGACTTCCTTGACTGGGTTTTATGGAAAACGACTGTTTTGCAGCAGCACAGCATCTTACAGATAATTCCAGTGCAGTCCTTTCTGCTACAAAAGTTTAGCTGTGGCTCTACTTTCTGTTTTCTTTTCTCTTTTTGCTCTTAATCAAAATTAAAAGTCAGTCGCTTTGAAAGGATGAGCTTATTTCTTCAAGTGGAAAAACAATGCTATATGTTACAGCTTTCCTTAAGCACCTGTACACACAAGGCTCATCTGGCAGTGATGGCAGTGATCTTATTCAGAATCACTCAGGAATAAACAGTTGCCTCCAGATGACAACGTGCTGTGCTCTTATGACAAATAGCATTTTGTTATAGAAGCTTTGGAAGTCAAATTTAGCAGTACTCTGGTAAATGCTTTACAAAAGGTAACCATAGCAAACTAAATCTTCATACGCAGATGACCACAAAACCTTTGTTTTAAAAGAGACCTAAAAAAACCCCCATACAACATCTTTCCTCTTTGATCTCACATCTACATGTGCTACGCTGTATCACCTGCAAGCTGGCTACCTGCATTACTAGATATTTGTGTTTGTTTGTTTGTTTGTTTGTAACTATAAAAGGAAAATAGGTGCAGTTACCTTAAAAACAAATTTGTGCCTTTTCATACTATTTAGCCTCAGCAGCATTATCCGTGTCCCTGCAGTTCCTGTTTGGATTACAGCCTCTTTTGATTGCTGTTCCCAGTGCCACACGGTGGTGCTCCTGACCCCGCGCTGCTCGGAGCCCTGAGCTGGCGGAGAGCAGCTCCGGATGCTCTGTGCCTGCCTCAGCTGATTCGGGAGGGAGGGAGGGCTGCACACAGCTCTGCAGTGAGGTGAGCCATGCCGTGGGATGGGGATGTACTTTTCTCCCAGGACTCAGCTACCAAATCGGATACGGGAAGAAAGAGATGAATGATGTCAGCTGATCTTCAGTACTGTGCATGTATACACATGTATACTTAATCCCTTTTACAAATTATTACTATGTGAATTTTGCATACTGGCTTTGTTTTGGTAGTTCCATGCCTTCCCATTTTCTCTTGGCTCAGTAGAAGGCTCCTGCAGGTTCACAGCTCCTGGCAGCAAGGATGACATCCTTTTCTCCAGATCTATGATAAAAACGCAGAGAAACAAGGCAGAGAGAGGGGAGCTGGTGCCTCCTTCTCCATCTAAGGAGGGACTAATATAGAATCAGGAGTTGCCTTAGTGGCCCCAGGCAGGGTCCCCAAACTGGAAGAGGGCCAGCAATGGTGCTAGCCTTGTGTCAATTGAAAGATTTCTTTTTCTCATAAGAAGATCTCCATATCCAAGGTGACATCCTCATCTGTATCACGCCTACAGCTCAGTAAAATCAACAGGAATGATCTCACTGGCTTCCATAGACTTTGAATCTGGTCCTGTACACAGTAGTGATCTGTCAGCTAAACTTCAGCTCTGTGCATTTAGGAGTTAACCTGCCACTGAAAGTTTCTGATATCTTTACTAAAACTTGGATCAGGCACTAAGATATTTATGCCAGTCTAACTTCTAAATTGTGTGAAGTCATATTTAGATTAATTTTTATAAAAACAATTTAATGTGTGACTTACAAGGATAATTACTTGTATTCACCTTTGATTAATTTGTAAAAGTTTCATTAGATTTGGATAGTATACTGCAGTATTAGATGACCTAAAGAGGAGCTCTAATAATGTCTAATAATGTATTCTGTAATGTATTATTAGTATAAATTTTTAAAAGTTTATCTTTGCATGTCTTTGGATTATTTATATAATATATGTATCTCTTCCATAAAGTCAAAACCCAGCTATTGAAAAAGTATCTTAAATTAGTCTTCCATTTATGGGAAAGTTCAATAGCTTTATGGGATGGGATCCCCTGAATGTGAGGAAGCATGATCAATTTCTGACATTAACATACCCATAATTATCTGTTGTGTGTGTTCTCTATAAAGAGCTAATTCTCAACAGAATTCTTTACTCTTATTAAATATATTTGTAAACAATTCTCCAAACATGAGTAAGTGAAGGTTGCAGCTGGCAGCTGGCCTTTGCTGTGAACTGAGGCATGACTAGACATCCCCAGGAGACACCTCTCTGCATTATTTGAATGGACACAGAGACCATGACAGGCAGTAGTAACCCTGTCCATGTCGACCAGTGACAATTATGTACTTCTAGTGTACTTCTTGCCTTAAATATCAAAGATAAACACTCAAAACCATTAAATGCCATTAAAATGGAAGACAATTTGGTATTTTGAGTGAGTTCAGTATGAGAAGAAAAAACCAGGATTGGATTTGCAGTGAATGGTGTCTCTGGTGGGTGGTGGGTATAGACAGGAGAAAAGCCTCACTGAATAAGTCCAGCTGTGCAGCATGCAGGTGCTTATAGAACAAGGCTGCCTGTTTTCTAACAGGCTTGAAAATTATCCTGCCACTTAGTCTTGTTCCTTATCTTTGTTAACTGAGCAACACTAACAGAAAGAGATGACATTCAAATAGTCATAAAAAGGGGACATATTATGGTATTTATTCGGTTATTTCATTGCATCATTTTCCAAATGGAAGTGCAAGCTGATGTGTCAGAGCCAGCTACTTGCATCCTCACAGGCTGATAATCTGCTATTGATGGTATTTTGTGAAATGCTGAATTGAATTTGCTCTCACTGGCAAGAAATCCTGACTGAAATTTTCTCCTTGAGATGGCATGAAATGTAATCACCCAGACCATTCTAGAGAGCTCCTTGTTGACTTTATCGAGTAATTACATACATTTAAGTACAAAGTCAGATCCTAATGGATACATTAAACCTAAAAGCTTGGTGCCAAGGAAAGATGTAAAATGTATATAGATTTCTATATGTAGACTTGTAGATACTTGGAGGATTTATTTTCCTTGTTTCTCTCCTTAGAATGGACTAAAAGATTAATATTTTACTGACCCTGTATCAGAAAATACTGTGGAGGATAAACTGCAAATACTGAACTAGTCCCCAAAAGATGGACTCTAGAAGTCATTAGGAATGCATATCTATGTAAGTGCAGAGCAAGTTTCTGAAAAAATCCTTAACTCTCTCCTGCCAACATGTCCTGATGCAATCAGTATTGTTTTCTTCACTTGCTCACAGCTGACTTTCAATGGCATGTTAAGTGCAAATTTTTAACCAGGTTTGTTGTCTTCCCCTGTTAGGCAAGAACTACACATTCAGTCATGCCTTAGTGCACTCCTAGGAAGCACAAGGACCAACACAGCCCCCTTATAGCCTAGCAGGGTGTACCCTTAGGTCATCCTGGAGCACAGCTCAGTCTCTTCACCCATTGCACTTTGTGCTCATCCCCTGCTGTCAAGGGGACAGCACATCCAAAAGTCTGCTGATTTCACCACATGCACAGGAAAGAGACAGCCTGAACAATAAAACATTCAGATTGTTTTGCTTGCATGAAGATAAAGTGTTGAAAACAAAAGGTCACAAATAAAATAATTTTACTGTGTTTTTTTTTCTCTATGTCTTTTCAGTTTTCTGACATGTTTCAATGGGGTTACAGTTCTTGGGGTTAGCAGTTGGAGGCCTGGCCATCCAGGTCTCTTGCATATATTCTGTTCTCTGAACAGAATAATTTTCTCTCTTCTCTTTCTAGATATGCTACACTCACCTTTTCCTTGATACGCTGTAAATGGAGTATTGAGGGCTGGGTAGGAGGGGAGGGCAAAAGGTTAATGGTCATAAAGAGATGTTCTGGCTGTTTTCACTCTGGTGTCTTGATACACCTGCCTCTCTGGATGTTGTCGTGCTTTAACTTAAAATTATTTTTCCATGTCTAGATGTTCTTGTGTACTTTCTTCCACTGTACACTTTTCCTTTCTTTTTTTTTTTTTCTTTTTTTTAATATTTTTGAATTTACAGTATTAAAATAGTACACCTGGAAAATATCTATTTTCCACAGCATCAGTCAGGTTGATGGTCTCCTGTGCCATTTTCTGAAGAGATCACACAAAGGTGGTTTAATGAACCTATTTTAAACAGACGGAGGATACTGCATGAATTACTTGGTAAAAGTCACATGTGTTTGTCATGTACTTATTCTTGGGGTTTGTGGCCTAAATCAGTATTCTTTCCTTGAGTCTCTTGCTCTTATTTTCCATGCAGGGAATATTACACAAGATGGGACCATATTTTCAAAAAATGTGGAGTATGTGTGTGATAATAGCTTTAAAAATGTGATAATATAAGAAGGAATACAATTCCTTCTGCATGGAATCAGGTATTGTCACATAGCTGACAGATGACATTTAATTATGGCATAGCTAAACTTCGCCTCTCACATCCAGTCTTTCTGTGTTTCTGTAAAAATACTAAGTAAATTCACATAATGTACTTAAAACAGAAGCATACGAAAAATGGAACTATAAATCTGGTCAGTGTGAGCATCCCAAAGTTTCCTTTGTTCTGTTGTCCAGATGATTTCTGGATTTTGTATGTGGCTCCCAGGATCATATACAGGCAGCAGGCAGGAGACCTCAGTGGTTGAACCGGGGATGCTGAGGTAGAAGGTGATTCACTTCAGTGGCAACAAAATTACAAAAGAGGAGAGCTGAGAGTTGGGTGGGTAGAGGTTCCTGCCTTAGAGGTACCTGTGTGGGCGAAGAAGTCACCGTGAGGTGAACCTTTAATCACGGGATATACACTGTGAGATGCTTGTTTTAAGATCTGGAAAGTATGAATTACTCCTTTCATTGGAGCAGTAGCAGCACTAACGACTTAGTAAGTGGGGTTTTTTTTCCACAAAAATTTGGTTTGATAGGAAGCTAAGATGCACACCTAACTTCTGGGAAAAGTGTGGAAACGGAATGACTAAACTGGGGCTTTGAAGGCACACAAATGTACTTAGCTATCTCATTTGGGATCTCCAGGATTTAATGTTTAGCCTATGTGGTTCCTGTGTGAGCCAGATAAGTGCAGCAGAAAGGGAAGTAAATAATGCAGTCTGTCCCCAAACCACAATACTAAGCAACTTTAGCTACAAGAACACATTTATTGTTTTCAGTGGAAGGAGCAGTGTATGGGCTCCTTGCCGAGAGTTATGTACTGACAAACACTTTAAAATCTGACAATTCTGCAGCAAGCTGAATACATTTTAAATATTTCATCCTCATACATGCATATGTGTATGTGCATTATAGATATGTCTTTTTGAAAAATTGGAAAAAATTTCTAGGTGTGTGTATTTCTATATGTAACTATATATACAGATGCACAGATCCATGCAAAGGAGCATTTAAATATTTTGGTCAATGAAATGCATTTTTGAGTTCTTGATGACTATTATTCTTGGGGTTAATGTTTTAGGTTTGAAGTGCCTTAAATGTATTCTTTTCAGATGGAGGAGTTTATTCTGTAAGAAGGTTGTGTCTCTTGCTCTCAATTATATAATAGCTCCAATTTGTGAGGGGATGTAATTCACAATCATGTTGTCTTTTCTGCTGTGAAGTTCAGCATTACTCTTTGCTCATGTGTAATCAAAGCTTGAAGTTTTATCTTCCATTAATGAAGTTGAAATGAGTTAATACAAAGCAGAATGAGAAAGCCAGAAGTGGCCAACATTAGTTCTTTTTTTACTGCTTCTGGAGAAGAAAAGAATGAAAATATCCATTATCATCAGTTTGTTTTGATTTCCTTACTTTTCCCAGGAACGATTAATTTTTAATCCAATAATTGTTTAACGTTGAAAATGTCTATAATTAGTATAAAACTACATGAAGATGTGGTCAGCTTTAGGAGACTGTAAGCATAATGTGTTATTTTGTTTCAAAAGAAAATGCAAAATCACTTATTAGGTCAAAAAGAATTTATTAGTATGTCGGTGGTTAACATTCCTGGCTTCAAAGCAAACACTAGTTTCTGCAGGTTTAATGGTAAATGTTCATTGCCATTTTATATTCATGGCAGTTTATAAGAATGCTCAAAATAAATTGAGCCCTTTAAGGATAGAAAAAAAGTCAGTCTGGCTGCTGGTGTGAGGATTTTGTTAAAAAGATTATTGTGAGTTTTTTCTTTATATCAGTACCAAGCTTAAAGGATGCACAGCTCCTTTTTCCTCTGCAAGTTCAGCAGTGGCCTCAAGTACCCCCTTGAGAGCATCCTTCACCAGCACATTTGACAGGCTGGTCTGTCCAGGGCACCCAGCCTGTGGGAGGAATTCAGGTGCTGCTGTGCTGCTGCTTTTGCAAAATGCCTGCAGTGTGCTGTCCCTCTCATTCAGGAATGGGACACCTATTCCATCACACACAGGCTTAATTAACATCCGATGTAAAGGCTCATTGCAATCCAGATGCTTGCAAATAACTGAGCTGTGAAAGTTTTTCACTCCATCCATTTTAAGTGTAGTGAAATTGCTGTAGTTCAATGTAGGAGGCTAGGTTTGTACTTTGTAAAGTCCTATCAGTTCAGGTAGGGTTTTGCAAGAATAAAATGAGAGATGAATAAGGCCTTGTCTTCTTTTTTATTCAAGCAGAGAGGTTCAGGGTGGAATAAGAGAAGGAAGGAAAATCAAATAAAGGTGTTCGTCTTTTGACTTAGTCTGAATTATAGCTTTTATGAAATCCAATTTTAATTATTTGCTCTGGCAAGATTAAAAATAATACTATTCTGTGAGAGTTTTAGAGAAATTGTTTATTTTAGAAAAGTTTTTTTATCTCTCTGCATCTTTCCCTCCTTCATAATAACATAACGTTTTACCCTGTTTACTGGCATCTATACTTAACAAATAAATTTCAAGCTCATTCTTTTTCTTATGGTGGTCACTGCATTGTCGGTCTTTGGAGACCGCAGAATGAATACTGACCAGATTCCTACCTCTCTTGTAAATTTTGCTATTTCTGGGATCACAGGAGAATCAATTTTTTTTTTTTTTTAAATTCAATAAGTTATTCTTTCATGCTGTACACCTGCCATGCAAATAGTGCTACCTCGCAAAACGTTGGAAAGGATTGAGCAGAGAATTACAAAATATTTGAGGTGAATGTCTTGAAATGAATGCCCTGCTTAGTGGGAGAATAGCATATACAGGATGGAGTAGCTAGTTTGATGTGAATTCAGGAGAATAAATGATCTGCTTATAGTAGTGGTATCTTTCTGGCAGGAACATATGTCATACCTAGTTTATAGAAAAACACCTCCAGAGTTTCACTCAAGGCTTGTTGGTGTCAGATAGCAGTAGTCAGAAACCAGGCTTTGGAGGAGCATGTGAAGCCTGCTAGGCTGAGAGTTTTTAGAGATATGGAAGCTGACAGACATGGCTCAGGCACATGCAACTGAAAATAAACCAGTTTCATCTCAAATGCAAACCCAGGCAGTGTAAATTGTTGCTATCTCTGCTACATCTCATTTTTGTGAATAACTGTAGGAGGCAGAGGGTGTTGTAATGCCTGAAGTGTTTCTTGCTCATTGCATGATGGGAAGCACATTGAGTAACCTCCAAGGGAAGGAAGTAGACACTACACCTTTGAGAATTAGGGACAAGCACAGTCCATTGAGGTGAAAGTCTGTAGAAAGGATGGTTTAGAAACTTTTCTTCATTTTTGCTGTCTGCTGTGTAAGATTTATTTTCCAGAGATTCTTCAGTGTGGGTATTTGGTGAAGCAGACTTAGGGGTCCTTCAACATCAGAGTCTCAGGCTGAGAGACAAGAGCAAGAAAATAACAACAGCAATAACAATAACAACAACAACGATAATAATAATAACCCCAAACAAAAAACCAAACCACCAAGAAATGGGTGAAATTCTTGAAATTACTTCTTTCTCTGGAAGGAAAAAAAATTAGGAAGAGTTTCAAATTAGAGGCAGTATTTTAAAAGTTATAAATGGAGAAATAAACAAACTTTGAAATCAAGAACAACCTGCCCATTGTCTCCTGTCTCACAGAGCTGTCCCTGTGGCTCTTTCAGTAAGAGCATATATACACAAAATGACCTCTGCATGAAAGTGACAGTGTTAGATACAGCTTATTTTTAGGAGGTTTATATGCATACTTGAGTTACAGGAGTATTTGAAAAAATAATTTACAACAATGTTTGCCTTTTTATTTGGTGACAAGAAAATGAAGTACAAATAAAGAAGAATGAACCAGGCAGTAAGGTAAAAAACCAGTCTTCTTGTTTGTGTCAGGTTTTGGGCTTTTTTCCTTGTGCTAATTACACAATGCTATTCCATTTAGCTTCCAAGATTAAGACAGTTAAAAACCCCCAAAATTATATCTGTTTGATAGCTGATGAGGCCTGGAACATATGCTATATAAAATTTTACAAAGGGTTCTAAAGATATTATGCTTAGAGAAACTTCCTTAATAGTATAAAAATAATACAGAGTTTAGCATTAGTTAAATGTTTCTCAAAATTATGAGAGAAAGAACATCAAATTTATCTACTGCAAAGCTTAAATAAATAAATGGCATAAGACTGGAATTTAAGAAGAATCTTCCTGGAGTGTGCATTGGTGTAAATCAAACCTATGTCTTCATCAGGGATGGGATTACTCTAGATCTGGATACTGAGTAGATTTTGACTGAGAATCTCAAATGACCTGCACATTTTGTCTTCATAGCCTAGTGAAGAATTATAAGCAAAATGGGTTTTCCATGCATCTCTCCCACATATATGCAGTCTCCCTTGAATTAGAATGTGAGAAAATTAAACATCAGATTCCTAATGAAGAAAAATCAAAATTAAAAAAGCTTTGATTGAAATGAAAAACAAACCCACAACAGAACAAAAAACCAAAACAACCCCCCTGCCACAAACTATGGGGGTTATAACCAAAGCAAAATGGAACAATTTATATTTTAACCCAAACTGCTTTGTTTTGCATAGCTATTTAGAGTATTTCTAATTCTTTTGCTATTTTGGACTAGATACTAGGCTGATATAAATTTCTACCAAATATTTGCAGCAGCTACAGATCTACACTGTCACTTCTGCAAAAGAAATTGTCAGAAGTTACCAGGAAAGTGAATCAAGAAAGGGAGAAGAAATGAAGGGGAAAATTATAGACCTACAGGACAGTAAATTATATCCTCCCCAGTGCAAATGATCTGCAACCAAAATGAAAATGAAAATTGACCTTGTCTCAGATCTATACATGTGGCTATACATCACATGCAGAGACTCACCTAAGCTTTACAAACCGGCAATTCTTTGCATTTCATCTACATTCTAGAGATGCTGATATTCCTTCCGCCTCCATTCACAAAGAACGCAGATAGATGATAGATAGCTCTTGGCCTGCTGATACTGTAAAAGACCTTAGAAATTTTCTTGATAGAATTCATAATTCTTATACAATTCAAAAGACAAGAATCACAAAGACAAGCACAAAAACTAAGTTTCTATTAAATACGTGGAGAGAGTAAAATACTGAAAGCAATCAGTGCATTCTCAACTAGAAATAGGCCACTACAAAAACTACATAATTCATCCATGATTACAGTGATAACTGCTTCAACACCACACCATAAACTCCTACTTTCAGGTCAAATTTTTCAGCTATATTCTGTGTACTCTTCTAAATAAAGAGAGATTTGGGGTAGCTATATGATTTCAGTGTGATATTTGATGTGATATATGGCTAAATTGTCATAAATATCATCATTAAAAAAAAAGAAACCTGGCAAGAAGTCCCACCCCAGTTACTTCTCCCTCTCTGGCAGAGTCAGTGAATCTGACAAGCGTGTGGACAGGTAGAACGTTTTTCAGTTTGGTTTGAATCATACTGGAAAGTAATTCTACTGAAAAACATCTCCGAACAACAGGCCTGTAAGATTTCAGAATGAGATGATTTTTTTGTGAAGATATTCTGGCAAAATTGGTCACCACAAATAAATTCTGGATTTATAAAGATACAGATTTCGTTTCTTTTGTTTACTCTGTATTTGGCTATAAATTTCAGCATGGAATAAATCTCTAAATTTTATGTACAAGCACAACACCTAAGGAAGAGAACGGGGTGTTCACAGCTGTGTGGAGGTGGTCTGGTGTGACACTGATGCCTGCTGAGTGACTTGACAGTAATAGATCCTAGCCTGTTGGCCTCATGGGGAGAGGAGAGCACCAAGAACGCAGGAAAGGGTGGAAGTACATGGTACTGATCTTACAAAGATATTGTCTTGGGTTGAAAAATGTAACCAAAAATGTGTATTCTACTTTCATCTGTTGAAGCTGGTTGGTAGATATTGCTCTTTATCTCTTGTAACTCCAGGTGGGGAAGAGGGTGGGTGCCTTCTTTTAGTGGGACACCTGATAATACCAGATAAGGCAGTGCCTTTTTATCTCTTCCTCCACCCATCCTCCTTCTAGGGATATCACCTGTGAATGGGCCATTTAAGGCCTCTCACGTGACTGATAACATCACCTCATTCCATTGTGAGATGCTCCACCCAGTGGGAGGAGCCAAAGCCTTTCCACTGGGATAAAACCAGCAATCCCAAACACCAAGGAAGCCTGTTTCCCCTGGATTCCCAGAGAAAGACTGGATCATTTCTTGGGGATCATCTCTACTTCAATGGAGCCGCATCTGTCACCGCAGGAGGACTTAGCTCGGACTGCTTCCAACACCCTGACCAACAGGGTGTCACATGTGCATTCTTACTCTCTCAGTGGTCCTTTGTACTATTGCATTTATCTTATTTTATTTTTACCTTTTTTGTTTGTTTCTTCTCTCTCTATTAAATTGTATTTCTGACTTGGAGTCTCGCTGGTTTTGGTTTCAAACCAGTACAGATATGTATGCTCAAACTTTCAGGTATTCCTTGAAGGGTTAAGTTGCTAACATTAATCTTTACTAAGTAGTATGCTTATGTAAAGGATGTATGTAAAATAATGGAGAAGCTTAGCAAAGACTTACTGATTTCTGGGTAAGCCTAGAAAACCACATTGCATGATAAGAGAGCTGTTCAGGGCCCTGACAGGCACCTGCTTCATGCAGTATTTGTTTTCTATGCAGAACAGTCCTCTCTTTAACAAAGAGTGACATATAACAGAAATAGTTTATGACAGAGTTACTCAAAGCTGCAATTCTATGCATTTCTTTCCCATCCAAATATATCAATTACAAAAAAGAAACATAATACCATTTCAATTATTCATAAGAAAGCTATTAGATAATTCTAAGTATTTTTTTATTTGTTGTGTTTTAGATTCCACTATAGGCTAAGTTAAGTTTAATCATCTTAACTTGTTAAGAGCATACACAACAGCATTTGCCACAATAACTTGACTGAGTTTTGAATTAAATTTAAATGACCCTCCTCCTTGGGAGCTGTTTGTATTCCCATTGTTCAGATTAGATGAGAATATTGCAGTAAAGGAAAAAAAAATCATTCTCTTTTAGTCTACTGTAACCTTTCTTACGTAAGGTTCCCTTTTTCCACACCACACTTGAAGAATTTGAATGATATTCTGATTTTTCCACTAAGAGTATCTACTGTGGTAGCTTAGGACATTGGTTTAGGAACAGCTGGGAAAGGTCTCTGCTTTTTTTGTCAGATGTGACTGGAATTCATAATGGATATGTATTTGCTATGAGAGAGAGAAAATCTCTGAAGAAAAGCAGGTTGGGGTTTTTTTAGCTTTTTCAGCACCACACCAGGACATGGACAATTACGGGTATTCATGTAATATTGCTCATTCAAATTTTTTTGCCAGTTCAAAGCTCTCTTTTAGCAGTAAGACGTGCTCAATATTTCAGGAGTTCAGATATGGGAAATCAACTACTTGAACCATAAATCTGTGTGTAAATTATCTGCTTACAGTGAACAAATAGAGGATTTAACACAAAGCCAGTACATTTTGTGTGCTTGTAAACAGTTTGATACATACCTGATTGCTTAAACATGACCATATTCCTCTTTTGAATGCATAAAGTAGGAAGTTCAGTCTAGCAGCATTGTAATTAAGTCCCTGCTGGTGCAGTTGTCAGCCAGTTCTCTGTGGAGCATACTGGAGCTGGTTAGAGCTGCATGTAAGAGCACACAAACACAAAGGTGTGGGGTTGCAAAAGGTATCTGCTAGGAGTACAGTTCATTGAAAATACCAGTACAGCAAGAGTCCTGACATACCCTGAAATCTTGCAGCAAAGCTCTCTTCAGTGCACAGATTCAAGTTAAACCTGGCTGAAGCACTCTCAGATTTATGAATTCTTTAAAGGTCCAGTAAGTTTGGACTCATTTGCAATTGAAATAAAGTGTTATTTGAAAGTCATTCTCCTGAAAGGGGGAAAAAATTAAGAAAGAAGAGCTTTTCTGCTGAAGAGACTCAGGCAATTAATTAAACCTCTTCAGGAAGTAGCATAAGGGCTTACAAATAAATAATGGTTATTATCAGGAACAAGAGCAACATTGATAGGACAGTGACATTACTTTCCTGTGACAAATTAATTGATTTTATGAAGTTTTTTTAAAGCATAATAATATAAAACCACTAGGTAGTTTAATAAGGAAGTAACACAACTTGTTTCATTAGCAGAGTGAGGTTGTTACTGTACATTTATTCTAGCTCCTTTTAGCTTCTTGAGTGGAAAGACCACCTCTTGCTCTACTAGAAAGTAGAATTTTTGAAGGTTTCATTTTAAATGACTCTGCAGGGAATTACATCAGAAAAGTGGATGCAGAACCTGTTTACCCAGTGTACCTGCAGAGTTTAAGATGCAATACAGATGGAAATAGTCCTCCTATTTTCTCATTTGAAAAAGTGAGGGGACAAAGAATTCGTAGCAAAGCTGTTGTGTGTTACATGGGCTGTCAGTGATAAGAGCACCGGAGGAGCAACTTTGTACTAATGGATTCTCAGTCCATTATTTCAGTCCATATCTCAGCCACTGATTTTCAGTCCACTGTTGTGGAAGGTGTTTAACCAGTATTACCTTTTATAGTGGCTGTGGATTATTTTTTCATCTCTCAATGCATGCACTGTTAGCACTTTGAATCAAGACAGTCAGAAGTTCTGTGTCACTGCACCTAGTTCACAGTAGGATTCATTACATTTTACCTATCTAAGAAGTTAGATGTGTCATCTAATTTACATATCCCTGTCGTAAAAAGGGAATCTCTGTTAATTCAACACTGCTGATAGACATTTATACAGGGTAGGATGAGTTGTTGTGTGGAGATGTCTTTCTTCTACTGGCTACAGATAGTGCCTGGACAATTAGCTTAGACTAAGCATAATCTTTAAAGTTCATGGGAGATAAATAACATGCTCAGTACAGGTGAAGTAGCTAGGATTTCCTGAGTACTTTTTGTCAGTGTATTTGAAATTTGTTTTGTGGATTTAGGAAAAGCTGTTCACTATGAAACAGACTTCTGCATTCCCAGAAGTGAAGGTATATGCCTGTTCTGCCTGGAGACTATATCTCCCTGGATTGCTCTCAGGGTTTGAGATTTCACCTTGTGCTAGGAAGATTTTTTAATATAATTTTGAGGTTTTGGGAATGCACTGCAATGGTATGGCAAATGGACACCTGAAATTCTTTTCCATAGGACAAGAACTTCTTAGCTTATGAGTTTCCAAAGGTTCAGCGCTTTGCAGGTTCCAGGATCATACATCATTGGTAAAAATTGTTTTTATCTGTGAAATAAAACTTGGAAAATTTTTTAGACCGTCTGTCTGCTCTGTCAGGATTTACCTTACAGTTTTATAACTTTTATTTTCCTAATAATGTAGCTCTGTGCGCCATCATTTCTGAGAAGTCCAAACTATCTTTTAAGTATAGTTTTTATTAATGTGTTGGCCCCTGTTTTCATTATCTTATATTATATTTTAGTATGCTTCTTTCATTTTATTGTATTTAAGCCTTAAATCAATAAAAAACATAAAAGCTGTGCCGCTCGAGATTGGAGGAGCTGTCCAATTTTACTAGCCTCTTTGATGATATGATCTAAACCATAAGCTATTATCACCATTATAGCCATAAGGAAATTTTATTTTTTGTTTTTATGGTGTGGTATGTTTCTTTATTTGGGGAATGACTATTAAAAAATTCAATATGGCAATGTGGATTGACATGCTCCATTTTGCAGTATTAAATTTAATTATATAAAACCTAAAGTTGCCCCATTAGAAGTCTAGGGATAACATAAAGTACTTTTAAATTTGATGTCTGCTGTAACTCTTGATGAAACATAAAATTTAACAGTTTATGTAGGCCTTTTATTTCTTTAAAGAAATACTACTGCTCAGAAGAGTTTTGTGAATACTTTGTGTAAGCAGGAACGTTTCTTAGCATTGTAGGAAAGACCTGATCCTTTATAAGAAAAAGTAAGGGAGATACAGGGTTTAATAG
Organism: Cisticola juncidis; assembly: GCA_013400215.1. Taxonomy (NCBI): domain Eukaryota; kingdom Metazoa; phylum Chordata; class Aves; order Passeriformes; family Cisticolidae; genus Cisticola; species Cisticola juncidis. Next base: position 2,260,033 of record VXBR01010365.1, read on the forward strand.
ATAACTGGTTTCTTTCTTTTTTTTTTTTGTAAAAGTCAATTAACAGCTATTGTAAAAAAACCCAACAAAAAAAGAAACAAAAAAAGACAAAAAACAAACTGTACAAAAAGGGAAGATTATGGAGCAGTTTATCAAACAAAGCTCTTGTCAATTGGCATTCTTTCCCTGTTTTGCTAGTCAGGTATATTTGAGCATTAGGAAGCATTCCTGAGAAATTAATTCAGTCAGGAAACAGGAATAATCATTTGACATGTTTTTCACAATCCCATAGTATGAAAAATGCTCCTTGCAACATCAAATGCTTCTGGAAAAATATGTAAACAATTCTTTGGTGAAAAAATCAGAGGTGTTCTGTGGAGTAATGGGGAAATAAAAAGCAATTTAGTGTCTCTAATGCACTCTGTGCTTAGTTTTTCCTATTAACCATCTCATTAAGTAACTTTTGAGATTGTAGTCTTGGATTTCATGGGCAAAAACTCAAATCTGGACTTGAAGTAGAACATTACACAAGCTATGCAGTGTTTCAGGCAGGGATTTGGGTCTGGTCAGTGCCAAGAAGCAGAGTGTAGAGGTCTGAATACCATTTAAATCTTCCTCAGTTTGGAAATTTTAATGTCTGTATTTTATTTAAGGTCTGTCTGGATTGGACAGCTACTTACATAAGTGCCTCCCAAGTAGAATAGGTAGAGTCAAATGACAGAGTGCTTCTCCAAAGCTGCAAAACCTATGTATATCTAATTTTACTGTGGAGATTACTGCAAAGAAATACCTATAGGTGACAGTGAGTGTTTAAGTGACACTCAGGGTAATTCAGTACTGTCTCTGAGTATTGCTGCTGATTAAAGTGTTCGAGTTATTTAATAATTTGAGAAGGTTTTTTAAAAAGCACAAAATAATAGTTTTATTTGGGAGTCCTCTGGATGATTTTTGGGAACCTCCCTCTAAATAATTGAGTTCTGAAAGGCCTTTATTGACCAGTAGGTAACAAAAATTGATAGGAGTAAAATGTTGTGGAAAACTTCCCAAGATCTGCTTTCTCTGTTCATTCTCTTCAGCTTTGTCACTCAACCATCACCATCAGGAGCAAGGCACTGATTTACATATGTAAGAAAAAATCCCTATTTTAAGGCAGGAATGTTCCTGTTGCTTTCAATTGACTGTAAGTAAAAATCCTTGAAAATAGCTGCATGCATGGGAAACTTTCTCATGACAGGCAACTATGCCACTCCAAGCTTTGCTTGTATTACCAGTTATTTTTTATTTTACTTTTTTTTTTTTAAGCAGAAAAATATTTTTAAGCAGAAAAATATTTAATTAAATTTTATTTAAGCAGAAAAATATTTATTTTATTCTATATGCTTTAAGTATACTTATGCTTAAGTTTTCCTTGCAGAAAATGTAGTTTATATTCTATCCCTTCTCGTAGAAAAATTACTTACTATGTCTAGCTATGTTCCCTACATAGTGCAGAATAAAATACTACTTTAAAAGTTTTACTGGAAAAAACAAAATTTCAGAGTGGGGAAATACTTTCTAATCAGGTCTAACCACATTGATATCTAAATCATTTGTTTTAGTTACTACATGACCAATACTGTACTGTACCAATAGTGAAAGGGGAAAAAAACCTACTTGGTTTTTCTGTGTTTCTTGGGTTTGCTGTGAAAAACGCATATGTAAGGTAAAGAGAAGATTTCAGGTCTGTGACCAGCCTCCTTTTTCCTTCTCTCAGCCCTATATTCACTGGCCTGTGCACTTTTGCTGTTAGTATTTTGGAATATTATGCTGATGGCAGCTTCATCTACGTTTCGTGACAAAGTTTAGGCTTTCCTGAACTTCCACGTGAGAAAACTTGGCCACTCCTTGGCTCCACTTCTCATAAACTCCTCTTTATTCCCAGGTGAGGATATTAGCACAATACCACCAAGGGTGTGAGCACACCAGCACACTGACACTGCAAATATCAGCAAGAGCTGCTTGGGTGGCTTTTTGCTCTGCTCTGTGGTAGAAATCCAGCCTTGAGCATGACAGCTCAGTTTTCAGGAAACAGGAAAGTTTTCTTGAAAGGGTCTCAGACATTCATCTGTAGGAGCCAAGCATGCTGAAGTTTTGATTTTAAAATATCTGTTTTTCAATTTGGTATTTTAGGTTTTTTTTAACTAGAAAATTGTGTTGAGACAGCAGTAGTGCCACAGAGATAGCACAATCCATGGCTGCCAATAAATACCCAAGGTTAATTTGTTTGGCAGTTGTGATTCTCTATGTTCTCCTTTGATGGATGATCCTAGTCTCCAATCACAAAATAGGTCAAGATATACAGGATTCTCCAGCCTTGAGTCTTACTACATTGTGAGTTATAAACATCTTTCGTTTCCACTTGAGAAATTAATATTTTTGTAGTACACTGATCCCAACAAAAGGAGAAAATTTCTCTGTAGTAATGATACTAATACTTCCAGGGAGGAAAAAGAAGGGTCACATATTATCAGATTAACCTTATGGTGTAATTTTTCTTGAACAGATTGTATTATTAATAGTAAAATGAGTTAGTGACTTCTGATAATCTCTTAATTCCTTTCTTTGATAAGGCAAGACTAAATGAGAACAGATGTACGTATTTCTAAAATAAATACTTCAGGTTTTCCTGGATTAATAAAAAGGAATAACTCTTGCTATCCATATAGATATATTTTAAAAAATAATTCTGCATTACAATTGATACCTTTCAGATCTGGTCTGTGTTCTCTGCAAGAAAAAAAAGATTACCTTGGTACCCTGAAGCTGAAGCCCTTGGATCACCTGCAGTGAGACCTGAGATGTGGTCAGCTATTTGAATGCCATGGGACTGAGTCAGTCCTTTCCTCATAAACTGCACGTTTCAATAGTGAGATACAGGACAATGTTTCTGAATAGTAAAGGTGCAATGGAAGCCTCTTTTCCAGGAACTTCAATTAAGGTGTCCTTATTCTGTCTCCACAGTCCTCTGCCTCCAGTGTCCCCCACAGCTGTCACTTTGTCACAAGCAGTTTTTCCACTGCAGTTCCTCAGAGGAAATTCCTAGGAGGTAAATACTATATACCTGTGCAGACATCTGAAGGGGTGACCTGCTCATTAACTTCCTCTCCCACATGCAGCTGCTTTGCTGTACTACAGAATAGCTCGTTAAGTTTGCATTCCAGAAACCTCTGGAAAGAAAAGGACATTTTTGTTGACTTCAGGAGCGTGCTGCAGTTGACACTTCTGAAAATGTAACTAAGTTTGAATTGCCATAATATTTACCTTTAAGTTAAAAGGTGTGCATTGAGATGTGACTGTGCATGCAACAAAGGTGCATTTATTCGTGCTCTCATGTGGTGATTGAGCAGCCCAGATGACATTTGTGATGACAGTGTGACCCAAGGAAAGCAGAGTGTGGCCTCCCCGTAAAACACTGCTGTAGTTCATGTATGCAGCATCAAAAGGTGCAGAGCCATCACCTGCAGCCCTGGGAAAAGCCCTGGTGCCACAGGGAGGAACTGGGACAGATACTGGGACTGTCGCCTCTTCAGAGCTCAGTAGCATGGTTTAACTGGGACACACATTGGTGACCTGCAACTTTCTCCTGGTGGCAACAACATTTTTCAATTTAATTGTTACCGATTTTTTTGTTTGAATAGAATGGGGAAGTCCAGAGGAGCGGTCTGGAAGGCGAAGTTGCTTTTTACTTGGGAGTCAGAGGGAGAAACTGTAAAAGTCTCAGCAGAGAGACCTACAGGTCAAGTGCTGAGCTTGGGACTGCAAGGAGGTCCTGATGGCGGGAATGGCCTGAGGACTGGGGGGATGCAGCAGGGCTTGCTACAGCTCAGAAAATGATGGAAGTCACTAAAATTGAAAGTGGGAGCAACATCTTGAAAGGACAGTGAAGAAAAGGAACAATGTATCCATCTTTTACATCTATTCAGCCTTTCAGTCACTTTGAACTTTCTCTGTTAAAGAAGTTAAGTGTTCTAGTTCGTATTCACATAAAACCTGAATTTTTTTTTTTTCAAGTTTCAAAGTCTTCTATCTTTGAGGTTTTGACTGATGTGAGCTCCTGTCATTCTGCTCTGTGAAATGAAAATAAGGTTTCAGGTGTGGTATTTGCAGCTAAGAATATTGTTGCTAGCAAGTTAGGAGCAGAAATACATTTGCTGCATTGTTAGTCATTACTGTGTATTAAAATTACAGAGATAAGCAGAACAGACTTGTAATTCTGTTTTGTAAATCTCCAGCACAGGGAGTATAGGAAAATAAATAAGAATGTATGGTTAAACTCCTAAAAAGATCAAAGACATGAAAATATTGATAAATTTATTTGTTTACTTCTGGAATCTGTTTTATGAAATTACACTCAAGTGAGATACCACTGATAGACATCGGGGAAAAAAGTGCCGCATAGTAAGCTGGGGCGGGCTAAGAGAAACTACCCTAACTTTGAGGTTTCTTGCTGGTGGGAGTGACACATAATCATTGCTAATTATGTTGTCAGCCTGAATCAACCAATGTTATAGATGGAATTTGAGGCTCAAAACATCACAGTTTCTTTGATCTCACCTAGGAGAATAGTGTACAATATAGAGCTAAAAGACCTGTCTATTAAGCAGATTAATGTATTAAGCATCTGAAAAAGCACTTAGCAAGAGTTTGTTTAAAAAACTATTAGAAAGCCATGGACCTGTGTGCTGTGTTTTTCTCCCCTCTGCATTTAAATGAATATGAAAAAGAGGAAATATCTGTAAATGTTTTATTTTAATAGTGTATGGCAGTGTTTCTAATGTATTTTCTGATATATGACCTGCCATTGAGTGATTATTTTCCTGTATATGAATTAAAGTACTTAAAAAAGGAAATAAGAATTAGGTCTAACATGTTTATTTGAGATACAAGTATAAAAAAGTCCAGTGTGTGTATGCATAGATAAGGCCAAGAGTTCTCTTCTACTGTAGTTTTTCATATGCTTTTAAGTGATCTCAGCCATTGTATTTCCTTCTGAGATACAACTCTGTGAACTGTCATTAAAGATAAAGTGCACTAGCACATCTTTTAATGTGTCTGAACGAGAGGACAGTCAAATATGTATTATGCAAGGTCTAGGGGATCTGAACTTCTTCTGAAGTTTTCTTTTTCACAACTTGTAGAACAGTAGCTGCTGACAATAAAGTTATAATGGAATAAATATCCCTTTTGGTGTGTATGGATGTATAGTGTATGGATGTTTGTGAAGGGCAGGAAGTAAAGAGATGCTCCTAGAAGCACGCACAGCATACAGGAGCAAGTGGAACTTACTCTGTTGTGGTGCTGTGGGAGGAGGGAGAGGTCCCTGTTGTGGTTCGTGGTCTGCTGCTCACACTTGAGGGAGCTGACACACAAACTCACATGAGTCAGAGCAAGTGAGACACGTTCCAAACTGTTACTCACTGGTACAGAGCTTTTCCTGTCCTGCCCCCAGGACTACATTTCTACTCTCTTTAACTACGTGAGACTCAAAAGGCTTTGTTCACGAAAAGGTGACCTTCATGGTATAAACAGACCAAAAAAAAGGAAAACAAAAAAAGAACCCCCTCTTTTCAGAGGAACTTTTCAGAAATAAACAGACTGAAAACAGACTGAAAGCAGACTGAAATGGGGGGAACATGGAAACAAGTGGGTTCAACACTTTGGTCTTTTAGAGAGTTAATGTCAGTTATCCAAGTTACAGCGTCCCAGTGGATCTCTAATTTTGTTTGGTATGATGGCCCTGAAGAAGAGACTGTGTTTTAACTCTGCATGTTGAAATGGAAAATGTTTGGATTTGGGATCTCACGTGTTTACAAAGATCTACTTATTTGTCATCACTCTGGATCTGTCTAGATTTTAATTTCTTGAGCTATTGAGGTAAGGCTCTGGTCCTCCTGTCTTTTGGGACACTTAACTCACTTAGAAGAAAATGTCATGAAGATGGAAAACTAAACCCTTAATAAACCCTTAATAAAAGTTTTTTTCTTTTTATTTCTCTTCTGGAAAGTATTTTGCTCGTTACAAATAACTGCAGAAAGATTTTATTATAGATACTTCAAGAAATACAATTATTGCTTGCAATTTACTGTTTGTTAATTATTTTATCCAGATCTCTCTAATTAAAAGCTTCTCTCCTTTTGCACCTCTAATGATTTAGATAAAACAGATAACAATAAAATAAGTTTTAACAAAAAGTATGAAATCCAATAAGTCAAGTGTACTTTAGCACTAAGACAATGTGATAAAAACTAGCTGAGATAAACATTCCCTGTGTTATCATTATGGTATGCCCAGAAGGAACAAAAAGATGAAACAACTCCATCTGTTTATAGATGAATTTTGTTTTATTAGAAAGGAATTGTAGGGACTTCAAGGTCATGATAGAAAGAGGCAACAAAGAAATGTTACAGTTTCCTCCTTCTACTATTTTCAGCCTTAGGTCTTTCAGATCCTACAAAAACGTCTCTTCTTTGTTTTCTCTCACTGTGTAAACCTTTTTCCATAGGATTGAGGTAATAATCTACAGTGCTGTAGAATGGAAAATCCTCCTTCTATCCCTTTAAATGCACCAGGCAATTTAGTGCTCTTATAGGTCATTAAATCATAATGTATTCTCTCACCCTGTTGTCCTCCTACTCCTCCTTTAAATAAGATGTAAATTTGTAAGGAGCTCTGAAACTCCACAGGAATTCTCTCCAAATGTCCATGAATCAGAACATTGCTGATGCTTATGCTGAGCCCATAACCCAATGCTTGTTGTCTGTTTTCCTCTTGTTTGTTTGGTTTTTTTTTTCCCTGTGTTGACTAATACTGTACTCATCAATTTGAGTGACATAGTCAGCATATAATTCCAATAGTGTAATTGGAACAGGCAGGTATTCCTAATGTAAAAACATACAAGTGCCTGTAAGATCAAAAAACTAAAACCTTGCATTATCCATACCTGGTTAAAGAAGGCACATAATTTTATTCTTAGTGAACCTCCCTTTGAAATAAGGTCTGGCAAGGTCCTAATGGCAAATTCTAGGAGGAATACAGAACAAAAAATAACAATGAGATTTACATCTGTCTAAAGGCATCTATTGACTCCTTAGAAAACAATTAGAGAGTTGCCTTTTTTGTCCTTTTCATTCATGTAGGTGTTTTAGAACTCGTGTAGTTATATTCCACACTGAGGGAGAGTTTTGTTTCCCTTGGTTTGAGAATTTCTTTGAGAAATGTGTACATTCAGTATTTTAGCTTACCCTATTCAAAGCATGAATTTACCTTTATATTTTTCAGAATGAGGCTGAAAAAATAAGCCACTTTACCAGGACTTTTTTTTTTTTTTTCCGTATTGAAACTGTATGGAAACTCAGTCAGTAATCCAAAATAAATTGCTGTAGTGGGTCTGGCTGGAATGACATCAACTTTCTTCCTAGCAGCCCTATGGTGCTGTGTTTTGGATTTGTGACTAAAGCAATTGGTCAATGTTTTAGCTATTGCCAAACAGTACTTCTACAACATTTTCTCTTTTCCTCACCCTTCCCCACAACAATTAGGGTGATGAAGGGCAAGAAGTAGGGAGGGTACACTGCAGTGACAGGTGGTATCAACTGACCAGAGGAACATTCAAATCATGACATTGTGCTCAGCCATAAAAGCTCAGGGAAAGGATGAGGAAGGGGACAATGCCTGTGGTTATGGCATTTGTCTTCCCAAGTGACTTTTACATGTGATGAAGCCTTCCTTTCTAGGAAGTGACTTAGGAGAGCTTTATTTAGTACTATGTTGGGAAGTAGTCCCTAAACACCTTATTTTGCTTTGCTTTGCTTCTGTGTGTGGATTTTGTTTAACTATTGAAATGCCATAATCTCAGCCCTTAACATTCCTCACTTTTATCCCAGCCTACTGTGGGGAAGTGAGCGAGTGAGTGCCTAGCTGTTATCTGGGCTGAAGGCATCACAGTAGTGATAGGAGTAATAGGTAACAACCACTGGTGGCACACTAAAATGTTTCTATTAAAGTCAGTTAAAAGAAACAATAATTGCCTTCCACAGAAAATCTTAAAATCTAAAAGTACCAAACTCAAAGACCAAAGCTAATAAGGGATTTTGATGATAAAGAACAATGTAGGTGGATTTGGTAATTCTGTCATTAAAAAAGCTCCATTCAAGCATTCCTCTTCCTGCGGATGTTGCAGTAATCTCTTTGACCTTCTGAAAAATTCCCCAGGTGTCTAGGCTGGAATCTCCTCCTACTCTGGGCAACAGAAATCAGTCTCAGCTAAATGTTCTTGCAGAACTCTAGCAAGTGCCTGTTTTGTAGGAAGACAAAAAATGGATGCGAAGAATCTCCAAACCAGTTATAGTCACTCCTTTTTCACTTACCTTATTCTTTGAAAAGCAATGACTGCAAAGCAAAGGATGTTTTGGGATTAATAGGTCTGTTCCTACAAATCCTAGAACAATTGAGCAGGAAATGAGGTACCTCAGTTCAAATAAGGCTTTGGCCTGAAGGAAGTTAAGCCTATATTTCTCACATTCCCATAAAGTGCTAATTGAGCTACAAATTAGTCTATGCTGAAATGAGAGATTGAGAGGTGGAGAACATTAGTTTTCTTGGTGTTCAGCCTTTACCATTTCCTGTCTCCTGCTATATTGTAACTGTTTGTCTTATCTCTTTTTTTATCTTTAGTCATACTTGGTCTATAGATATTCTCTCTCTCAGCATATTTGTGAGAGAATTTCCATTTTCCAGTGCCTGGGTGCTCAAGAATACATTCTTTTTTATGTGCAATGCTGTCCTGAGACTCATTTCACTGGAACAGTTTGAATGTACTTAGAAGAGAGGTGAAGGATTCAGCCCTAGTGTCTGAAATACCTGAGGGACTGTTTGATGTAAAACCCTGTATCTCTCTCTTTCACAGTTTGATTTCAGTTGCTTTCTAAGCTTTGCCTTGAAGACTGGCAGGTGAGTGAGTTGCTTAACACATTATCAGTTTATTTTTTTTGGGTTCAAGCCTTACCTGCTTTATTTTCTGATGAGGAGCTGCTCTTTATTGTGCAACTTGCTCGTTTTATCAGGGCACACATCTACACTGATTTGCTGAATATCCTTTGGAGGACTCACAGTGAGTTTTAAAAGTCTTCATGAGTAGTTTATTATTCATAGTTTTCTGTCCTTGAGTGTCCTGGCTGACCTCTTGACAGATTAACACAACTGCAGTACATTTCTTTTCAAAATGAGCCCTCTTTGCTCAAGGCATGCTGATGCAAAACCTTCTGCCTGCTCCTTTCCTACGAGCAAAGTTCCAGGCCCTCTCTCTGTCATTAAAAGGTGCACTCAAGTCATTCATGTGGAACAATTGTAGCCTTGGACACAGCGTTGTCGATGCCTTGGTGCTTACAGGGTGGCCTGGCCATGACCAGGTTGTTATGACCACAGGTAGATCAGGTAGATGAGTACTAGTATTCATGGAAAGTCCTAAGACATATCTGAATCATTATTTCTAAATTGGATGACATAATATGAAGGTCTCTCTGAACAAGCTCAAGTAAGGTGTTGTACTGGTTTTGCTGTTTTAGAATGTTGGTCAGTATATTTTGGACAATAACAAATATGTCCTAATTCTTAAAGGCAACTAGTCAGAATTTCAGTTAATTTTTAATTTTTAATTTTTATGTAATTTTGAATTAATTTTCCAGTTTCATTTTAATGGTGTTTTTTGTCATGTGAATGAGGATGAGAATAATGCCAGGCAGAAAAGTTCAATCTTAATCAAATACAAAACTTAAACACAGTTTGATCTCCCTCTGGCATGGGCATTGACACCTTCCAGTAGACAAGGTTGTTCCAAACTCCATCCAACCTGACCTTGAACACCTCTCCAGGGACTTGCAGCTTCTCTGAACAACCCGTGCCAGTGTCTCACTATCCTCACGGTAGAGGATTCCTTCCTGATGCATAATCTAAATCTAGACTCTTTCACTTTAAGGCCATTCCACCTCATCACTCCATCCCCATTTAAGAAGTCCTCCAGCCTTCTTGTATTCCCTCTTTAGACACTGGATGTTTAGAGATATCCAATGTTCTAATGTTTAAAAAAGTGGTTTGTACTACTTGAATTTTCTATATAAGTATTATGCTTGAAAATTTATTAAAATTATTTTATATTGGGCTACAGGTTTTGGGGTTTTTTTTGCATCCTGCCATTATAAAATGGCTTCAGTTGATTGGGAACTTACTATTTTTACTTCTGTTACACTGAAAATTTCAAGTATTCCACTTGCAATATATTCTCATTTCAATCTTGTCAGCATCCAGTACTAACTACAACCTTTACAATTTCATTTGCTGAGAGACTGAACATTAGTTTGCCCTTTTAATTGCTATTCCTCCCCTGCACTTGTTTCACTTGTTTTTCCTTCCTTGTATTTTTTTTTTTTTT